>JAZDUA010000324.1:600000-947500 GCA_038098605.1 Gryllus longicercus | reverse complement strand
CATCTTATAGCTCCCAGACTTTTACATTACGAAACGAATTGTACGAATAATAAGCAAATTCCAACCACGTGATCCTTGTAAGCTTCTCTTTATTAATCTAGGTATTTTACCATTACCTCGTCTCTTCATATATGAATCAGTGGTTTTTGTCAAAAATGACTTACTTAAGGGATGTATGTTACTCTATTCTTACAAGAAATTTAAAGAAAAAATGTGAGCCGTTTTTTGAGAAAAGATTGAAAATGTCTATAGGGCTCAAGTAAAGTATCTCTAAATTTGTAAGAATGTTTTTTTCTAAATCTCATAGTTTCGACTCCAGCCAGATGGACAGGAATTTCTTCAATTTTGAAAAATGGCATGGTTTTGGCGCTAATAGGTTTCACAGACACCAGACGGACGAACAGTTGGACGGGCAGGCGGGCGTTTAGAAAAAAAAACTTTTTCGGGGGACCACAAAACGTGTATTTCTGTTGAAATCTCGAATTCGATTTTCCGCATAACATAACTTTCTCTATACTGCGTATATTCCTAATTACATACGTATATAATATAGATGATAACTCAAAATTACATTTTACAAGAGTAATATTGTGTGAATTAATCAAATAATATTTAAGTGAGTTGTACAAGTGTGCACAAATTTTGAAAATTGTAATTTTGTTAAAAATTGTATAATTGTTAAAATATTCCAAGTCAATAATGGCCATTCTATAGTGCAGTGAACATACCAACGATGAAGACCGAATATGTACACTTCGTTAATTATGAAGATACGTTTTTAAATTTTTCAATATCTTCTTGATTATATCCAATTCTGTGAGTTGTTGATGAAATGCAGATTTTCATCTCTGAATTGATGTTGCATGAAAAGAGCTGCATTAATATTGCATCTGGTTTGTAGTAAGCTCTAACATATTGTGCAGTATCCGAATGCTGTCGTTTGTGCGGATCTTTCTTTTCTTCGTCCAGGCTTTACAGCTCCGCAGAAAATAACGATTTATTGTAGAAAATACGGCGTTTCATAGATCATTCACGTGACTGACATAAATCTAATGATATCACATACCATATGTCATAACATCTTCAGTTTTGTCGTGAAAATATCGTTGTCCATCAGTAAAAACTTGACAGAAGTACTGTTAAGTCCATCATCCTTACTGTTACAAATGATAATTCCCTGTAAGAATAAAATTGAATGATATTTTAACTGGCAATTTATACACAAGTATGGTTGCTGCAACACACTGGAAATGTAGTGAACCAGTAAGGGGTTGAAGCAATAATCCATGCAATATTAGCAAACAGAATCAGTATTAAAGTTTGGTGCTGTTGCGGTAAAAATATTATTTGCTCATCTTTACAAGATACATGCAATGATATCCGTAAACGTATTCAGAAATAAAAGTCAAAGAATAAAATTGCATTGATATTCACTGAATAATTCTTAAGTTTTAGAGGACAAACCAATAGATCTGATCAGAAACTTCGTTTTATTTAACAGCACTATGAAGTATCCTGCGATCACGGGTATTTTAGTGATTATTTATTAGGGTCGAATTTATACAACTTTTACGAGTTATTGCTATTCTCAGGCCAAATATGGGCCGGTTTTGTATTACATATACACGTCGGAGGAAAGGGAAGTATGTGGCGAACAAACGTACTTGTATTTTCATCACCGTGAACGGGTGTCCCGTTTAACTTGACAAATCGAAATAAGTCGAAAAATACGCATCGTACAAAAGAATACCTTAGACAAAAAATGGATATCTCCGAACAGGAATGTCTGCGTAACCTAAAATCAAACTTCGCTCACGCTCTCAGGGGTTGGGGCGGGGGGTATCTTTAAAATATTGAATGAAAACACCCAATTTATTGCATATTCAAATTCTACACTAAAAAACACATGTTTTGCCTAAAACATTTTTGTGATTAGTAATAGATGGCGCCGTAATCTCAAAAGTAAGTTTATTGCAATTATCGAGAAATTTGAAATTTGAAACTTTTGATTTAAAAATAAACACATACTCAGTCATTTTAAAAAACCTAATGATAGCAGTTAAGCACCCATCCTTCCTTCAGGGATTGGGGTGGGGGTTACCTTTCAAATCTCAATCGGAAGCCTCCATTTAGTTCATTAAAGATTTAACAGGTAGGGTTATTTATTCATGAATAGTTCGAACCTAGGACCTCCCGGTCAGAGACACTGCAGTGAGATCAGTGGATGTCCTGAGCTCTCCCGGTTATTAGTATTTGAAATATATATATATATATATATATATATATATATATATATATATATATATATATATATATATATATATATATATATATACTAGCTGACCCGGCCACGCGTTGCTGTGGCTAAAGTTTTTGTTATATTACATTATAGTAAACAATCTAAGAGGAACAATAAGAGAACATCAGTCACGGAGTCCACTATGCTTTTTCACACAGATGGTATTTGTAAAAAAATATGGTGATCTCCTTATTTGACTTTCTACTACTATAACCCTTTAGTACAATGAAATTATTTACGAACAAAGACTAAAATATTGATGTTGGTATACAAATTCACTGGATTGAGATTTGAAGGGGAAGTACGTTGAACACAATTAATTAAAATGTTCTTACACTTGATATTAAGCAGAAATCAATAGGTACAAAATAAAAATTTATCAGATTTATTATTTCCATTTAATTTTATAACAAAAATTAGTACTATTCAATTATAAATACTTTCAATTTCAATTTAATTTAACACCAATCGGTGCACAATGTTTTTGGTTAACCTGTCTTTAGCTAACACAAATAGATTAGACGGTTTCCCAACACGTGAACACGCAACATATAGTTGCCCATGAGAAAAACATGGATTTTCCAAATGTAAACCACAAATGTACATTGTTTGACCTTGAGATTTATTTATAGAAATGGCGAAAGCTAAACGAATTGGAAACTGTAGCCTTTTGAAGGGTATGGTAGAATCTGATGGTATCATCGGAATACGTGGCAGCAGGACCACTTTTCCTTTAAACTTCCCAGCCAAAATGGTTGCTTCAAGAATGTTTCCGGTGATCTTTTTGATGACCAAACGCGTACCGTTACATAATTGAGGTGGATTCAAATTACGGAGGAGAATAATAGGGGAACCAATCTTTAATCGAAGATTATGTGGTGGCATTCCAGGGATATCTAATGAATTTAAAAATTCAATCGGAAAATTTACACTTTCATTTTCATCAACAACAGTATCGATTGATTTAAAAGACATCATATCGCCTGGTAACAACTGTTGTATCTGGAGGTTAATTTCGTCAACATCAACGTTTTTGGCTGCCAAAATCGCCCGTTGACTAAGCCATTCATGATTCAAATAATTATTCTGTATATCCGGGAAAATACTCTGAATCAATTCATTTTTATCCTGAACAACAGTGCAAAAATTGTCTGGTAGTTTAATGCATTGCGTATTTGGTTGCAGTTCTATTTTACCGTTCCCAATATCTAGTAGTTGTTCGGAAAATATTTGTGCTGATGGATCATTTTGCAATTGTACTCGCATATTTATGGTCAATCGAAGTGTTTCAACACTTCGCCATAAGAATGATTGTTTCAAACATGCATTAATCTCATCCGCGAAAGTAGAGCGAGGTATAACCGGTAAGGTCTGCCGGAAGTCACCAGACAAAAGTAAGATAGCACCACCGAAAAGTTTATTATTGCTGTTTAAATCTTGCATAGTTCTGTTTAATGCTTCAAGTGAATATTTGTGTGCCATTGTGCACTCATCCCAAATTATTATAGAACTCTTCCGCAACACTGCAGCTATTCCACTATTCTTTTTGATGTTACACATTGCATCTGGTTTATTATGAACGTCCAATGGCAGCTTGAATGTTGAATGTGCTGTTCGCCCACCATCCAGTAAAGTAGCCGCAATGCCTGACGATGCTACTGCTAATGCGATTTTTTGTTGCGACCGTATTTTGGCAAGAATCAACGATATTGAAAATGTCTTACCGGTTCCACCGGGTGCATCCAACAAAAAAAACGCCTTGTTCAGCAGCAACAGCCAGCATAATCCGATCATAAATAATTTTTTGTTCTGCTGTCAGTAATGGTTCACTGTTCATGATAATTGTTGCTAAACTTTCATGGTCATATTGATTTTCTCGTTGTAAATCGGTATTGACTAAGTCGGTGGCTGGACGATTAGGTGATGGCATACCATAATGATTAAGTGGTAAATTTGAAATAAGAACACATAAATCCTCGATCAAGACCAATGCTTCATTGTACATCTCTGGTGTATAATCTATGTTTTGGCATTGATTTGTTTGTCTAATTCGGTGCAATATGTCTTCTGTCATACAATTTTTATATTTTTCCCACAAAGTTTGTGCTTGCGAGGGATAACATGTCGTCAAAATAATTGCAAACAACTGACGAATGTTATTCGGTGTTGATGTCAACGCAGCATCAGCAAGCGTTAAGTCCCAATGGTTATCGTCTTCTAGCAATTGCAGTTCACGACATGCATCCTGGTATGTATTGAATACTCGACCATTAACTGTTCGTAAAAATTCAAAAGACGTTGGTCCGGGAACATTCACCAATAACAAACGTAAATAGAAGCACTCACGTTGCTTTGGATGTATCGTGTAAAGTCTCCCCAATGTCTTAGCTTTGAATATGCCTGTAATGGAAGGATGTGGTTTTCCTTGTTTCCGTGGCTCCCATTTTTTACTGGATTTGTTCCATGTGAAATAACGTGGAACATCACCAAACACCAATGTCTTCGCGAATTGGCCAAAAACATCAGGTTTTTGACACAATGTAAAAAATTCAGTTAGAGTCGTTTTCGGAGCTTCGAACGCTCTTTGGAGAACATTTTCTTCAGTGAAGTATACACGTTGACCGTTTTCAAGATGTATTGCCAGATGTTGGACAGCAGGATCTCTTTCGTGGATGGGAAAGCTGAGAATATGCCAAATAGCTTCATTGCTGCTAATGTATCTGCCCATTTGGTATCGTGCTATTTCGTCATTTTTATTTATGTTTTGTACTTCAAATATGGCCAAATCACTGCCTTTGTTTACATATTTACAAATATACTTAATTGATTTAACAGAACTGCAAAGCTCAACATTGATATGAGCTTTGTAAGTTGATTATCAAACTCAACTTGATTTGGAAAGTTCGGCAGTCGCATTGTAAATGTGTGGCCACCATTCTCAGTACTTCTGCGGCGATACATTGGATAACCATCAATATCCGTGATCGTGTCATTCGTATGCGGCTTTGTGATTTTTTTTTTTACATTTTCCATTTTCCATGCACGGTGACGTCATGTTGAAAGCACCGCATGGCCCATGTATCATGTGTTTGGTGACAATATCAAATAATTCTTGATCAATTAATGGGTCTGGAATTTCGGCTGAAATTATTTGATCCATTTCTTCAGGACGGATTCTATCTTTAAGCCAAACCAACATGTGGGCATGAGGCAAACCTCACTTTTGCCACTCTATCGTATACAGCCAACAACGTGTGATACCAAAAATTGAATATTTAACAATAAAATCAATTAAGGATTTCAATTTTTGTTTAAACACACGTGCAGTTAAATCATGACGATGAATGGCTTGTTGTCCTGGCAATAGTAAAGTTTGTATCTCTTCCCAATTCGGATTACATGTGAATGTAATAAATAAATCCGGTCGGCCGTAATGACGTACGTAAGTCATCGCATCTTGTATGTATTCCTGCATGTTCCGTGGACTGCCGATGTAGCTTGAAGGTAAAATGAAAGCATTACCGATGTCAATGGGATTTAAATTTCCATCGATGTTTCCAGCAACAGCATCTCGTAAGTGAATATATTCTTCCGATCGTAGTTTTGCCTGGTTGAATCGAAGGAATCGCAAGCGTTCGCTTTCGACCTTAGCATACATATCAACAATGTATTGATATGCATTGTTGCATAGATATATGCATCATATGCATAGATATATAATTAGCAATAAATTAAAATTGCGACTATAATTTGAGATTTAAACTATCCTATCTTTCAAGTTGGATCGAACTGCACATGGTGTGCGAATTTTATTATAATCGGTTATGTGGTTTAGGAGTCCATTGAGGACAAACATTGTGACACGAGATTTATATATATTAAGATATATATATATATATATCTTAATATATATATATATATATATATATATATATATATATATATATATATATATATATATATTGTGGCGATATGGGATTATACAACCCCATAACACCACCGTTTCATCGGCATGAACGCTCACAGGCAGCGAGAAGAGCAGCCGAAAACCAGAGTAGCAAAACGCGCAGCCTGGTGTCCGTTGCTCGTACTAGTCACCACGAACTATCAAGCAGCGTTCTTACTGGTGAAGGGCTGAAGGAGGAGAAATCATCCCCCCCGCTACCGAGAATTTCCCCAGGCAACGCCAATAAATAGGCGAGCGCACAGGCGGAAGCCCTCTTTTTCCTATCAGCGTTCGCCGAAGAAGCAGCTCTCCTGGTAATCACTGCTCGGCAAGTAAGCAGATTTTCGTCAACGCTCGTCAGGTCAGATAGTATTCGCCGCCGTAACGACATTTTAGATAGGAGTTTCCGGCGTTGCAAAGACGTCTAGTTAGTCGTCCGCGCAGTAGTGAGGAATAGTAAAGTATTCTTTTATTAACGAGTACGGGAAGTGAAAAGTTGCCCGTTGTCAGGAAAGCTCGGAAAGTTCTTGATTAACAGAATAAAAGTTAGGAACGAGCGAAGTACTTGCACTAGCAGTCAGGGAAGTGCAAGGGACATTTTCTACAAATTGGGCGTAATCGAAGGCGGTAGCAGCCGTGGGAGGAGAAGAAACCGATTAGTGGAGACGGAAGAATACGCGAGTCGACCGGGAGAAGACGCCGTTCAGGAAGATAGAAGAAAACGCAAGAGGACAGCGCAGGCAACGCAGATCTTCGGAATCGAGCAACGCGGTGCGGAACCCAGCACGCGACTTCAAGGTTGAAAAGTGGACAGTTTCGAGGTAACCTGTATAACTACGAAATTAGGTCAAGTTCACGTCGGCAGGGAAAGAATAGTTCCAGAAGTATTAGAAAATTGAGGACACGGGTGTTAATAATTTGCAGCTTTGCAGTGGGAGATTTGGATGCGTAATTGCTTGCCTTTAACCATTCTATTGGAGCAGTCATTATTCTGTTATTAGCAGATAAAATTGAGAGTAGTGCACTTGCCCACATATTATTCATTGTATGTTATATTTTTAAAGAAAGGCAAGAGATTGTAAATTAAGTTTAATTTCACGTGCAATTGTAACTAGTGTAATTTAATTTAGGCGTATTGAATTTTCAAAGGGAATTCCCAGTACTGGTTAGAGAAATTGTTTCAGAAAATTAGTTCTGAAGAAAATTAAGAGATCATTTCATTAAATAGGCTGTAAAAATTTCTTTTGTGTTTATTTGAATATTTTTGAAAAGTGTGATTTTGGTTTTTGATTTGTTTTCCTTTGTTATCAACTCATGCCACAGAGTTTTGAGTGAATTATATGCTCGTTTATGTGTGATTTGTGTGTCTTTTATTTTGTCGAGGGTTCAGACCTTTCTCGTACCTGATCCTGCTTCCTGAGATTCTAAGCTCGCTTCACGAGCATAATATCTTAACAACCTGCTTACAGTGCATGCGGCTGTGTGTGCAGAAGGTACAAGTTGTGTGGTGTAGGTGAGCCGGTTAGAATATATATATATATATATATATATATATATATATATATATATATTGTAAACCAACCTACTAATGTGAGCGGGGGAGAGCGCCAGGTTCAGCTCCTGAAATGTGACTGGATGGAAGGGTTGGGAGGTCATGAATTAGCACAGAGTCATTTGTGACAAATAACAATTTATTCCTGGCACCAAGAGCTGCCAGGGAAGTTACATGTCGCAAAGGGCGACGCAAGTTTTTTACTAAATCTACTCTGTGAACTGGTTATCTTAATTACTAGTTGTTAATTCCCTTAAGGCTAACATATTAGGCTGACTCTTTGATGAAGCGTGCTATTCATCATTTAAGGTCTGCAGGGCCTGAGCGCGGCCACTTGCAATTTCTCGCCGTTACGATTGTTCTGCGAGACGGCTTCGTCTCGTAGTTTTTCACCAGTGGCTGCGTTGTCTCCGCGGGCGGGCCGAGGCGGCAGCCTCGAAGCAAAGGCGGCGGCAGGTTCAGGTCGCTGACCTTCAGCGGCGCGTCCTCCCTCGGCAGGTAGCGGCGCGTCCTCTCTCTCGGCAGGTCGCCGGCTCGAGCAGGCTCAGAGGGGCGGGTGGCCACGGGCGTTGACGTAACGCGGTGGGCTGTCACTGGGCCCGACACGGGAGGCGGCAAAGGCTGGCGGGCCGATGCGGAAACGGCGCGGGATCCAGTAGTCTCCCGCCCGAGTGTCCTCTGCGACAAGTCCACTAGTCGCGTCCTAACTAATTCGATTCTGGGAAAGTCTTTCCCAAACTCGCGTCCCGATCGTAAGTAACTGAGTAATCGAGCGAATTTAGCAACCAAGAAGTATCTTGGAATTATCTCGAAGTATCTCCGAAGTAGCTCTAAGTAACAAAAAATTAGCTCTCAAAAAATTCTTAGGAGCGTTCCGAAAAAATCTTAGAAGTCTGGCCGAAAAAATCTTAGAAGTGTCCCGATCTCCACTGTGCATCACGTTTTTAAAAGAACATCCTTTCCCCTTCCCAAAATGTTCCTAGCTCTGAATTTCTCCCTTCCCTCATGGCGAAGCTTCCCATTGGCTGAGGGTGGCTGCGTCGCAGAATTTTGATTAACCAATCATGTGGCAATTTTCCCGTATTTTTCCGTCGATTGTTCTCTGTCTGACACCGGCTTCTCTCTCTCGCTCGCTTCCCTTTGTCAGTTGTTCCGGGAGCTGCTCGCAGCTGTCTGGACACGTGCGCATGCAGAAGCGCATTTCACGGATCCTCGACGGTCGGCATGGGCTAATCGACAGCCTACTGTATTTAGTTTGTAAACAGCCCCTGCGGGAATTCGGGTGCCTAGTCCAGGCGCGTGCCAGAACGGATGCGGGGGCGAGCATTGTTTGAAAAGGGATCGGTTGATGGCCGAAAAAGGTTTCGCTCACGACGTGTTGTAAATGCGTCGTCGTCTTAATTGACACCCGGCCAACCCCTTTGGGGGGCTCCGCCTTCCTTCCAGGGTGGTGGCAAAGAAAGTGGGCGCGAGGGTGTGCATTGTCCGCCCGGGCTCCGGCCAGGGCCATTATGTCTATTTATGAGGGGGGCAATAAACGGTCCGCCTCTGAAAAGAGGCTGAGTGCGGTCGGGGCGGCCCTGCTTGACAAAGGCATCTTCCCTCGACCTACTTCTTTCTCGACGCGAGCTATTTCCAGCTGTAGAAATTATTTGTTATTGGCGATGCCATAATAGAATTATACTTAATTAATTGGTGACGCCACAATATATATATATATATATACACATATATATATACATATATATATATATATATATATATATATATATATATATATACTTTTGATATAAAAATAATTACTGTATGTGTAAAATTATTTATATGTCAGTAGTAATCAACATGAATATTTGAGTTTAGTTCAGATTGCTCTGTTTCAACAACTCATTAGTGAGGGTCTAATCCCGGTCGATGTAGAATTTGGTGTTGGACAAAGAGAATTTGCTGCAGATTTTCTCCAGCACCATTTCCTGCACATCTCATTTCACGACAGAAATTTCACCAACCACCTACCGTAACTTGACGGCCAGAGCGCATATTACGGCCATTATTTCTCGATGGGTATGATGATGCCCATTGCAGCTAGGAGATTGATCTAACTTTGGAATTACTGTAACTCTGCCGTCTGTTCTCAATTCCAGGCAATACGATATCATAAATAAACATAAACACGACTTCTACGAATAGTGTAGTCGATGAATTGAAAATTCTCGTTTCCTTACTTCTCCAGCAACTAGGGGCTCAACGATGTGTTTTTGATTCCCTTGGCGCTTCTTTTATTGTGGCAGCTGCACTTTGTCTCCGGCACGAAACGGCAAGAAGGGTACTGGACGGGAAGGGAAGAGGGTAGAGTGCGCGGTGGAAAAGGAAGCAGGATGGTCAAAAGGGAATGGGAATGCGAGGTAGAAGGTGGAGAGGTTATGACGTTGGTGCGAGGAGGGGTTGGAGAATGTTGGGAAGGGCTCTTGGTCAAAAAGAGGGTGGGGCTTGGTAAAGTACGGGGTGCAATAGATAGCGAGGCGGGATGTACTAGGGATGGGGGTAGAGACGGAGTAGTTGGAAGAGTTTTAAGGAGGGCGGTAGCGGGAAAGGAGTACGGAGGTGGGAAAGAGAGTAGGGGGAGGAAGGAAGGTAGGGTGGGGAAAGACGGTGGGAAGAGGAATGAGGGCGAGGTGAGAAAGGAGGATAGGGTAGAGGCAGGAAGAGGGTTGAGGAACAGGAGGGAGGGTGAGGGTGGGAAGGACAGCGGGGTCGAAAAGGGAGGAATGGGGTAGGAAAGGGGGTGGCGTAGAAGGGTAGGCGGGAGCGGGGCGATGTTAGAGTGACGGAGCTTGATATGTGGGTGGGAGAGGTATTTAGGGGAAAATGGTGGGGGTCTGGAAAGAGGCTGGGTAGGGGGAGAGAGGTCGGAAGGAGGTCCGAAGCGATGGGGGAGGCGGGAGGAGTCGGAAGGGGAAGAGGTGGGGGGAGCGGGAGCAGGAGCGTGGGCGGAGGAGCAGACTGCTACTGCAGTGCAGACAAACGAAGCGGCGCCTCCGGCCCGCCCTGGCTGCGTTGAATGCCTCCCAAGGCGACGACGCTCCTTTGTCCGCTGCGCTCCGTCGCCTCCCGGCTCTCGCCTGCTTCTTCATTCCCTAGCCCTTTTCTTTCCTTGCCTTCCCCGACCACCAGCGCCGAAGCGCTTTGCTGTCTGCTGTTGCTTTTGAGCTTCTACAGACACGCAACCAACAATTTAGCTCCAATTTCGAAAATTGTTTTCTTACTGTCCAAATCACTACTAACACATCACAGAACACAGGGTAGCATGTGGTAGCAAACCTTGGGACGTCAACACCTTGTTCACGACGTCTTTTCTCAGGGTAGATTTTACATGTCTAGTGTTGTAATTTATTAAGGTATTTTGCTCTCATTTTACAATGGTAATAAGTATATTAGAGTTTGAATTCAATGTTGGTAGTTTAATTTATCACCGTGCTCCGTGAGTGTGTAGTGGTCCAGTTTGTTACATCCCCCACCTATTTTATCTTTAAATACACTATCTTGAAACGAAACAAATTGCTTATTGCCAGTCTACAGAAACAAAGCAAAACAAATTACATCATCTACTTTTGAACATTTGGATAAGGAATCGAAAAGAGAGTGAAATGCAATATCAGACTGAAATTCTTTCATTATTGTTTGAATTACTAAATCTTTAAATATCTTGACTGTAATATTTGACTGAAAACTAGATGAAAATATAGAACGCAATTATTTCATGTAATACGTACTTTGTAAATAGTCCATTGCGTTTATTTCAATTCATAAATACATTGTCATATTTTGTGTAATATCTGAGGCTTGTTCTTATTAAAGCAGATTTACTATTTTACTACACATGAGGCCAATTCAAATGTTCACAATACAATAATAATAATAACAATAATAATTATAATGTGAAAATTTCGAGTGTCTATCTACAGCCATAAATGGTGATTACATATCGTCTATGTCTTCCATGATCACAAATTTGTACAATTTTAATCGTTCAGGGTGTTAATAGTGAATATTTTTCCATGAAAGTTACAAAATAAAAGAATAATCTTACAGACAGCAACGCGTGGTCTTCATTAATGCGTTGACTAGTGAACAAATGATGGTATAGGTTTTACAGTTTATATTACAAATATGACTCGAATCATCAACAACGTTCACTACATTAGTATCTCTTCTTTTTTTAATTCAGTAAGAAAAATGCTTTAGAGCTCATTCTTTAAAGACGTAGGATCAGAATATTCTATTCTCTAACTAAATGCTCTAATTTAATAAATATCAACTACTACTATAATCATAAAAATATGAGGAATAATGTCTATTATAAATATATACTGATTGTGAAGGAAAAGCATTATTTGATACACCTCATCATTCATAACGTAGAAGTAAGAGTGATTACCTTCAGCGTCAAGTCACGTGTCGATTGCACCCAATTATATGTGTTTTACGTGTCATTAAAGATCTCTGCAAGGCATCAAAGCCTCCTTGCAAACTCGTAAACAATTTCAAACGCGTCTGCGAAAACAAGTTGGGCGGCTAATGACGTAGAGATTGCCCACCCGTTAGCCGGAAAGTCGTGAGCCCGCCTCTTCGACGACCGCAAGGCTGCGGCAGCGGAGGCAGCCGGCAAGACGCAGCTACCACGAAGATCGTCCAAGACGCCGAGCTGCGAGGGAAGATAATGGACCCGCAGAGAGGAAGAAGGCGAGAAAGTGATCGAGGGAAGAGCGAGAGAGAAAGAGAGAGAGAGGGAAGGAAAGGGGTGGTTGGGCGAAATGGGCCACGAGAGACGGAGCGTGCGACAAGAAACGGAGTGCAACGAGACAAAGAGCAGGGGATCATGAATGTTGAGACAGGGTAAGGAGAGAGTCGGGTCTTGGCTGAGCGGGGCTGGGTGGATAGGGATCAGGTCGTGTGAGTAGGGTGGAGCAGGAATGGGCAAAGTGGAAGGGGAAGGAGAAGTGTGGTAAGCCGAGTGGAGCAGTGAAGGGCTGGGTGAATCAGGGTAAGCGGTGCGAGATCGCGGAGGGTGGGGAGGGGCGGGACGGGAATAGCGGGACTGGCAGGTTGCGGTGGAGTGGTCTCAAGGCGGTGAGAGGCGGGGGTGAAATGGGGTGGAAGGGGGTGGGCCGGGAGGCTCAGGGAGTGCGGGGCTGGGGTGAGTATCGAAAGGCTCAGGGCGGTGCGGGGCGGGTCGTGTAAACCGCCGCGGTGTCGGGCCGCGAGCAAATCAGGAACTTGCGGCAGGTCTCGAAACTTCCCGAGCTCGCGCGCGCAGCGAGAGAGAGCGCCGGGGCTTCCTTCACCGGATCCAGACCCCGCTTCGCAGTTTGCTCTTAGCAATAATGTAAGAGAAAGTGGCACTCGCTGAATTGTTTAAGTACTACCTCTTAAGAAGAGAACTTCCATTTCATCTTAACTTTTGCATTGAAAATGACTTGCGCCGTTCTACCCGTTTGCATATTGCGAATAACACGTTCTCTATTGTGACCACTTCATTAAGTTGCTGGTAATTGTAAAAGTTTTTACACTATCTAGACGTATCTCACAGAGCTTTTAAAATATTCATCTTTTCAAATAATTTTAATGAATAATTGAACCTTACGGTATATGAAGAACGTGAATAATTAATAATAAATTTAGTATTTCCTATGTAACTTCAATTTTTGATTTAGTTTTTCGAACATTTCCACGAATTTTCTAAGAATAATACTAAAAGACAAGCAAATCATTTAGAAATTTTGAATCCAAGTGTCATAATAAAAAAATATTTAGGAAACCAGTACTTAATGTAATTTTATTTTAGATTTATAATATAAACAACTTAATTTTCTATTCATAACTCCGTCGTACTCAAATTATTTTTATTTATAAATTAGTTAAATATTTAATTTTTATAGAGCATACGTTATCTTATTACAATACCTATTTTTATATAAAAGTGGTAAAATATTTTTCCATTTTATTTCTCTGGAAGTTTTAAAACAATTTCTGATTCAGTTTATGAAAAATTTGGAGTTCAACGAAAATTTTCAACGAAAATTTTCAACTTTCAACGAAAAATACATTAAGGTAAATGTGATTTCATAAATGAAAAATCTTAGTTTGATAATTTACTTGTTTAACATTGAGAAAAGTTTCATCCCAGAACGCTTCAGGTGATCATTAAATGATAACACCCACATGAAGACACAAAATACAGCCACAAATTTCGCTGTCGCAGTTTTGTAATAGAAACGGAAACACCATTTGGTGTTAATTGTTCGAGTCATTCATTTCTACGGTAAGTAATATGTTTTCTTGATTGCAAAAATACCTATGTAAAAGATTGAAGAGTGAAGATAACATATATTTATAAGATATGGTATTGCACGAAAAGAGTTAAGTGAATTGCAAAGATTGGAAGATTCGAAAATGGGAATGATTCATGCAAGGTTTCACTGCGAAGATATTTTTCACAGCATTCTGAAAATTTGATATGTATCTTTAATGAAAAAATAATAATAATATTCGTGAAAATCTGAAAACCAGGTAACTATTTTCTGTTCTGATGGGTGCAATTTGAAATATGTCTCGCTATGTGCCAGCTCGCTCTTCTTCGTTTTATTGTTTCATTTAACCGATGGCGATCACGCTCTTTGACATTTTTGCCTCAGTATAAATGTCAGTTGGGTTATTATGAAAGTATATGATAAATAGTGAATTATTATGGTAAGAATTATACGATCAGTGTGTTGACGATGAAAGCTAACTTGTAGCAACTATGTCAACGACTCAGCAGTACTTCAACTCTGGCACTAGAAAAAACAAGGAATCCACACTCAACAATTGCCACATCAGCTGTTTTGATGCACAGTATTATAAACCTAATAGAGAGAGAAACAATTTTCCCCCGGACATCCCTAAGGACGTTTAGTGAAGTGCATGAATCAACGAAGGCACAAACAGTTTGAAATATACTTTTGCATTCAGATGGAAAGTGTTTTTTCTACTAAATAAAAGGAAGAAACAAACTCATACTTTATGCCAATAATTTGCACACGCCTGTATTTTCAAAGCGACTAAAGAAGAACATGCTCGCCACATTGAAAACAGAATCGGCGGAATAGGTTAATTGGTAGTAACGGATGGAAAGTGAAGACAATATACAATGCCAAATAATATTTAATGGTTCAAGATAACAAATATGTTATCTTGAACTATTAAAAATGCTATATTATGGACAAGTTTACAATTTACGCGTATGTGCAATACTAAGTGATCGTTCCCACACAACCATTCCACTATTTAACGATGAAAGCGCTTTACGTGAGATACGAACCAGCGACCTTCAGCTCTACACTCTTTGACGCTGGTCCAAGCCCCTGAGCCAAGTTCTGCTTTGTCCCGTGAAGGGCTTATCGAATTTAGACTCTGCTTCTTAAATAGTCCTCTCATATGAAAATGTGATTCCATCTACATCCCCAATGGTAAAATATTGATGAATTCTGACAATCATAATTCCCTTTAACTAATAACATGTGACCTTCCGAAAAGTAGAGAAACAATTTTTGTGGCTGAATTTAACTTTGAATGATTCGTTAGAAACAGCTTTGTAGTTATAAAATTTTAAAATAAGACGATCTGCTTTCATATTCTTGACCACAATCACGTGACGCAAGTTATTGAATTCCGGCTAAATATCGCTACAGAAGACAGTGGTCAATAATTATAAATCCATTACGCACAAAACATATTAAAACAACGCACTTGTTAAACATATACTCATGGTTTTATAAATTTTATAGAGGTCACGATTCGTATTAAATGTTCTGAAGATATTCAGTTGAAAACCCATTTCCCAGAAATTCCTTTGCGACCCCCGAAGAAAAACGCAATGGTGCCCGGAAAGGCCTCGTGGAATCCTCCCGGCGGCCGTCACGTCCTCCTGTGACAGCGGCGTCTGTCTGCGTCGCGGAGCCGCCATTTCTCAGGGTGGCGAGGGCGGGCTGCGGGGCGCAGCTGCGAAGCCCGCCTTCACGCTTCGCCTCGCAAAGAACATCCGCGGATGGGAAAGCTGCGGAAAATTGGAACTTTTTCTATATTAAATCAAATGGTGGGGCGCTGTCGCTGGTCTTTGAGGATTCTTCTTGTTTGCTTCTTTTACTGGAATGTTTTCATGTCTAAGCTACCCTAAATTTATTTGCAAATAAAAGATACTTAGAATATACAAAATGTCTTAATGGACATCCTAGAGATAGTGTGTTTTATTCGCTTAAATGTTTTGTCCATTTATCTCGACTATCCACAGTAAAATTTTATTAGATTGATATTTTCATCCTCATTTTATTTTGAATAACTTACATTCTCTAAAGATTGTATCAATTGCACTTTTTTATGCTAATCCTGTAATTAAACTTTGATAAAATCTTTAATTAAGTAGAACAAGAACTTGCAGAGAACCTTTTAGCACACTATTTTCTATTGTTCACGCTTTGTTTTTCTTTTATGATTGAGAAAGCTTGAAGTGAATAGGATGAATAAGCTGACGTTCGTGTATTTTTTTAAATTTGATGGTGTCACGCCTTTATTCATTTTTACGATTATGAAGTAAAAAATGAATATTATGTACAAATAATTTCTTGAAACTATTATTAAGAATAAATGTAAAATTAAAAAGACGTATATTTTTTTAAATGAAGAAAGTAATAAAACTTATGACTCCAATTTTTATTTCAGAAATTTAGTTAATTTGTGCTACTATTGTAAAGTATTAGTGTAGCTATTATAGTAGTATGTAGTATAGTGTAGTTAATTTCGTACGTTTCTTAATATACGACAGTTTAAACCCCGTTCACCGAGTGCGCTAGTGGATGCAGTTGCACACCTGCGACGGAATATACGCACTAATATCGTAGATTCTACCCCAGCTGAGTATATGAGTCAAGGATTAACTTGGCTCTTGAGTCCGATTCTTTGACAGCCCCTACTATCAACCCATCCTCGCACCCGACATGTTCGACCGTAGTGCGGGTTGCATAACGGAGCGCTGCAGGCGCTTGTCTGCGAGCGGAGTTGGGCGGCGGGAGGGCGCCGCAGCGGAGGGTCGCGTGGCTGCGCGCACGCGTGCAAGGTCGAGGTCGAGGCCGGGCTCACGGGGGGGGGGACGCAGCGGCCAGGGTCCGGCGATCGATCCCCACCCCTGCCCTCCCCTCCACTCTCCGCCTCCGCCGCGCGCTGCCTTGCACCGCGACCCGCGCGTACGAGCAGTGGCGTCTACCGCCGAGGTTTCCCCAACTACATCCCACTATTATACCTGTCCTATTTCTCCTCCTCCTCGTTTCTGCCCTTGCCCTCGTCGACGTTCTCCTCCTGGTCCTCGTCCTTGTCCTCTTCCTCCTCCCTTTCTTTCTGCTGACCTCCCCTTCCACATCTTCCTCCATATCCTCGTTCTCGTCTCTCTTCTTCGTCGTCGTCTTTTTCTTCTCCTTTTCGTTCTTCTCCTATACTTTTATTTTACCTGCTGTAGCGATACAAAAAATCTTTTTACTGTTTTGGTTGGAAAATTAAAAAAGATTATTTCTCACAAAACAACAGTTATCTACTTTTATTTGAACATGTCGAAACTGAAACAGTTCTGGTATTTGAATATAAGAAAATAATATTTTGACAGCATTCGATTTAATCACATTGTATATTAAATGTACCTACAAATGTGCAATTTAAAATCAAACTGTTAACTATACTCACTTGCATACGTATGCTTTGTGCATTTCAGAATGTTACTTGATTTAAATATTGCAACATTAAAATAAAAGGGTTCTAACTGCACTTCTGTGGAAGAATGGGTTATCGACGTCGATGGATATATCAAAAGTATTTCTATCGGCTGTACTACTATGAGGTGTCAATTTTGTTTTCTTTTTTACTTATGAACAGTGAAGTCCAATTGGTTCTATCTTATCATGTTCACACTTATTAAAAATAAAAAGATTCCATGTGCAATAATAATGGTGACCACGTCTTTCCAAGATATTGCTATTGACTAAATCCCCTCCTCAAGAATTATTTATGACTCGAAAATCGTTTTAAAACCATGCAATGCCGAATTCAATACTGTTCTACCGTTTTAAATAATTAAATTACTGTTTTCTTTAAGAGAAATATTGTTTTACGTGGGACGCAAGGAAAAATCGAAGTTTTTTTATGTTGGCAGGCCTAAAGTTACAAAGTTTGCCTGTAGCCCTTGTAGAAGTGTGATAGTGTGTAAATTGTCAAGGAAAACAATGCTGTGTGGGAACTGTCCTGAAGATTCCCAGAAGTTCAATTAGAATTCCACAATTCATAGCTAATAAAATATTGTAAATAGTACATAATTCCATATTTCAGGAGTAAGTAATATTTGACGGAATGTTTTCAATAAAAGTAACTTTTCATTTCAAGGTTATTATTTTCTAACACTTGTATCAAACTGTAGGTTCTATCTACACAACAATAAGCCGTAAGTCTATTTCCTAACTAAAACAGTTATATCTGCAAAACTACAATAAAATTATTATATTTCCAATGAATATTTTTCTCTCAAATTAACTGTCAAGAACGATCATCCGAGGAAGGAAAAGTGCTAGAAACTCCCAAATATCGTTGATATTTCGTCACTTAAATTAAAGCCTCAACTTGAATGTCGCTCCTGTAAAATTTATTTTGTGCAGTTAGAATCATTTTATTATAAAGATGCGATATGGATACTGTTTACCGTTACCAAACGTAGGTTTAACGATTACTTCTTGAAACAATGATGAGCGAATAAAAATTCAAAGTTTAGATGTTCAAGTACATAGGTCAAATGTTACGGCACAATTCTTTACTTCATTATGCGAACCATAACATAAGTTTGAAGAAACTTAAAATCCATTTCAAATATGAATAACCGGAAAGAGCAGCTTCCTTACACTCATCGTCCATAGTTCAGAATAAGAACAAATCCTTAAGTGAGTTAAAGGTGAACTTAAAAGACAGACAAAATTAACTGTAATAAACAATGATTTAATATCTCATTGTGATATATGCGAGCCTTAATTATAATTGTAATATTTTTTATCACCAACCGCTTTTTGGATAAAAACATTATGGGATTCAGAACTATCATAAACATAAATAGAAGGCTTCATAAATATCATACTCACAAATAATTATATATATATATATATATATATATATATATATATATATATATATATATATATATATATATATATATATCGCAATGAGTCGTAAAGACCCATCGTACATACCGACCCTTGCGTCACACTCTATTAACATACTTAGAGGCGAAGAGCGCCGTTGACACAATTCGACACGCGCAGCTGCGTGTGCACCGCTAACCCAGTATTCCCCAGCGAGCGTCCGCCCCCGAAACGCACCCTTCCATCTTTGTGTGTAGAAGTAGGTCACTGACTACCGGAAATGTCACATTAAGAGGCTAGAGTAGCCCACCAGAAATTCCTACGTGACAATAAATCAAGAAGCTCCGTAGAAGACTAGCCTATGGAAAGCTTCGCGCTAAGCACGTAAAAAGGACGGGCAATGCGAGAGGCGTGGGGACGGGAATCGGGTGAGCAAACGGCGCTAGAAAGATTGAGAATTGGAGAAAGACTGTTGGAGCGAGCGGTCGACAATTAAAGAGAGTTCGTGTTCAACGGAGACTACAGCCACACGAAACCGATCGCTAGTCTCCAGGTCCTACCAGCCATTATTACAGCATCGGAATTTATTCCGGATGCCGGGCTAGAACAGTAGGAGTAACACCCATAAGTGTACAGCACAATTATTCGGCTGCCAATGATAATACCCAATTCAGGCGACGTACGACGACCTGAGATCCGCGCATAAAAAAAACTGACGCTCCAATTCCGTGGACGACCATGGACGATCTCCAGCTCAGCCAGACGTCGTGTTCTTGCCAACTAAAGGAGACTTCCATGATACTTCAACGGGTCATCTGCCGCCGCCGACCGATATTTGGACATGTAATCCTTTCGCAGTGAGGTAGCAGAATTTCCGTCATCACCATTCTGTGTTCATGCCCATTTTATTCAATAACCAGATCAAAGCAATAGAAGGAATAGTAATGTAAAAGAGACAATGTTCTATAGCAATAAACGCGTCCCCGTCATTTGGTCGGATGATATAAAGTTATAAAAAAAGTGTATTATTTATAGCCAGTAAGCAAATGCAATCCTTCGTGCCCACCTCTGATGATGTCTCAACGCCGGTGCCCAGATCACAGGTAAGGCATACGCTTGGCGCCCTCCTAAAAAAATTCAGCGCATTCATCCTGGTGTCTGGAAACGACCGTCGCACCTTAAGTGTGAATCTCTCCTCTATGATAGTGTGACTCACACGAATAATTGCGCCTGTGTGGTCCATTACAATATATATATATATATATATATATATATATATATATATATATATATATATATATATATATATATATATATATATATCATTTGATATCGATTTGGAAGTTCCGGACCACTTGGAGACTTGTAGAAAGTTCATTTTTAAGCCTGACGAACGGTTTCGTTTATTTTTGGAATGTAGACCTTCAGTGAGCCTAAACTTTAAAAGACAATGGTAATCTATGCTATCTCGCACAAATTTGACAGAACTCTTAATCAATTAACGTATCATAAATGTTAAGCAATTTCATTTAATTTGAAAAATAATTATTTTCAGCGCAAGATTGTAAGGGGTTTTGAAATTCCTTCTTAAAATATAAAACAACACTTACACATATTTTAGTATTAGTAGAAGGATATTTTATTTAATTATGTAGTCTTAGATTCTTGGCCATATTGTTTTGAAATGCGCCTTGGTTATCGTAACTAGAAATCACAACTTCAACACTAGAATAGGTCAATGCAGAACTGCCTACACTCAGAATATTTTCAGTGGATCATCCTCGCGCGCCCAAGGTACGAGTTGCAATCTCAAAATCGCAGCTCTGCCAAGAGAGGCGAGGTTTGCAACGTGCGTGGGCATTTGCCGGCTGTCGACGCGTTGCGATGCACGGTCACCCGTGGAATAGTCGCCTGTGATGTTCCACGGTCAACATTTAAATTTGCTCCGCACACAATCTGATGTCGTCATGACGTATGTTGACAGGTCAGTTGCCAATGTATCGTTAGAATGCAAACGACGCTATTGAACACATTTAAACGATTGCGTATCCACGTTCTGTTTGTTGATCGCCGTTACGTGCAACGTGCATCCCGTCGCAACCGGAGCGTCAGGGACCGCATGCGCGTGTCATTGCTTGATAACGCAGTGGGCTCCGCTCGTGACGAGAATCGAGTAGCGACATTGTGAAAGTAATTAACCTTTCGGGCGGTTTGATATATGCGGCTGTCGTGTCTTCCTTATTCTCTAGTGAATGATGTTATTGCCATTCCAATAAAATGCTCCACGTTGCATTAAGGTTATATTAATTATTAGAACATTTACACATCTTATTAGTATTTTCTTTTAAAAGTTGATATTATTTACAAACAGGACTGTCAATTTAAATAAAACAAGTAATAATTATATTGCATTAATAACTTTATTTTATTACAGTCGCATAATAATGGCATTCTTCCATTGATGATGACGGGAATGAATTAGAAAAAAAAAACAAAAATAATTAATATTTATAAATTTTAATTTTTAGGAGAAGTTTTCTTATTTCCTTTACCATTAATTACATCCTTTAATATTTCACATAACTTCAACCGCCTCAGGTGGCTCTGGGCATATACTGATGTCACTGCAGTGTCTATGATCGGGAGGTCCTAAAGTTTTAGTCCCGACGTTGGTAGGATTTTCAACACTAGCTAGACAGCTAGGCCGAGTTCAGACACCTTCAGAGCTGCTGACTGCTCTGATAGGTAGTTTTCCGTGGTTTCTGCACTCAACATCAGATGAATGCCAGATCAGTACCTTAACAAACGCGTGCGTGATCTTTCCATCCTCTTCCTTGTTCTATCCTCATCCTTTACTTACGAGTACTTACACTTTCATGTACTTTACTACTATATATTGCGAGACTTTTCAGGAATTAAGAGCTTCTCCCGACTGAGGCAATGCCCCTTTGGTGGAAGATACGTGGATGAGAAAGGTTTTAGTACAAACGAACTGAATAAACCTTGATTGTGAAAAAAATTGCTACCGTCGCACAGAGGGCTGCAATTCCTAAAACGTTAAAATTCAATATATCTTGCAAACTGCAAAATTCAACAAATCATATTTTATATATCTATTAGTAAAAGCATTTACTTGTAGATGCACAGCATGATGAAAGTGAGACGATACTCAAATGTTCAGATAAAAACTAAATACTGCCATCTGGTCACGTACATATGACCTTAATCCTAGATTATAAAGGTGTCGTCTCTCAGACGACGCAAATAGTGCCGACAGCTTACCCCACCCTTTCCCCTCATTGCCCGTTTCTCAGTCTGCGTATCGTCGTGCCCATGCCTATTTCCAGCATACACCATTATAACGCGCGTCCTCCAATATGCTACGCGTTTGTAGTTACGTCAGTGATATTTTTATGGTTTTATTCGCTAATATAGGAAAATAATAAATACAAAATACTTGTCTTGTAGCATTTACCTTTTAATATGAACATTAAGCAATCATAATAAACAAATGCGATAACAACAAAGACCGCGTGACGAGGTACTTCTGCGGGCATTTCTCAAAAGTCATCAGTGCACAGCATCAAGCAAATGTCTGCTTTTATTTAGAGTCATTTAAGTGTATCTATGAAACCCTTTAAAATGTATTTTATAACTACTTATCATACCTGTTCAATTCATTTAATTTAGTGTTTCATAGTAGAAACTTGTTTTTTTTTATTTGTACCCAATGTAGTCTGCCGGACTAAACCTTTGTAATAACGCTTGGCGCCATTGTAATCTAAGGCTAATGTAACATGGTATCTAATTAGTTGCATGAAAATAAAATGAAAGTTAGTAAATGCTGACTAAACATGTTGTATGACACACGTGGTTAAAGTTTTATTTTTCTCGCAGGATTGCGCTATTCGGCGTCGGCCTCGTGTCCCAACATCTCTTTCCCGCAAAATAAAATTTAAATTTTACACTCATATCATAAATAACTATTTTAAACAGTCATTAGTAAGTTTGGTTCTTTCGATATGAAAATGCTATTTTTAATGTTCAAATTATCTGTGAATGCAACAAAGAAAACAAAATGCTTCCATTTTACTGCTTCATAAGTTTACAAAGAATGATCTGGGTTTTTGCTGCGGTATTGTCTATTGTTTTCTAAGTTAAGCAGTACATCTTGGAAGAGGAAGTTGTATTTCTCAAATATATTGTTTTATTGTGTTGTCCTTTATATGCTATTAATATGGATTTATGTATTTTTATGGACAAGGGTAATACTTAATATTTTTAAATGAAGTTCAATAAAATTACAAAAAAACAGGATTTTGCAGCTGCCGCTATAAACATGACTCATTGTCAGATTCATGCCTATTCGCAGGATTTTATAGAAGTATCATGAAATTAATACTCTATATATTATCAAGAAATTTGAATGAAAGTGGGACATTGTAAGATTTCAGACTTATCACTACGTTTTAATTCATTTTTTAAATAAAGTTTCTTATTTACTGGCACGAACATTCATTTAAAAAAATCATGTTTAAAATGAAAAATAAACGTCTTCTATTTAAGTACATTCCTTCTGTAACATGTTTCTTTTTAAAATTAGAATGATTATTTTCACATAACAAAAATATTTGGCTTCAACTCGGCAATAAAATTTCCCCCCGGCTTGGGTGATGCCGCAAACAATAGAGCCCTATGTTCAACCCAAAATACAACTTTGACTTGTTCTTACGTACGGGATTGAATAGTCCACACAATAGTGTAGCCAATGTAAGAGTTAAAAATGCTCAATTAGAAACTTTGTTTTCGAATTTAGGCCAAGTTTTAGGCATTTTATCCCAATGTGCGTCGGCCGGGAATCTGGGCCATTCCCAATGTGGGCCGCGAATCTGGGCCATTCCTCTCAACAAACCTTCAATCGCACTGAATTAAAGTATTCAACTTATTAAAGATTACATTAATCTATGATAGGAAAACAATGTATGTTTGTTGTTTGCTGGTTCATACTTAATATTCATTCGCACCGTAAATGTGATTGCGACAAAACTTTGTCAACTTATTTCTTGCACTTCCAGGAAGAAATACACATAGTACGATAGAAATGCCTTGGCACGTAGATGAACGTTGATGATGAGCTGCCTCAATAGGCAGGCCTCAATAGGGTGGTCTATGTAACGGCGCTTGACACAACCCGTTGCACATTGAAGTACGATTATAATAAAGACGTCTTCATTGCATTTTCTGTCTCTGCGATTGTGAAATTTCTTTCGAGACTGATTCAGGGAGAGACAGAGGACGACGAATGCAGAAAGAGAAACAAATAGAAACAGAGTCAAAAAAGAGAGACAGGAGAGGCGGGGAGAGATGGAGAGAGAGACAGAAAGGCACGGAGAACCACACTCGCGAGATAGTATTCGTCTATTGAAATTTTTTCAGAGCGTATCGTAAAACTTGATTAACAATCATGCAGCGGCAGTTGCATGTAATATGTAATGCACTGCAAGAGCGAAACATTGCCAGGTCCACTAATATTAAATATTATTTTCACTTAAAAACGTTTTTAAATTAAACTCTAAAAATAGTTGATTAAGAGTAATTGGTCAATTTGGCGCGAATGTCTGTAACTCAAATGGAAAAAGATTGGTATTTCTGACTGAACATCATAACATGGTGATCAGAATTGGCTTCATCGAACACGAAGTCGAGCTTAAGTATACCTGAAGTGACCAACAGAGAGATAGAAGATAAGTGATAGGCTATGTGATAACTCCGCCGAACTCCCAAAGAAGAGTGTTGCATGTTCGGGGCACACCGAACGAAAATGTGGTTCTAATCACTACCTGGTGAAATCAAAAGTAATATTCTCTCATAGGAAGCATCTTAAAGAGAATCCTAAGGATTTAGGAAAGAAAGAAAACGAACAAAAACAATGTACAACTTGGAAGGACTGGCACATAGTAGTACCTGTTAACTTTATCAAAGTAGGTTAGATAACTTAATAAATGAAAGTACTGAACGAACAAATATTGACATGTTTGAACGCTTTAAAAATTCTTACACCTGGCTGCGAAAGAAATCTTAGGGGAAGCGGTTGTGGGAAGAAACTAAAAGACTCAATACTGAATAAATGAAGAATTGATAAATGAGATTAATGTAAAGAAACATCTATTTGATAAGTGGTTAAGTACTTATATGGCAAAGACAAATACAATTACGTAATTCAGCGGAGAAGAGTAAGAAATCTGATAAGGAAGGAAAAACAACAGTCTTGGGATAGGAAATGCAAAGAAATAGAAATGTATATAGGTGGGGGAAAACGACTGAAGTTTGGAAATACATTAAGAATATAAAATCACTTTGCAGAGAGAAAATTCAGATACACAGTATTACAAATAAACAATAGGAAGAGTATTTCAGCGAACTGTTGAAGGAAGAGAAGTCGGAATTCATGTTTATTACTGAGATCATAAGTCAAAGGGATTTCATACACATAAAAGTTCCATAAACATAGAGAAGACCGTAAAAGAACTAAAAAATGGAAAAGCCCCAGAACCGAGAAATATCACAGGCGAACTACTGGAAAATGTAACACCAAAACTAATACGAATAACACAATTACACTAGAGAACAAACATCGTTCATACCGCCAGGATAAAAGTACGTGACTAAAGGAAACAATCATGCCGATTTCGAAAATTATTATAAAAAGTTTCTATCACGCAAGATTCAAAAGATATATAGTATATGAAATAAACAAAATATATATATATATAGTATTTGAAATATATATATATATATAATATTTGATATAAATACTATATATATAATATGATTTCAAATACTATATATATATATATATAGTATTTGAAATATATATATATAATATTTGATATATATATATATATATATATATATATATATATATATATAGTATTTGAAATAAACAAAATCCCTTACTAATTTCCGCATTGTCAGTCCGGTTATATTACTACACTATTTGAGCACGTTTTATACGAGGTAAGAACAAGTTAAAAATGTAATACGCATATTCGTGCAACAATATGCAGATATTAAGATTAATTTAAAATGGTTTGTTGGTATTCTACACAACATTGGTAGAGCGAGTGACAATGATTTCAGTTTTTTATACAGCCCCACCGAAGGTTCATCGTACAGGTGACATAACACTGGTGAGCAGCCCGTGCATTTTCCTGCCCACAAACAAACACGACAGCCAAAGTATAAAGAATACTAAAGTTTTGTAATTTCATATAATTTTTCCTTTGAAGTTTGGGTGTAAATCCTTCACAAACGAAACAGAAGTTATCCGGTTGATTCGCATACTTTTGATGTTAAATAACACTTTGCATTTTATCAAACCAATTCAATTTTACAGATCATCTGGCAAATTTTACTTCACAAAATCCTCAGAATTATAATGTATTAATATATTTGAGGCAAATCGAAACCAGATACGAACGGTTCCGCACGACACAGACTGACTCAGAATCTACCACCCTACAAGTTGCATACTTGTATACTTGAGATAAGGTACAGGGCTAAATTAATTCATTTTGGTGACTAATGCGCAGTAGGAAATATGACTGAATTGTTTCAAAAAAATCCACGAAGATCTACTAAGACCACTAAAACTTACTTTTAATTGAGCGCGACTACCAGACGCGGGAATAAAGAAGGCAATCTTAGAATACAGACGGTAAAAAAACACGAAAGTCTAATTTTGTTGCTATCTAATGCACGAGGACCAGAATTGTATGGTTTCTTTACATGTCAATAATATATGTACAATTGTATTTGCCGAATGTTCGAGTAGAACAAATTGCAAATAAAGCAGATGTTAGAAAAAAAATCTAATGCACGTGGCATAGCTGAAGTGAAAAAATATTTTAATTTTAAATATATTTTATGCCTATTGATTCTACATATCTTACAGGTTGAATTTAAATGTATTTGCATTAATAGCAAAGTACGGAATGATACGGTATATTTTGAAACTGTAACGTGATATGATGTTTTTACAGTAATCTACGTATGAAATTGAGTATGTTGCGCACTCTACTTTCCTGGAGGTAAGAATCGCGTTCCCTAGTGTTATTAATGGATAAGTGCATTAATATCGGAGATGTTTCAAATCAGTGGAAAGTAGTTCACATCTTAGCTGTCCAAAAGAAAGGAAGGACATCTGCAGGAATTACAGGGGAATAGTAGCACATTCAGTAAGAAATGTGGGAGGATATTGATAAATCGCTTAGAAAGGGAGTATATTATGTACGAAGAAGAAGAACAAAGCGTCTTTCGAGCAGAGCGCTCTTGCATTGATAATTTATTATGTTCATCACAAGTAATACAAAAGAAATGGGAAACGGGGAGATGATTACAAATTGTCTTTCTCGATACCGCACAAGCTGATGACTGTCTTCCAGTAGAGAAATTATGGGAGGTCCTGTGACATCTAAATTTGAATAGTACACTTATTGCTGCAGTGAAAGAATTATATTCAGATCAAGCAGGAATAGTGAAAGTGGGAAGCACTTGACAGAATCATTTTAAATTAATAAAGGACTAAGGCAAGGATGTTGCATTTCGCGACTCTGTTCAAAATCTATGTGAATGAGGTTCTGTATAAATGGAAAAGAAGTTGTGCGGGAAGGGAAATATCGGTGGAGATGTACTCTACTCTCTACACTTTACAGTTCACTGCCTACTGGTAATCAAATGGATCAAGACCAAGATGATATATAATTTATGATAATAAGGATTAGAGATGAGTAGGCAAAGTGAGCCTGACACTCAACTTAGATAAACCAATGTTTATGACACAGGTTTTGAAACGAATTAAACAAAACCCAAAACTCATTGGTTCCCTGAATACTATCCTATGGATGGGATAGAATGTAAGTAAAAACAAAACTAATGATATATAGAGTAATAATGCTAATTGTCGTACTGCATGGTGCTGACACATGGTACATCTCAGAACAAATGAGGGCAAAGTTGAAGGTAATGGAAATGGACTTTCTTAGAAGATCCGCTGGCATCTCATGATGAGAGAAAGTACAAAATGAAATAATTAAAGAGATAATGGGTTTAACGGAAGATATACTGCATGGAATCAACTGTTATGGTTTGGACACACGCAGAGAAAAAGACATGTAAAGAAGCTTTTGGATTGGCAAGAAAGAAGGAAAAAAGGCCGCCGCGACCTGGTAGGAGAGACGTTTAGAAGACAATGGCTGGATGGCAGATACCTCCTGGGTCATGGAACAATAGAGAAGAGTGGGAGAAGTTAGGCGCCGTAAAATTCAACTAAGGTTCAACCAAACGGTTAAGAAGAAGACTTTAAAAATATAATTGATTTGTTTGTAACTTGTACAGTAAAGTACAATATCTCGTTAATTATGAAGTGTAGTTAATAAACTGCTATGTTCTCAGAATTATGGTAATATACTCAAATTCTAGAAATGATATAAATTCAAGTGAATAGTACGATTGTGAAATTTATTAATTAGTTTATCACAAATATTCTATAACAATTACACATATTGTAAAGAAACAGTGTATTGGATTGGTATATAGTAAACCCATAATTTTCAGAAGGTTTGACCCATCGTCATGTGCACTACCTTCATTCTTAACGTTCGGCACATTTTTTATTTTCAAAATTTCGACTACTTGAAGACTACCGTATTAAGAACGCAGTCTACTTGTTAATTTAGATTGCACAAATAAGCTTGTCTCCGAATCAAATCAATTCTCAGATTTGTTAACAATTAAGATTAGTAATTTTTATACACTGTAAACCTCTGAAAGCGAACATTTTAGGAAGTATACGACATCACGAGAAGAGAAAAAACATAAAAGCGAGAAATATGAAGCATACCATATAACAACTGGAGATGATTCTGAAGAACACTATGCCTCATCACAAGCTCCAGAGCGAATTTCTGGTACAGACAAGATCTGCAATCCTTTTGGACGCGGGCGTATTCCGCGATTGGTCGTATTTTCCCCCCACGCTACTTTCTTGTTTGACATCGTGTTTATGTCCTTTTTGCTAACAAGCATCTGGATCGAGTTTGGGAGTGAGGGAACGGGTGCGAGCGGCACCAGCCGCGTTGTCGCGAAGCCTCACCGCTGACACCAGTCGTTTCTTTCTTTGATGCCCTGCCTCGACGCCGCCATAAGACGTCGCCTTCCGCACCAACAGGCCCGCCCCACTTCTCCCGCGCCCCCTTCCTTCACATATTCCAAACAGCCTTGCCCCCAACTGCCTTCTTCCCACCCTACCTCTCCGCTCCTCTTCTCACAACCCTATCTCCTCATCACCGCCTCGCTCCGCCCTCAGCCTGCCCACGCCCTGCCCTCTCACGGTACTCCTTCTGCCTTCCCCCGCGCTCCCTCCCCCTCTGCCTCTCTTCACCTTCCCTCCGCCCTGTCTCCACTCTAACTCTTCCCCCTCTCTACCCTCCCTCTGACCTCTCTCCACCCTCTCACCGCCCCCTCACCAACCCTTTCTTCTCCCTCTTTCCCCTCTCCATCCTCTCTTGGACCACTCTCCCCCCTCTCAGACCCCTCTTCGCCTTCTTTCCACCCCCTCTCCGCCCCCTCTCCGCCCCTCTCCACCTCTCTTGGCCCTCTTTCCCCCCTCCCTTCTCCTCTCCTCCCTCTTCTCCCTCTCCACTACTCTCCGCCTTCTCTTGCGCTTTCCTGCTATATCCGCACCCTCTCCCGACGCCATCGTACCAGCGTCTCGCCAACCCACCCACACAGTGCCCCCGTCCCGCCCCTGTCCCCTCCCCCCCCAAACGGCCCACCCGTCTGGCCGGGCGTCACGCGCGCTCCCCTCTGTTTCCATCAGCGCTTTTTACGACTGCGCCCCCGCGCGGAAGAGGCTGCTGCCGCCGCCTCCGGCGCAAACTCTGCAGCTCCGTTGGCAGCTGCTCCCTGTTATTGGTCCTCGGCATCGCCATCAAAACTGTCCGCAGCTCCGACCTCCTCCTCCTCCTTCTCAGCCCGCACCCCTTCTGTTCCAGTACCTGGAAGCAACGGTGGAATCGGATGGATAGACATTTTAAATATGGCGTGCGTAAACACCGAAAGAAATATGCTTGGGGGTAATCTTAAAGTACACTATTGTTCTATCGCTAATGAAATAATCTCTTCACTTTCTTATGTATTAAATTATAATATTCTATCTGGACTCTTGAGAACGTTTAGTTTGTTGTAAAACATTGTCTCCTACATTATTTCAGTAGTATACATAACTTTGCGCTCTCACACGCAACCGATCTTTATAAATGAGATCTCCAAAGAAAGATAATTTCATGGAGACGTGACGAATTTACTTTAAAAATACTTTTATTTACTTAGGAAAATACTTCGACTTTAAAAATGCGCAGGATTTGTTGAAAAGAAAACGCTTCTAAATATTCATGTCAAATGGAACCCGCAGTACTCAGCTAGATCGTTAAATAACTTCTAAACGAAGTATTCTAGTGCCTTAAAAAATTAAACATTGCAGCCTAGGGCCTCAAATAAATGTTATACACACATCTACAGGATGAGATGTACTTAGATTTTCTATTACATTTTTGCTGGTGCTGAGAAATAAACTTTCACAGAGCCGTGACGAATTGCGATTTGACTTCAAAATTTTAAGGATGTATTAAAAAACGCACCTAAATATTCATGTCAAATGACACTCGTAGCACTCAGTCAGCTTCATCGTTAAATTACACCTAAATGAAGCATTCTAGGGCCTTAAAAACTACAATTTTGAGGTTTAAGGACTCAAAGAAACTTTTCTCACACCGTAATCTACTGTACAGAATGAGATATTCTTGGACATTCTTTTAAATATTTGCTGGATCAGCACTTATCGTTTCTACTAATGCAACCTGGATTTCAACCTTTGGTGATGATGGCCATCTTTATGACGTCACGCTCAAAACTCTTAGGTTCATCTATCTTATTCTATATACAATTTCTGTATACACCGGGGTTTGCGCAGACTGACGATATTATTTGCATAATTATTAATCCAATATTCACTCCCGCATATTTAAGCGCGTATATTTAAGGTTTTGTCGAGGTTTACAAGTGCTGCGTACCTAATTGTGGAGGGATGTGATTGTACAGTGAAGGGTGAAGACGTGTCTTGTTAGGTTTGGTTTCTGTTTTATCTGTACCAGTATATTCGTTATCAGCAGTGATTCAGTGAAACTATCAAAACAGCGTGTAGAACGTAGCTTTGTCAAGAGTAAATATATTTTTGAAAGTTTTTGTGTCTATCACGAAAAGCTAACTGTCAAAGAATATTGAATAATTACTTCAAATATTTCCAAGAAAGTGTTGTGAATTGTTTAAAAAAGTTTCTCGAAAATATTGAATAAATCTTTATTGAAAATGTATTTTCCATATCAACTACGTTGTTTTTACTTTCCCGTATACATACGTATATACGTAGTACCATACATAGTAATACGTAGTACTATACGTACTATAGGGAATGTTATGTAATGCTGCAGATAATCGATTTCGAGATTTCAACGGAAATACACGTTTTGGGGTCCCCTGATACCGAAATAGTGTTTTTTAAGTCCGTCCGTCCGTCTGCTTGTCTGTCTATTCGTCCGTCTGTCCGTCTGGTGTATGAGAACATCACTAGCACTAAAATGAAAAACCCCTATCGATCTGGCCTGAGTCGAAGGTCTTCGATTTTGAAAAACATGCATTACTTTTTTGAGGTACTTTACATGAAGCCCCCAAGAATTTTCATTTTTTTATCTAAAACTGGTCCAAATTTTTTCTTTAAATTTCTTGTAAGAATGGAGTAAAATACACAGAACAATTGGTCCGATTCTCAGAGTTAACTCTGAGTTTTCGAAACTTGCCAAAGTTTTTCGGCGTCTTCTTACAACTACAAATAAGAATATGGGGATTTTTCCTTTAAATATTTTTTTTCTCTTTAGTGAATTCTTTTATTAAGGTCATGTATATTTTTTGAAACTTTTAGTAGTTTGCGAGCAAGAAATGCAATTCTAAAAAATTACGAAAAGAAGATTTTTTCAAAGACGGCATTCACAAAATAAAAATATCAGTTTTAAGTTCATGGGGCCGCGACATCAGCTAGATCTATTGCAAAATACCCATGTTAGAGAAAATATTTTTAAATAATTTATCCGCTAGGATTGTTCACAGAAGAACAGACAGACGTTTTGCCGTAATGCGATTTTTCTGTATCATGAACCCACAAAATATGAATTCTGGCTTCACCATGTGTTAGAGTTCTTTTTTCTAAATTTATCAACTGTATTAATTCGCTTTTTCTTTATCAGGGCCCGGCAATAAGAGTTTTTCTTTCGCAAATTCGCCGCTTTTTCCCACAACATCAGATAAATTTCTCTTCTTAAGAAGTACCTTAGGCGCAAAATATACATAACAATAAATGTCTTTAGATAGAAAAATACGAAGTAGCGTTAAAATAGTACCAGTGCTGTTTCAAACGTTTAGTTGTTAAATAAAGAATCAAAATCGGGTATTTTGGAGTATTTTGATATTATGATATATTTGTATATAATTAGTCCTAATTATCATAGAGTAGTTGAAAAGGTATTTTATATATGTTTATGTCAAAAGGTTGTTTTTGAAAAAGTTTGTTTGCTAGACAGAGTTATTTGCAGAAGCCCCAAGAGGATTGTTTGTTTTTGCTCTTCTTTGCCCGCGGAATTACCGTTGAAACTGTCTACAACACCATTCTTGTCTGCTCCCAGCCCCTATGTTTCACATGTTAAAGTAGAATGCATTCTAATGCGTGTATTAATTTGCTCAAGTCGTATGGGTTTACGTTCCACTGTGTGTTTTATTTTGACGAGGACAGTTGCAGAAAGCTATGAAAAAATATCAGCAAAATAATCTCAGAATAATAATGTTCATGATCAGATATAATTGCATACATAACACTTTCGCAAACAACTTCCCAAGACATTTATAACGGCATGTTTGTCGTTTCACTTTTATTTTAGTGTATTTGCGCAGGGTTTATTGAGAAACACTTGACTTAAGTTTTTCCATTAGGTCTGATTGCATTATATATATATATATATATATATATATATATATATATATATATATATATATATATTTTCTAACCGCCTTACCTATCGTACACACCTGTACCTTCTTTGCACACTCAGCATGCACTGCAAGCAAGTCGTTAAGATATTATGCTCGTGAAGCGAGCTTAGAATCTCAGGAAGCAGGATCTTTGGGGTACGAGAAAGGTCTGAACCCTTGACACAATAAAAGTCACACAAATCACACATAAACGAGCATATAATTCACTCAAAATTCTGTGGCATGAATTGATAACAACGAAAAACAAATCACACATAGAATTACACTTCCAAAAATGATTAAATAAACACAAATAAGCAACGTTGACAGCCTATTCAACAAATGAACACTTAATTTTGTTCAGAACTAATTTTCTGAAGCAATTTCTTTGACCAGTACTGGGAATTCCCTTTGGAAATTCACTACGTCTAAATTTAAATTATTCTAATTACAATTGCACGTGAAACTAATCCTAATTTACAATCTCTTGCCTTTTCAAAATTTTACATACAATAATTAACCTGTGGGCAAGCGCACTACTCTCAATTTATCTTTAAATTATAAGTGCTGGTAACAGAATAATGACTGCTACAATAGAATGGTTAAAGGCAAGCAATTACGCATTAAATCTCCCACTCCCAAGCTACAAATTATTAACATCCGTGTCCTCAATTTTTAACACTTCTGAAACTGTTCTTTCCCCGCCGACGTGAACTTGACCTAATTTCGTAGTTCTACAGGTTACCTCGAAACTGTCCGTCTTTCAACCTTGAAACAGCGTGCCGCGTTCCGCACCGCGTTGCTCGATTTCGAAGTTCTGCGTTGCCTTCGATGTCCTCTTGCGTCCTTTCCTCGGTCGTCGTCTTCTCCCGGTCGACCCGCGTATTCTTCCGTTTCCACTAACCGGTTTCTTCTCCTCCCACGGCTGCTACCGCCTTCGATTACGCCCAATTTGCAGAAAATGTCCCTTGCACTTCCCTAACTGCCAGTGCAAGTACTTCGCTCGTTCCTAACTTTTATTCTGTTAATCAAGAACTTTCAGAGCTTTCCTGAGAACGGGCACACTTTTACTTCCCGCATTAGTTAATAGAAGAATATTTCTCTAATTCCTGACTACTGCGCGGATGACTAGCTAGACGTTTCGCAACGCCGTACACTCCTATTCTAAACAGTCGTTGCGGCAATTTCTAACTAATCTAACGCTCTGATAAAATCTGCACATTTGCCGAGCGGTACCTTACAAGAAGAACTGCTGACCCGACGCGTGCTAGCAGAAGAGATGTTGACTCCAGGCGAGATGGCGACAAAAGAGAGCTCCCGCTTCCGCGTTTGCGTATTTATTGGCGTTCGCCTGGGGAAATTCGACGTGGTGGGGATTATTTCTCCTACTTGTGCCTTCCACCAGCAAAAACGTGGCTTGATAGTTCGCGGCGACTAGTACGAGCAACGGATACCAGGCTGCGCGTTTTGCCACTCTGGTTTTCGGCCGCTCTTCTCGCTGCTTGTGAACGTTTATGCCAGCGAAACTGTGGCGTTATGGGGTTGTATAATCCCATTTCGCCACATTGCCCCCTCCTTCTCTTCTTAAGATTTTTTTCTCCGTCGAAATAAAATCTTAAGTTTCTTCAGCCGCTTTCCTTACTTCTGCTGCTTTCCCTACTTCTTCCGCTTTCGTTACTACTTCCGCTTTTCTTACTTCTTCTGCCATCTTCCTTACTTCTTCTACCGCTTTCCTTGCTTCTACCGCTTTCCTTACTACTTCCGCTTTTATTACTTCTTCTGCCGTTTTCCTTACTTCTTCTACCGCTTTCCTTGCTTCTACCGCTTTCCTTACTCCTGCTACCGCTTTCCTTACTTGTTCTTTCCTTACTTCTTCCACAAGAATTGGGTTGATGTGCACCGTAATTGCTTTTCTAACAACTCCCTCTTGGACTATCTCGTTCATTACTTTTCTCACTTCGTCATGGTAGGCTATGGGGATAGGATAATTCTTCGCTTTAACTGGTCGCGAGTCTGTTAGCTCGATCCGAAATTGATACCCCTTTATCGGTTCGTTGTGATTTTTGAAGACATGCTTGACGCTTATCAACATTTCGTACAATGCATTTTTCTGATCAACCCTCAACTTTTCTTGCTCCATTATTTTCTTCCTTATTTCTTCCTTTATTTCATTCTCCTCTATCTGTACGCTACACATTTCGATTTCTGCGAATTCTTCTGATTCGTCTCCCTCATCTACATGTGCATTTCGCGCCTCTTGACTTTCATCTTCCTCCCAAACATTTTTTCCGTTGATCAAAACTTGTTTTTCTCCTATGTCGATAATAGCGCCATGTTCCGCCAAAAACTTCACACCGATAATTAATGGGTAAATTAATTTCTTCACCACCAAACAAATTATATCAAACATTTTTTCTCTAATTGTTACTTCTACCATTACTTGTTTCCTCACTGGATGAGATTTCCGCCCCCATGCATCTACCATTCGAGTGTTATTGGTTGGTAATTCCAAGACGTTTATTTTCTTGCTTACTAGCTCTTCATATAACTCTTCCGATATCACAGATTTAATTGATCCGGTGTCTACCAATGCCTTACTATGCACATCAGCGCAACTAATTTCAATTACGGGACATTTCTCCCCTTTTCTCGGCTTCCAATTCTCCCATAAATTTTATCCATTATTCGTAATTCGGTTTGCAGTTATAGGGATCGCGTGTTTGTCGTAAATTTTGTTCGATTTGGGACCCCTTTTCAACTCGAACTTGGCGTGTTTCCCGGTCCCGTTCGATTTCTTGTACCGATTTCATTTCGCGGACTCCGTGACCTCGCCCGCTGCAAGCTGTTCACGTTCCTGCTCGTACCTGCTCGCTCGTCGTCGTGACCTTGGCCGCGCATTTCCACACCTGTTGACTCGCCATTCCTTTGCGCTCCGTCCGGCCTATGCTGTCGAGATCCACCTTGACTTTTGCCCCCTCCTTTCTTCGACGATGAAACTACCGTATCTTGAATTACTTGCATAGCGTTGATATTTGATTTTGTCGCCTTCGGTGTTTGGTTCATGTTTTCAAACGTCAAATCATAGTTGCCTAACAAAATTTGAAATTTTTCCACATCCTTTACATCAACGCTGCATAACAAATTCTGGATGCTTAGCGGAAAATGTCTTGTGAGAATGCAAATTATTTCTTCGTCCGCTACGGGAGGAGAGCACATTTTCAATGCTGCTATTTTTCGTGCCGCGTAGTCTCGCATGGTTCCGCTAGAAGTACGGTAATAGCCACTCATTAACGAAATTTTGAAGTTCATTTTTTTGAAAAAAAAATGAAAAATTTTGAAGTTTCTTTCCCCAGTAACGGTCTAGGAACCTAACTACGAATTCTTCAAATGAATTTGGCATTGGGCATAACGTTTCTAGCCACGCTTTTGCATTGCCTTCTAACGCTTGATGCAATAATAAAGTTTTATGTGCTTCGCGGACATTCGAAAGCACGAAAAAGCTCTGTAATGATTTAATGAAAGCATTCGGATTCTCATTTGGATGGCCCGAGAATCTGAGTGATGCTGGTACATTAATATTGCTTCCTCGGCATTGTCCCCCTCCTTCTACTTTACTTTCTGCTATTTCCCGCAGTTCCTGAATCTTACGTTCTTGTTCTTCAAATTGTCGCTTCGTATCTGCACTACTTTCGGTAATCTTGCCGCGAACTTCTTGGACTTCCTCTTGTATTTGCCCGAAACGTGCCCTATTCTCTTCATCTTTCTTTTCGATTTCCGTAGACATCGAATCAATTCTCGCTCCGACTTCTACGTGCTTTTCCTCAATTAACTGAGTGCATGTTGCTACTTGCACCGTGATCTCTCCCCGAAGCTCGTCACATTTAACGACTACTTCTGACATTATGGACTGTTGAAAATTCTCAAATTTTTCATTGAAAACCTTGGTCTGGTCGTCAATTTTCTCGGCTAATTTTTGCACTTGCTCCTCTGATTTCCGCGATTGTTCTTTAATTTCTACTGCTAATTTTTCAGACTGTTCTTTAGTTTCTACTGCTAATTTTTGCACTAGCTCCTCTGATTTTCGTGACTGTTCCTTGATTTCTGCCGCTAATTTTTCCCCCTGCTCCTCTGTTTTTCGCGACTGTTCTTTAATTTCTGCTAATTTCTGCGACTGTTCTTTAATGTCTTCGGATATTTTTTCCATTTGCTCGTCAGTTTTTCGCCCTTGATTTTCTACTTGTAGTCCGATGTGTCGCGCAAAATTCCCTAACAATGCTTGCATTAATGTTTTCATCGTATCTTCTTGTGTGCGTTGCGACGGTTGTTCTGGCGTAGTCTCTGCTGACTCGGTGCGATCCGCGGTCGGCTCACGTACTTCCTCTACCTCGTGCAACCCTAAATTTTCCATCCTACGACGTACTTCGTCCCCCTCGTCGCCCTCACTGTCCTCGTCACTCCTAATCTGCCTTGGTTCCCTATATTCTTGACTACCTGCCATTCTAATGCTTTGCGTTTGCCTTTTACCTTTCTAACAATACAAAATGCACTTCCCTTCTAAAATCACAATACAATACACTATATAACACTTCACTGTACACAGAAAACACTTGCTGAAAAGAAAACACAGTACACAGCCTAATAAATACCACAAAATGCTCGTTTATTGTGTCTAGGGTTCACCTTTGCTTGCTCGATTTCAATCGATCGCTGCCGCACGTAATGGGCGCCAAAATATCTAACCGCCTTACCTATCGTACACACCTGTACCTTCTTTGCACACTCAGCATGCACTGCAAGCAAGTCGTTAAGATATTATGCTCGTGAAGCGAGCTTAGAATCTCAGGAAGCAGGATCTTTGGGGTACGAGAAAGGTCTGAACCCTTGACACAATAAAAGTCACACAAATCACACATAAACGAGCATATAATTCACTCAAAATTCTGTGGCATGAATTGATAACAACGAAAAACAAATCACACATAGAATTACACTTCCAAAAATGATTAAATAAACACAAATAAGCAACGTTGACAGCCTATTCAACAAATGAACACTTAATTTTGTTCAGAACTAATTTTCTGAAGCAATTTCTTTGACCAGTACTGGGAATTCCCTTTGGAAATTCACTACGTCTAAATTTAAATTATTCTAATTACAATTGCACGTGAAACTAATCCTAATTTACAATCTCTTGCCTTTTCAAAATTTTACATACAATAATTAACCTGTGGGCAAGCGCACTACTCTCAATTTATCTTTAAATTATAAGTGCTGGTAACAGAATAATGACTGCTACAATAGAATGGTTAAAGGCAAGCAATTACGCATTAAATCTCCCACTCCCAAGCTACAAATTATTAACATCCGTGTCCTCAATTTTTAACACTTCTGAAACTGTTCTTTCCCTGCCGACGTGAACTTGACCTAATTTCGTAGTTCTACAGGTTACCTCGAAACTGTCCGTCTTTCAACCTTGAAACAGCGTGCCGCGTTCCGCACCGCGTTGCTCGATTTCGAAGTTCTGCGTTGCCTTCGATGTCCTCTTGCGTCCTTTCCTCGGTCGTCGTCTTCTCCCGGTCGACCCGCGTATTCTTCCGTTTCCACTAACCGGTTTCTTCTCCTCCCACGGCTGCTACCGCCTTCGATTACGCCCAATTTGCAGAAAATGTCCCTTGCACTTCCCTAACTGCCAGTGCAAGTACTTCGCTCGTTCCTAACTTTTATTCTGTTAATCAAGAACTTTCAGAGCTTTCCTGAGAACGGGCACACTTTTACTTCCCGCATTAGTTAATAGAAGAATATTTCTCTAATTCCTGACTACTGCGCGGATGACTAGCTAGACGTTTCGCAACGCCGTACACTCCTATTCTAAACAGTCGTTGCGGCAATTTCTAACTAATCTAACGCTCTGATAAAATCTGCACATTTGCCGAGCGGTACCTTACAAGAAGAACTGCTGACCCGACGCGTGCTAGCAGAAGAGATGTTGACTCCAGGCGAGATGGCGACAAAAGAGAGCTCCCGCTTCCGCGTTTGCGTATTTATTGGCGTTCGCCTGGGGAAATTCGACGTGGTGGGGATTATTTCTCCTACTTGTGCCTTCCACCAGCAAAAACGTGGCTTGATAGTTCGCGGCGACTAGTACGAGCAACGGATACCAGGCTGCGCGTTTTGCCACTCTGGTTTTCGGCCGCTCTTCTCGCTGCTTGTGAACGTTTATGCCAGCGAAACTGTGGCGTTATGGGGTTGTATAATCCCATTTCGCCACATTGCCCCCTCCTTCTCTTCTTAAGATTTTTTTCTCCGTCGAAATAAAATCTTAAGTTTCTTCAGCCGCTTTCCTTACTTCTGCTGCTTTCCCTACTTCTTCCGCTTTCGTTACTACTTCCGCTTTTCTTACTTCTTCTGCCATCTTCCTTACTTCTTCTACCGCTTTCCTTGCTTCTACCGCTTTCCTTACTACTTCCGCTTTTATTACTTCTTCTGCCGTTTTCCTTACTTCTTCTACCGCTTTCCTTGCTTCTACCGCTTTCCTTACTCCTGCTACCGCTTTCCTTACTTGTTCTTTCCTTACTTCTTCCACAAGAATTGGGTTGATGTGCACCGTAATTGCTTTTCTAACAACTCCCTCTTGGACTATCTCGTTCATTACTTTTCTCACTTCGTCATGGTAGGCTATGGGGATAGGATAATTCTTCGCTTTAACTGGTCGCGAGTCTGTTAGCTCGATCCGAAATTGATACCCCTTTATCGGTTCGTTGTGATTTTTGAAGACATGCTTGACGCTTATCAACATTTCGTACAATGCATTTTTCTGATCAACCCTCAACTTTTCTTGCTCCATTATTTTCTTCCTTATTTCTTCCTTTATTTCATTCTCCTCTATCTGTACGCTACACATTTCGATTTCTGCGAATTCTTCTGATTCGTCTCCCTCATCTACATGTGCATTTCGCGCCTCTTGACTTTCATCTTCCTCCCAAACATTTTTTCCGTTGATCAAAACTTGTTTTTCTCCTATGTCGATAATAGCGCCATGTTCCGCCAAAAACTTCACACCGATAATTAATGGGTAAATTAATTTCTTCACCACCAAACAAATTATATCAAACATTTTTTCTCTAATTGTTACTTCTACCATTACTTGTTTCCTCACTGGATGAGATTTCCGCCCCCATGCATCTACCATTCGAGTGTTATTGGTTGGTAATTCCAAGACGTTTATTTTCTTGCTTACTAGCTCTTCATATAACTCTTCCGATATCACAGATTTAATTGATCCGGTGTCTACCAATGCCTTACTATGCACATCAGCGCAACTAATTTCAATTACGGGACATTTCTCCCCTTTTCTCGGCTTCCAATTCTCCCATAAATTTTATCCATTATTCGTAATTCGGTTTGCAGTTATAGGGATCGCGTGTTTGTCGTAAATTTTGTTCGATTTGGGACCCCTTTTCAACTCGAACTTGGCGTGTTTCCCGGTCCCGTTCGATTTCTTGTACCGATTTCATTTCGCGGACTCCGTGACCTCGCCCGCTGCAAGCTGTTCACGTTCCTGCTCGTACCTGCTCGCTCGTCGTCGTGACCTTGGCCGCGCATTTCCACACCTGTTGACTCGCCATTCCTTTGCGCTCCGTCCGGCCTATGCTGTCGAGATCCACCTTGACTTTTGCCCCCTCCTTTCTTCGACGATGAAACTACCGTATCTTGAATTACTTGCATAGCGTTGATATTTGATTTTGTCGCCTTCGGTGTTTGGTTCATGTTTTCAAACGTCAAATCATAGTTGCCTAACAAAATTTGAAATTTTTCCACATCCTTTACATCAACGCTGCATAACAAATTCTGGATGCTTAGCGGAAAATGTCTTGTGAGAATGCAAATTATTTCTTCGTCCGCTACGGGAGGAGAGCACATTTTCAATGCTGCTATTTTTCGTGCCGCGTAGTCTCGCATGGTTCCGCTAGAAGTACGGTAATAGCCACTCATTAACGAAATTTTGAAGTTCATTTTTTTGAAAAAAAAATGAAAAATTTTGAAGTTTCTTTCCCCAGTAACGGTCTAGGAACCTAACTACGAATTCTTCAAATGAATTTGGCATTGGGCATAACGTTTCTAGCCACGCTTTTGCATTGCCTTCTAACGCTTGATGCAATAATAAAGTTTTATGTGCTTCGCGGACATTCGAAAGCACGAAAAAGCTCTGTAATGATTTAATGAAAGCATTCGGATTCTCATTTGGATGGCCCGAGAATCTGAGTGATGCTGGTACATTAATATTGCTTCCTCGGCATTGTCCCCCTCCTTCTACTTTACTTTCTGCTATTTCCCGCAGTTCCTGAATCTTACGTTCTTGTTCTTCAAATTGTCGCTTCGTATCTGCACTACTTTCGGTAATCTTGCCGCGAACTTCTTGGACTTCCTCTTGTATTTGCCCGAAACGTGCCCTATTCTCTTCATCTTTCTTTTCGATTTCCGTAGACATCGAATCAATTCTCGCTCCGACTTCTACGTGCTTTTCCTCAATTAACTGAGTGCATGTTGCTACTTGCACCGTGATCTCTCCCCGAAGCTCGTCACATTTAACGACTACTTCTGACATTATGGACTGTTGAAAATTCTCAAATTTTTCATTGAAAACCTTGGTCTGGTCGTCAATTTTCTCGGCTAATTTTTGCACTTGCTCCTCTGATTTCCGCGATTGTTCTTTAATTTCTACTGCTAATTTTTCAGACTGTTCTTTAGTTTCTACTGCTAATTTTTGCACTAGCTCCTCTGATTTTCGTGACTGTTCCTTGATTTCTGCCGCTAATTTTTCCCCCTGCTCCTCTGTTTTTCGCGACTGTTCTTTAATTTCTGCTAATTTCTGCGACTGTTCTTTAATGTCTTCGGATATTTTTTCCATTTGCTCGTCAGTTTTTCGCCCTTGATTTTCTACTTGTAGTCCGATGTGTCGCGCAAAATTCCCTAACAATGCTTGCATTAATGTTTTCATCGTATCTTCTTGTGTGCGTTGCGACGGTTGTTCTGGCGTAGTCTCTGCTGACTCGGTGCGATCCGCGGTCGGCTCACGTACTTCCTCTACCTCGTGCAACCCTAAATTTTCCATCCTACGACGTACTTCGTCCCCCTCGTCGCCCTCACTGTCCTCGTCACTCCTAATCTGCCTTGGTTCCCTATATTCTTGACTACCTGCCATTCTAATGCTTTGCGTTTGCCTTTTACCTTTCTAACAATACAAAATGCACTTCCCTTCTAAAATCACAATACAATACACTATATAACACTTCACTGTACACAGAAAACACTTGCTGAAAAGAAAACACAGTACACAGCCTAATAAATACCACAAAATGCTCGTTTATTGTGTCTAGGGTTCACCTTTGCTTGCTCGATTTCAATCGATCGCTGCCGCACGTAATGGGCGCCAAAATATCTAACCGCCTTACCTATCGTACACACCTGTACCTTCTTTGCACACTCAGCATGCACTGCAAGCAAGTCGTTAAGATATTATGCTCGTGAAGCGAGCTTAGAATCTCAGGAAGCAGGATCTTTGGGGTACGAGAAAGGTCTGAACCCTTGACACAATAAAAGTCACACAAATCACACATAAACGAGCATATAATTCACTCAAAATTCTGTGGCATGAATTGATAACAACGAAAAACAAATCACACATAGAATTACACTTCCAAAAATGATTAAATAAACACAAATAAGCAACGTTGACAGCCTATTCAACAAATGAACACTTAATTTTGTTCAGAACTAATTTTCTGAAGCAATTTCTTTGACCAGTACTGGGAATTCCCTTTGGAAATTCACTACGTCTAAATTTAAATTATTCTAATTACAATTGCACGTGAAACTAATCCTAATTTACAATCTCTTGCCTTTTCAAAATTTTACATACAATAATTAACCTGTGGGCAAGCGCACTACTCTCAATTTATCTTTAAATTATAAGTGCTGGTAACAGAATAATGACTGCTACAATAGAATGGTTAAAGGCAAGCAATTACGCATTAAATCTCCCACTCCCAAGCTACAAATTATTAACATCCGTGTCCTCAATTTTTAACACTTCTGAAACTGTTCTTTCCCTGCCGACGTGAACTTGACCTAATTTCGTAGTTCTACAGGTTACCTCGAAACTGTCCGTCTTTCAACCTTGAAACAGCGTGCCGCGTTCCGCACCGCGTTGCTCGATTTCGAAGTTCTGCGTTGCCTTCGATGTCCTCTTGCGTCCTTTCCTCGGTCGTCGTCTTCTCCCGGTCGACCCGCGTATTCTTCCGTTTCCACTAACCGGTTTCTTCTCCTCCCACGGCTGCTACCGCCTTCGATTACGCCCAATTTGCAGAAAATGTCCCTTGCACTTCCCTAACTGCCAGTGCAAGTACTTCGCTCGTTCCTAACTTTTATTCTGTTAATCAAGAACTTTCAGAGCTTTCCTGAGAACGGGCACACTTTTACTTCCCGCATTAGTTAATAGAAGAATATTTCTCTAATTCCTGACTACTGCGCGGATGACTAGCTAGACGTTTCGCAACGCCGTACACTCCTATTCTAAACAGTCGTTGCGGCAATTTCTAACTAATCTAACGCTCTGATAAAATCTGCACATTTGCCGAGCGGTACCTTACAAGAAGAACTGCTGACCCGACGCGTGCTAGCAGAAGAGATGTTGACTCCAGGCGAGATGGCGACAAAAGAGAGCTCCCGCTTCCGCGTTTGCGTATTTATTGGCGTTCGCCTGGGGAAATTCGACGTGGTGGGGATTATTTCTCCTACTTGTGCCTTCCACCAGCAAAAACGTGGCTTGATAGTTCGCGGCGACTAGTACGAGCAACGGATACCAGGCTGCGCGTTTTGCCACTCTGGTTTTCGGCCGCTCTTCTCGCTGCTTGTGAACGTTTATGCCAGCGAAACTGTGGCGTTATGGGGTTGTATAATCCCATTTCGCCACAATATATATATATATATATATATATATATATATATATATATATATATATATATATATATATCTTTGAAATCAAAACATTTAGATTATTCATTTTCTGACGATTATTCACTTATTCCTTTCTCTTTATAATTAATTATATTTAATTACAGTTCATGAAAATTTCTCACGTGTCCAGAGCTAAACTGATCACTAAAATCACTCTATTATTTATTATTATTTTCTTTCCTTCTACTCATTCTCTTGTTATTTAAATATTCATTTTGCAGCTATATTGTTACTGTCTGCAATAAATTATTTTTTTTATTTCTTTTATTTTTTAGCCTTTAGGATACCATTAAAGGAATGTCACTGATGAGAAATTGTCCTGGCGCGCTGAATAAAACAAAATCATATGAACATAATATAAGCCATACCATAATAATAAGAACATAGACATAGTAATAACATAAACACAACCATAAAACCCCTTCAGAGGTGGCCAAATTATTAGACTTAAGTTATTGAATAATACAAAAATGTATTTGCGTCTGTAGATATTGATACAAACTCTGTATAGGGTTCTAATGTTTTATAAACATATCATAATTAACATACTTGTTCTGAGGGTATGTTGAAAATCAATTTTTAAACCATTCGTTCAATTTGCGTGTTGTTTTGCGAGATGCGAATGAGTTGTTTTATGAGCTGTTTTTTATGTCCTTCTTTTCTTATGTTTCTTTTATCTTACGAACGAACCTTTTTCTGTGAAATTCATGTCAGGGGTATTTGGGCAGCCCATTGGATCTCAGACTGATTAATGTTATGTGCATGATCAATTCCTACGACTTCATTTGATTAATATCTTTATGATGTTTTCCAACTTTCTTTCCTGTTGTGATAGGGAGAGTAGTCATTGATTTTTTTCAAACAACTTATTTATGTGAGGGAACCATTGGTACTTTTAGGCATCTAAGTATTGGTCGTGTCTCACTGTACCAAACTGAGCCTTATCGAATCCCAAATAACTCGTCTTTAATATGTCTAACAAAAAAATCAGAAGATACAATATCAACATTACTCTAAATTATAACTCACGTCTATAGAAAAAGGCAAAAGTATTATCTCTTAATGATCTGAGCTGAGTTGAGTAGGAACAAGTTTTATTAGAGAATGAAAATTGATAAGGTCTTTTTGCAGTACAAGTGAAAGTTTGAATAAGAGGAACCTCGTTTGCCAAGAGGTGAGCGCCATACACATATTTCATTTTAATTGTTTCTATTGTAAGTTATAATAATAACATATGCTTGAAACTTCATCTAGCTTCCTAGAAATGTGTTAGGAGTATGACAATGAACTACTTCTAGCAATTGCACATTTAATTGCCAGCGTGCTGTTGATTTTGTCGCCACTACGTCAAAGTGAGCATCATGATCAACGTCCACCATCCGCGCTGGTAATTTATTCTCGTATATCAGTTCTTACTTTCTCGCATTTTGTTCACTTGATATATAAAACATATTATAATACTGCGGAAAATCAGCGATTATTTTAGAGAAAAAATCTTATTGCCGTGCATTTGTAATGAAAAAGTGCAATTATTGTTCCTGTATGTAGTAAAGTACTACTTCTTAGCAAGTTGTGAAGTCAGAATTCATGTTTGGTGGATCCGACGATCGATTGACGTCCGTGTGTGTGTCCTTCTGTCGGTAGTTTCATCTGTCTGCGTGTACTTCCGTCTACGGGCATTTTTGTCAGTGTATTAGTTGTCTGTCTGTTCTGCCTACGGCCAACTCTTGAGCCAAAACAGTCAATTTTCTCCCAAATTAATATTCTGCTATCGATCTGAATAATCTCGAGATTCTATTAGTTTAAAATGGTTATTTAACTTTAGGGGTACTTTTCATGAAGACTCAATAGCATGTACAATTTGTTTTCAAAAATGGCTTCTATGTCTTAAACTTTGTTCTCGGATAGCATAAAGAAATATTAAAAATTGCGCTGGATTTATTTTGGTTGAAATCTCTGAGTTTTTGAAAACCTAAAAGTTTAATTTTTTTCAGCTTTTACTACTACTAGTATAATATAAAAGATATTAATTTTTTCTGGTTGAAATCTGATGTTCAAAAATAGAGCTTCAAATAAGGTCATGAAAAATTTTTCGAAAATATGAGTATATTTCGCGTAATTTTGCGCGAAATATAGGCAATTACAAATGACGGAGCATAACTCTACCAAAGTAACCACAGCCCGCGTGTGATCTTTCCTTCCCCATCCCTCATTTTCATCTCACTCTTTACACACACTCATTCAGCTTGAAATGCCTGGGGTGGTGCATTACTGGGAGAGATATCTGGAGAGGGAAGCCCCACACGAACATGATGTTGCCGAACTCACGTTTTAAAATCGAACACGAACATAGTCCCTCCCGAGATATAGCAAACACTCCAATTAGAAAAATAATAGTGATAGCAATTGACGCGCCAAGAAACAATGAATAATTAATCAAGTTATCAGATCTCAAACGCAGACGTTCCCAGTGAATAAAGGTTTATTTGCGGACTCGGAGAAGCATACGTTCCCGAGGGTGGTCTCCTGCTATGAACTGATCCGCAAATCGACAACTTTACGCTGAAACTTCCGGGCATTTCCGCTCGGCCGGACACCAGGCGCCGTGATTTTTCCTCCGCCTTTTCACACAGAGAGCGGCCGTCTCCCTTTAACCCTGTCACGTCGCATTGATCCCGCGACCCCGTGACATATGTGGCGGCGGCAGGGCGAGTCGCGACCGCTTGGCTTGTTTTACGTGAAAAGCGCGCGTGGACAAAAGCGGCACGAGGAACAGCGCCTGCGGCGGCAGCGGCGGCGGCGGTGAGCAGGTAGCGGTGCGCGCCCAGTGGTGCCGTGACCGCGGTAACGCGTTCGTTAAGTAAGCACCCATTCATTCATCAACATTTAAAAAATATTAAAAATTATGAGCTAATTTTAGCTGCAATATATATGACGATAAACAGATTATTTAGCTACGAGAAGGTATTACCTCACGAGCGATGACAAGAACTACGGTGTTGTCTTTCTTGAGTAGATAGAGTATTTTTACCGTCATATGTAATGTTTGATTTGCCACCAAGAGTGCAAGCGCCACAGCCAGGAGCAAGCAGAAGAGAAGATAAAGAAATTTTATCCCATATGTGGTAAAGAGTTACTCTAGTAGCATATTATTTGGCCATTGAGAAGTGTCTTTAATCTCAAAGAAAATAAACTAGTGGTGTTAAAACAACATAATTTGTCTCACATTATTTGTAATGACTACGTAATATTATAATACTATTTGAACCTGAAAAAGTGTTTCAACCATCATGTTTTTCCATGCAGATATTCTAAATAGGATTTTTAGGATTGGTTACATGCGTATAAAGGTATAGCGCCTAAACATTTTAGACCATTTTCTCCAAAATTTATTTCCCCCTGTGATTTATCATATCTCATGAATTATTTTGGTATAAAAAAGTACAAATAAAATTCATTTATTAACCTTAAATATCGAATGGCAACTAGGTCAGGACATTCAATTTATCAACAGATATTATAGCAGTAATGTTCAGCATCAGTGAAAATGAAACGTAAATGTTAGTGTGCGAATTTCAGGACTTGTACTTGATCGAGGCTGAAATGGTCATAGTATTTCAATCATTCAGTGTTAGGATTTATGATTATAAACAGTAGTTGTAAGGGATATTACAGAAAATAAAGATAGTTAAAAGACTATATTACAGAAAAAGAATTATCAGAAGTAATATTCCCAATACGGATACGCCAACCATGCGTTCGTAGGCTTCCGCGACCGGAGTCAATCCATTCTTAGCTGTCCGGGATGATCGTGTCTCGGCCATCGTGCTGACGTTTCGGCCATCTTGCTGTGGCCTTCTTCAAAGCTGTAACTTCAGTATAGCTCTCAGGAAGGCCATAGCAAGTTGGCCGCAACGTCAGCACAATTAACCGAGACGCGGCTCATCCAGGATAGCCAAGAATACGCCAACGTACTGTAACAAATTTTTACTGCCTTGTGAAGCACAAGAAAACAGAGATATGACTGTTACCAGTCTAACATATATAATGACACAATTAGTTATAAAAGCTCATAAACAAAAGTGTTGCGGCTGCATGCGGCAGTTCCAAAAACGCGCCGAGACAACGGCGCGAAACAGCTTCCCTTAAGATTGTCGGGGAGGCGTAGCAGCAAAGGCGCCGGCCAATGGGAAACGAGCGTCCAGCGGGCGGAGCGGCAGCCGAGCAGCGAGGCTATGCAGGGACCGGGGATAAAGCCGGCCACCGCCATCGGAGCGGCAGGCAGTGTGTGCGAGAAGTCCGGCGTGTATGCGAGAGACACTGATGTTTTCGGATACTGGTTGTAACTTGGCACTGCGTTTGGATATTCTACTGGATTAACTGTCAACTGTGCTAGTCATTGTACATCTATCTCTTGGTTTAATGTGATTTTTGGCTTCGTTCTGGATATTCTGTTTGTAAAAAATCTACGTGTGGACTGAATAAAACTTGTCGATATTGTTACATTGTGTTTTTCCTGGATACAACAATTGGCGACAAGGAAAACGTGAATATGAAGAACGCACCGGCCCAGTCAGAGCTAGCACATGTACTACAGTTTATGCAGCAGCAACCACTACAACTTATACAGCACTTGCCAACACCAAGCGCTGTTAGAAGCATGGAAAGCGGTGAGTGTAACAAAAGGCGAACAAGCACCTGCGCCATTTTCGGCGTTCCTGCCGCACTTAAACATAGTGATCCATCCTTGAAGAAATTAAAAAAATTGTCTACGACTTCCGACACCGCGCGGCAGATCGCAAGCGGCAGTCAGGTGTTCAAGGCGGTGGTGGAGGGCGCCGCTGGGAGAGCAACGAAAGCGAGATAAGAAGGCGGCCGCAGCGGGAACGCGCAGAAGGAAGGCCGTTTACCAGCTCGAAGAGCGAGGCCGACGCGCTAATGCAAGAAGCAGCATAGGCGGTACACGTTCAGCAGCAGCAGTAGTGATAGCAGCATATATAGGAATATCAGAAAATCGTCCAAGTATTGAGTAAGATACCACGAAAGATGGCAGGGCAGAAACAAGCAATCACAGTGTTACAAGTGTAGAAATTTGGGGCATATTAGGGAAATTTGGCAGACTCGGCAATAAAGACGGTAGACAAGAAAAATATGGGAAGGAGAAGAGATGGAAATAAACGCAGTGAACCAGTTGTTAAATGATAAAGGACAAAATAAGTCATTATTGGATGTGCAGGTAGGCAAAAATATAGAGGCATTATTAGTGGACATGGGTGCAACGGTAACGTTAATAAATTTAGACACTTGCAAGAAATTAGGAAATTCACGAGTAAGGAGAGTTTAAAAACCAGCATATGTGTTTAGTAGAGATCCAATAAAAGTGGTAAGGTTAAGTTAATGTTTCAACCACATATATAGATAAAAAGGCAGAAGTGATGATAGTGAATGTCATGAATATACTAGGATTAAACATTTTTGATAAGATTAGCCTAGGTGTGGTGGATAACGTGTGTATGCTGGAACAAGAAAGTATTAACATTGGTCAGTGATTTGAAATATCAGTTTACTGAAATGTTTGAACCGGGTCTTCGCGAGTGTGGACATTTTGAGGCAGGGATAGTATTAAATAAAAACTAATAACCGAGGTTTTAAGGCCCGATCTGTGCCGTGACCAATTAGACAAAGTGGAAGAAATCATCACTCAAGTTACAAGCAAGTGGGTGACGCCTTTAGTATTAACTTTAGTGGTACCGAAAAGTCATAGCGGCACGTAGCGTTTGTCTGGGTGGGGACTTGAAAAGTACATTCAATGCACAATTGGAGATTGAACATTCCCAAGCCGGAAGACGCCTTTCACAAACTGACGGGAGGACAGCAATTCACCTAGATAAACTAAAAGACGCGTATATGCAGATACCACTGGATGAAGAGGCAAGGAAGATACTAGGGGTGAACACGCCGTTGGGTTTATACAGATACAATAGATTACCATTCGGAATCGCCACGGCAGCGGCTATGTTTCAAAGTCTTGCAGATTACATCACAAGTCAATGGCTGCATCAGTTATTTAGACGATATTATTGAAACTGGAAAACGGTGAAGAACGTGTATCTAATTTGAAGAAATTGCTAAAATTGTTGAATGAGTGAAAGTTCACTTTAAACTTGAATAAGTGTGTGTTTTCAAGCAACATGTTACCTTCCCGAGGCCTGAACTGACAGATTCAGGTACCAAGCCTTTGCAGCAACACGTAGAGACGATTAAGAATCTTTCAGCGCACCAAAACATAAACAATTACAAGCATTAGTGGGAAAAATTAATTATAACAAATCCGTTTAAAAACTTATTTGTGCCGGCTCCATTAAATGCGCTGAACAACAGAAGCACTAAGTTTATGTGGTCGCCGGAATGTGGAGAAGCTTTGCAAAAGCTGAAGAATGCATTAATCCACAGCTGAACCACCACGCACCGGGAAGTGTTACGTCGATTGCAACTGATGTGTCGGATTACAGCTTGGGAGCTGTTTTGGGGAGCTGTTTTGTCACAGAAGGTCGAAGATAGTGTTCAGGGCCTTTGCCTCAAAATCCCTTAATAAACACCAGAAGAACTATTCACAAGTCGAGAAACAGGCGTTCGCAGTCCTGTTTGGGGAGAAGAAATTTAACAAATGCATATATGGCTCGAAATTTGACACGATTACTTATCACAAACAGTTGGTGCATCTTTTCCACATGAGAAACATTGCCGAAAGGTATGGCAAAAAAAGTACACAGATCAGAATATATCTTGACAGAATATAATTACCAAATTCACTTCAGATCTACAACGCAGTAAGCTAACGCAGACACGATGTCCAGATTACTGGTGGGACCAGATCTGGATTTCGACATGTCAGAGGACACATGCCAGCAAGTGAATCTGTAGAACTGGCAGGTATTTCAAGAGTTCCCCATATCGTCGGCAACAAAAGCAACAGCGACAGGCCAAGACCAACAACTGAGGGGAATCAGAGACTTTGTGAGGAAAGGGTGGCCGAGGAGGTTGCTAAGAAGTAATGGTATGGGAAGAGAGATAGCTTATCTGGAAAGGCGCGAGTGTTTAATTAGCTAGTGAGCAGGAAACTATAGTGGTAGGGCCAAAAGTTCTACGGAAGCAGGTGTTTGTTATTGCATGAAGGGCACTGGGGCATCGCAAATACTAAGCAATTGGCTAGGAGACACTACTATTGGAAAGAAATGAGTAAGAATATTCAAGATATAATTAGGAGATGTAGGGCTTGCCAGATAAACCACCGCCAGCTTGCCAGCTCCGTAGCAGTAGTGGCACTCGTGGCCTAAACCTGACTCCCCATGGGATCGAATGCAGAGACAAATAGAGTGACAATTGTCAATAATGACTAAATAGCATACCTTTTTCTGTGTTCTCGAGGCTTTTTAAAAAAATAAATGATTGTACAACTTAAATATGCTGGATTGTTTAATTCTTCGTGCGAGTTTTCATTCTGCGCAACACTGAAAGTACGAACTTTAATCAGACGCAATGAATGTTTTCATGTTCTTAATATATATTTATGAGAATTGGATAATATATATACGGGAGGGCATATTTCTCCTATTCCCCGCCAGAGGCAGGACGGTCGTCAGGTGTGGGAAGCGTGCACATAATGTCACTTAAAGATAGTGGCGCGCATAGCCAGGTGCCATAGGCTAGTCGACACTCCCCTCTCTCGTGCGGACGCGACTATGGGATAGGTGCCCTCCCACTACACCGGATCTGAGACAAGCGTGATGCGATCGGCAGCGATTAACGACCTCGTCAAGGAGACGGGTGCTATCACCAGTCACTGGAACCTGTCAAAGCTATCACCAAGGAGATGGCTTTCTCTCTACAACGGAGCGGAACCGAAGGCACAACTTTAAATCAATGTATAGTTTTTACAGAACTAATTAAGTTTCTCGTTGAAAACAAAGAGCAGGGAAATACTAACGCACTAAACTCATTTTATTGCTCGTTTCCGATCTCTCGACATACATTCTTACGTAACAGCTACATTTTGAAAACTTCTTGAGATAGAAAATCAGAAATATTTTTCATCCGTCCGTGCTAACACTGTTTCCGGTAGCACGAACGTTTAGGTTGAGTCCTTCGTATATCCCTAGAATGGGTAGTAACACACTAACAAATGTCCTCCGTTCACGACATAGTATGTATAGGTTCGTCAGTATCTCCCAAGGATCCTAAGAAGTCATTTTTATGATGCTGTGGACATGATAACTCAGTCATAGTATACGCATCAGTATATTCCAATAGGGAAACAATATACTTAAATGACTGTCTAAAACTGCACATTCTCACAAAAAAGGAGAACCTAAATAAAAATGAACACAATAGTCACACTTTAAATGATTTAACAACTGAACTCAATTTTGTACTTCTTTACTTGACTTTAATATAACAACAAATTACAATGATTATTTTACAAGTTGTAATATAATTTTTCTCAACTGTTGCTTGAGAGCAAAATGTAGCTGTTATTGTACAGTTACACGTCGTCTTCAGCTTGTTTGCTTAGCATTGCACTTGAATTCTTTTCTATGATTTTAACGTTGCTAGCGATTTCGCTCTCATCTTTATGTACTACTGCTCTTCATGGCCTGGAATTCATTGACCTGCGCGAATGAAGAAAGGGTAGGAGAATGATGCAAGAAGTGCGCAGTTTCTTGCTTTCAGACTTACGCCGCGGCGCTCAGTTGCTGGCCCATGAGAAATCAATATATCCTCTCACAAATTCCTAAGCTTCAGTTTTTGGATGAATCTACGGAGTTACAGAGTTGGGCGGAGAGGGGAAGGAAGGCCCTACTGACTGCGGAAGAGACTTGAGGCTAAACTACTGCGATTGGCAGAACTGCGCTTTGGAGAACACCATATCAGGGATCGGCTTTCTGACCTTTGCAGATATTGGAAACAACAATGTGCGTTAACGTGTTACACACCTCGCGACAAAATCGAAAGCAAAACAAATGAAAAAAACAAAATCGAAAGCAATGAAATTTTAATGCCATGATTTGAATGCCTTAAACTTTTTTCAGTTACTTTGACATAATCATCTGATCACAATTCCAGTGTTAAAGTTGCAAATTTATATTTACATCCACCTAAAAACAATATGAAAATCTTGAATGATTTCAATGATCTTAAAAAGCTCTCAAATAGAAAATCTTCATGCCTATATACATTAAAATTCATTCGTGATATACACTATAAGGCTCTTTACATTCAGGAGATATTTCGAATTAGTATTGCCATGCAAAGATGAAAATAAAGACATGTTTCTCCTCTAAAATGTGTTTTATGACATTTTTACCTTTCACTCTAGATATTTTCTTTACACAGACTAAATAGTTATTTACAATATAATGTTGTAATATGATATTACGTTACAAATATCATACGTTTTATCTACTTTACACAAGTTCAATATAATCAAAATTGCATTTTTAATTTGTTCAAATTTGATTATGTTATTTGATTATTTCTACAAAATGAGACAAGACTTATGTTTATATACCTGTTTATAGGTCACGAATTACTACAGTACGGATTACTAGAATACATGAGTAAACAGCTTTCCTTTCCTTTAGAAACATGATCATATTGTTGATAAAAGTGGGCTGTGAATTATTAAAACACTTGTGTTCGATTAACTCTTATTACGAAAAAAAGTTTGACTTAAGATACATAAGTCGTTAAAGTTGTTTTACGTATATTTCTTTTTAAACCGTTTATTTAATTAAATAAAAGTGTCTTAATAAAACTCCAACGCGTTGGTTGGTAACGTTGTCATGAAATTTTCTGACTCCCGCATCCTCACATTGGAAATTTGACATCAGCGCTCGATGCACATTACGCGCGCCAAACGGCTATCATGGTATTTATCATGAATTTCGTGTGTCGACCCTATATCGTCTTCCCTATCCACTGCTCTCCCACCACGAACACCCCGCCCCGCGCGCCATTTTCCCTCTCGGTTTGCGAGCGGGGGCCCGAGCGCCGGAGAGCACTCATGCTCGCCAGAGCCCAGCCAGATATTTGGCTTTAATGTCAAGAGGGAAATATTATGATAAACCGCAGAGCTGTTGATATTCAAACGATATTTGAATGATATTCAAAAAAGTTCTGTTACCCTAGAATCGGAAAACGGAAGAGCAATTTGTTTTGAAAGTGGCAACTTGTGCTTGATTGCACGTTACTAGAAACAGTTTTATGACACTATTAACTTAATGTATGTGTGTCTATGATGGCCAAAATGTTTGTTTCCGTTGTCACAATCAAATGTAAACATAATTATTATTCTCTCATATAATAATAAAAACAGTGGCACTAAAACAACCTACACTTTCTCGCATTGTTTCTAAACTGGCAAATTTCTAAAAATTCAGAGTTTAACAAAAATGAGACTCTTTCCCTTCTTCTCTCCATAAATAGTTGTTTCATTGAGGTCACATACATTTTTTCGAATATTTTAAGTTTTCGAACAATTTAGAATAAAATGTGGGCAACATGAAAAAATAATAAAAAAGTTTTCCCAAAAACGGCTCCAAATTTTTCTTCAAAATTTTTCTATGCTATATTTCGCGTTCATCATTTTAAGTCGTTTGTAGATAAAAGTTAGCGATTATTGAAAATGTTTGTTTCCTACGAGAAAGTCTGTGCTATTCTATAACACTACCAGTTGTTTGTTGCGGGATCGTCGTGAATTTAAGCCACTTTCAAACACCCTCCTCCTTACAGTTATTGAAGAAATTTATTTGCTACCCTCTCGGACAACATCTTGGAGTTGAGACGATGTTAAATGTATGTTATATATGAGTTTCTTATCGAATTTGTATATTATTTCATATATCTTTGTTCAGCTGTTGTTACACGTTTACAAATGAATGTTTTAAAAATTATTTAGTCTATTTCATAATTCATATTTTTCATCCTTAGAAATGTATTTGCATTCCCAGTGTATTGATATATTTTCTTTCAAGCAATCCGCAAACCTTAACTGAAATTAGCCTAGTTAGGTTCCTCTATTAAAAATTCGGGTTAATATTTTATTTATTAAAATAAATACTCGTATATTAATTTTCCATAAAACACATGTTGCACCAATTAAATACGAAACTTAACTTTGTCATGCAGCATGATTGACTTAATTGTTAAAACTATTCCTACCACGAAATAGTAAATTCAAGTCAATACATCAGTTCACTCTGTTAACCAATTGGAGTGGATAGACGTGATAGTATGATTTCCGGTGGCTGGTCACAAGCGTTTTATTACGCTTCGACAGTCATGTTTCCATTGCGACGAATAATACAGACGCGAACAAATTATTAGCAAAACCATTCTGTATAGTCTAAATTAAGACTAAGGCAAAATGCGTACTATTTGGACATGGAAAATGTTTATATTTCTGGAATGTGTTGTGTACATATTTGCTAGTGCAGTACACGTTTTAAATGTTCATTTAAGTGAATATGTATGTTTTATAACGTAATTCCTCTGCAAAGAAAACCATGACATTTTAAAAATATTGTTTTCTTGGGAGTATCATTGGGCATCGTATTTTTTTCAGCGCTTGCTCGTTTGCAGTGAAATTCGATAATTCCCATTTCAGGTCAACGCCGCATCGCAAACCTGCCCCCAGCTGTGGAATAGTTGGTGTGAGAAGCAGGTAACGGAGATGCACACAGTACGAGAGTCTCTGAAAGCACAAAGATGGGCAAGGCAACAAACATGTCTTTACGAAAACGTACCGGAGTTGAAATGTTACTACAACCCAGAAATCATACGACTGAAATTAGTTGGAGTTATTGTGACGTATGCCAATTGATTTGCGGTATAAATAATATTTATACCGCAATTTATCTTCGAATTAACACATCTGTCATATTTTTTGTAAAACTCGTTACAAATTGTAGAACATTAAGGGCGGGCTCCTCGATCTGCAGTCAGAAGACTAACAAGGCCTGCGACAACACACATACAGACTAGGGAAAACAACCATGCTCATCGCAGGACTCCAACCCACGACTCTTCAGACCGAGGTGCTGAGTCGGCACACGCCCTAGCCACCTCAGTCACACAGGCTGACGACAACAATACCTACGTTTCATACAGCTAAATCATGTCCCAACAATGAGACGTAATTCAAAGAACTTCAGCTGCCGTCTTGCGGACCAGAACACCAATGTCGCATTTCAGTCTGATATTTCCTGATGGCTAGCAACTTTCTTCCATATTACATTTAATATCTCTACTATGAAATGCATTAGAAGCTTTGATTTCAATACTTTTTGTAATAATTACCCTCTCTTCCTAGTGGGAATAGAGGTTTATAATTTTATTTTACCTTGCTTTTCTAATACACCGTGGGATGCGGGAATGAGGTGGTATTTTTTAGATTAGATTTATTGATAATTCTGCAATTAATTGTGAGATCTTGGTGGCAGAATACACTAACTTAACATTACAGATACTTAACATCAATAATATTGCATGCATTAAGAAGAGAAATATTATTCCTTTGGTTTAAATAATCTTATATTAAATTAATGTCATACGTTACACAGCCAATGCGCGGCTCGCCCAGCATCGAAAACAAACTTCTACTATGAACATTTCTTGTTTCGGGGTCAACGTCCAGTCCACCAGTCAGTATTCTTGGCGAGACGTGCAGGTACGGGCAATCCCTTTTGCCCCGATTCGGCGACGGTGGTGGCGGTGGCCGCAGACTGCATTAGCGGCGGCTGGCGGCGGTGGCGGCGGCGGCGGCGGCGGCTGTGACGGCGGCGCCGTTGGCGGTGGCGGTGGCGGCGGTGGCGGCGAGGGAGGCGCCGGCAGTGGTGGCTGTAAGCGCCTGGCTGGCCGGCGGCAGCGGCTGTAGACCGCCGGCAGGTCCACCACAAGTCGGGTATATCAGGCGAACGGCGTCCGCGCAGTCACCATTTCGCCACGCCACCCTAGCCGATGGTAATGCGGAGGGCGGCACACAAAGGTCCATGCAATATCCTTCCGAAATGTGACGGTAACAACGAAACTGATAAAGAGCAAGTCTTGCACTCCGCGCCTGCAGCGGAGGCCGCACTCTCCCTCGAGAGCCCGAATGACAACTCGTACTTTCTCGGCCGAAATTTTCACCTGAATGCCTCTACATTGCAACCTTACTCGCTCGAAATTTTCATCTGTATGAATTTACATTGCAACAAAATTCACCACCGGACCTGACTCCCACCCATTCACCGATGAGTCCGCCCACCATTCGTTGTATTTAAACGAATGGTGTGGAATTGGGGTTGACCTCACCCATCCAATATCGGCGCATAACCGTTGAAATGTATTTCTGAAAATGCCTAAATGCTGAAAATCTAATTTGCGTTTACTGGGTACCTTCTGGGAAACACGAAGCTGCGGCATCTGGTAATAACTGGTGAATGGGCGACCTTTCCGAGAAGGTGACGACAGGGAAAGTTTAGGGCGTGAGCGGCCGCGGGGGCGGTGGCGGTGAAGGGCGACTCGAAGTACTGCTACTCGAAGTACTGTTTTCAATACAAACATCACTCAACGTGTTCAGTGATTTTTCTTTACAAGTGAATTCTCTCAAATCAATTTGTAATTACATACTGTAACTTTTAGCTCAGTCGGGTTGCTGGTGCATTCCTATAATGAATGGATGGAAGAGAAGGGAGGTTATCTATTAAATCATTTCATTACTTGGGCAAACATTAATTTATTCCTGACAACATTAGCTGCCAGGAAAGTTACACGTCGCAAGAGAGCGACAAAGACTGCATACCAACTTTACGCAATGTGCTCATGGTTCTAATAGCTAGGAAGAAACATCTTAAAACTAACATTGGGTTTTGTCTACAACAATTCGTGCATTGTTAAGTAATAAAAAAAACTGTCTGAGTGCGGCAACGCTGTAACTTTCGCCGGAATACCCAGCGAAGGAACCCCGTAACGTAATCAGGGGAGAGAGTTCATCTTCGGTTAAATACCGTATTATCACCGCTGGTTGTCGGCGCCTCCGCAGACCGTCTGGATGGGTGTCCTCGTCTCGTGATTCACCTTCTCTCTGGTGAGGGCTGGCGGCGTGGTGCGGCGACGGCGGGGCGGTGCCCATTCGTTTCTTCTCAGCTGGCGGCACGGTGCGGCTTGGAGTCGTCAAAGGCGGGCGGGCTCAGAGTCAGCTCCAGGACACACGGGCGCTGGGCGAGCGTAATGCGGGCTTGAATAGGTCCGAGACTGCACTATGCGGCGAACGCAAATTGACGCGTAGTCTGCGCGGGTCTTTGGTTCAGTTAAAAAACCGCACTCGGTGGCGAAGTTCAGCCCTACGAGTCGAAATTAATAATGTTCCTCATTCCGAGTCTTAGCTAAGAGCCACCTCTTTTCTCCTACAATTTCACCCTAATGTTTTCCTCTACTTAGCTCCCGGCCGAGCTCGCCTCCGTTTCTCCCTCCCGAAAACGTCTCTGGACCCGTAGCTTTGCCCCTTTCCTCACGGGGAGATGTCTCATAGGCCGAAACTATTTGCGTCGCAATTTTTTGTCACCCAATCGGGACGCACTGTTCCTGAAATTTTCACGAGCGATTTCTGTCTCGAATTCTAGAAGCATTTCTTGCAGCTGCCCGAACACTTGTTCAGGCGGCTTTGTTTTCGAAAACATAATTCTTCGGCGCCACGATCGGCAGTCGGCGACGGGCGAGCTATAAACAATACCTCAGGGATTTCCGGAAGTGCTGTAGGGATATTCCTTGCGCGGGCGCGTGACGAATGGCCGGCAGGCGGGGTCTGTCTCCGGGCCAAGACGCGGGCGGTCATTGTTTCGCTAAGTGCGCGGGGGCTCCCCGAAGGGGGGGAAGGTCTTTCCTGCGGATCGCCAGCCGATGAAAGCGCGTGCGACGGGCGAGCGTTGAGCGGGCGACTTGTCGTAAATAAGTCTGCTGCGGACAGCACCCTATTTGGCGGGCGGGCGGGGCAGCTGGCGACCGCGGCGCGGTGCGTTGAAAATAACCCTTTTTAACAGCCCAGTTTTGCGACCTACTTTCTTTCCGTGGAGAAAACTATCTTAATATTAAATTAATATAATAAAATTTGATGACGCCACAATACTAATGTTGATTTTTTTTTAAATTTAACCAGTAATATTATATAATTGACTTGAGAAGAAATATTGGAATCTACAATATGTTAACTTTGTGATTTACATATGAGAAAAATCTAAGCAGAGATTGACATTTTAAACCAAATGAATTTTCAAAATCCTTCAGCTAAACACGAAGGATACTAGTGGTTGTAATGGAATAATGTTATTAACCTTCAATAAAGCAAAACAAACTTTGGCAAAACAATTGTATTCATTATAGCTGTAAAGAGAACGTTTTTGATGGCCCTCCTATTCGGCTCCCAGTGAATGGTTGAATCGAATAAGTGAGGTACGAAACAAAAGATATTGAAATTGAAGTGAAGGTCAGACATACCTTTCCTTTATTAATAAAAAGCTACAAAATTTGTGTTGAAATGCGCGGCGTTAAAACGTGCAAATGGCGAGCACAACCTGGCAAGATCACGGGAAATAGAAGAACAGTTGATTTTGGTTAGAGAACATCCACTTTTGTGATGGTTAAAACGGTTGTTCGTAACTATCAATTGTAAGTATTCAATGTGCTTTCTTATGTATCATTCTTGTGATACCTATGGAAAACATCTAAGAGATGAGGGAGTTCTAGTTATTTGGCAATTTTATTTCATACATTTTAGTACATACGAGTACATTATGGTTAGGTTGATAGCAGGATTCGCTGACAAAACAATATCTTACAAATATGTATATATGTGTAAAAATCTTGGTTAATATAAAACGTAATGTATACTCATGGATTGCATTATTTGTTGTGTTAACTTTTCTAAAGCACTTCCTTCTGTGCGATGTAGTCGCACGGGTTCAGCTAGTTCTTCATTAATATTCCTCCAGGCACGTTTTAACCGATATATTCTTTCCCAGTTTTACGAGGAAGTTGTCGTATAAGATGAACTAGAAACCAAAGGAAGACAATAAATAACAGAATGTAAAGTACTGTTTATTTAGGTCCAATAGATCATAAGAGCGTTTGTACCTCCAAAAAGCAGTGCGCAATCCGTGGTCTGTAACGATCGCAATTGCCAATCGGGTGAATATGTCAAATATGCATGCCCGGGGCACCGGAGCTAGGCCCCTCTCCATGTCGAAGTCTGTCAAACTGTTCCCTCGACGCCATGCCCTTGCACCGGATCCCTGCACTGGCTGGTCAGGAATTTATTCATGTGGCCTACAAAGGAAATTGAGTGATTTCGAAATTATTGGGCGTAAAAGGTATCGTAAATATCCCTTAGTTTTCTTCCACTAAAAACTGCAAGTAACGCAATGTAAATTATATTTAAGTCTGGGTTTGGATGTTTGACCATGTTTTTTTCCGCAATATGTTTTCGACGGTATGTTTGATCCTATGAGAATGCACACAAATGAACTTTCTACATTGATGATTCAAAATATATATAAATATACTTAAGTACTGAATATGTAATTGATGAATTGATAATGTCATTAGATATTCACAATAATATTTTAAAATAAGTTTATTTTTAATTTGATTTCATATTGGCATTTTTGTTAATGTGTGTTTTAAGTCAGTATTTCTTTAAAACCCAATGTCACATTAATAATCCTTATTTAATAATATCAAAATATTTTATATTTGTGACTGATTTATTGTGATTTTATTACGAACGTGCACAGTTTCCAGAAGATGAACTACCGCAAAAATATTTATGCGAAATCCAATACCATGTGTCATTACCAACAAAAACACCCTCTGGCATTTCCAGCTGAACATAAAAAGCAGAGAAAACATCACTGCTGGCGTTCGTGTTCAGCAAGCGGTTGGCCGCCGGTCAGGCGAGCTAGTGTGTTCCCTCTACATTCGGGGGTGTCAATATCTTCTTTCCTTTAATTGCAAAGTAGTGAGTTTGTCCTATTATTTTCCTTTCCTGCTCCATCATCTCTCATATGTAATGTTCATAATAATTATTAATTTCATTATAGAATATAAAAGTACCACGTGGAAAATGTTTAGATACCATAGAACAAAATATCTTGCAACCACCCTCCTTTTAGTAGTTTATAGGCATTGACATCAATTGTTCAAGCCCTTGCCTGGCAATTTTTTTACAAGTAGTTGTTTACATATGTGCTATATAAGTAGCTATTTTGTACAGCCATTTGTCCTATTTGGCCGTTCCTCCAGGCACACGCCCAGGGCGTCTGGCCCGAGGGACTGAAAGTCGCCTAGGTGCAAAAACGTCTAGTAACGCCTGTGGTACGTACAAAACGTATTATTAACTAGTTCGTTGCTGAATCAAACTATAAATAGAAACATTTTGTGTCTAAACTGAAAAGAAGCTTTTTAATTGTCATTTGTCAGTATGACGTCAGATAAACAAAACAGTGTCTGTATAATCACTATTTCATTATCGATGGAGTGATTTTGATTTCTTAGTACAAAATGAAAGAACATTGTGAAGTTTGTGTGGAAATTTTCGCAAAAGCTAACAAAGCTACGCACAGTAGTTTCCAGTAAAATCTCGAGAAATATATGAAAATAGTTATGGAGTATTTGTGGAAACGAACAGTGTAAATTGCTGATGAAACGCTTGTTTTAGGTTATTTACCTCTATTGCCGAAAGCTATTTACAATATTTCATAACTTCAAAAATCAACATTTCGAGCAGATGTGCTATGTGAATTTTATTTCTATTAGAATTACAGCTGTACCATGTTTGAAAGAAACTTTGTGGACAATTTTTCGGTGTAGTATTTTGGCGACATAGTCTTGGCTAGTTTTATACTCTAATGTTGCAAATTATTGACATCCTGACACAATATGCTGTATATTTTTAATACTGAAGTGGCAGCTCGTGCAAGTATCATTCTCCGTGCCATCTTTGATGACATGTTAATTGTAATTTATTGTGCTGGTTACCTGATTTTGTATAGCACACTAAAGCCCTCTGTTTCGGGAAACAATCCTCCAAAACTCAGCCAAGCGTTCGATGCAGGTTTATCGACAAATGGCAGATTCAGTGCATGGGTATACTTGCCATGAAGTGTTTACTGCAACCAAGACAGGCACTTCTCATCGTCAGATGTACTTGGAAATTAATTTTGTATTTGCCAAACTTAGATGAGATAATCAGTTATCTGCCATCATGACAAGTTTGTGTACTTCAGATTCTTTTTGTTTTTCACTGAAGTATATTTTGTACGTATTTTTTACTTACTCAGTAAAATTCTTAAATCGATTATTCTACGTCCCCGTTCGGATTTCGGGAGTGTAAGCCTCTCAACAGCTGAGTTTGGGTGATGATATTTGAAATTCGTCAGGATCTTATTTGTTTTCGCTTGAATACCTTTTACATTTGTGCTACTTCAATGTATCACTCCAAACGTGTAGATTAACACTGGTAATGCATAGGTATTGATTGCCCTCATAAGATTTCTCCTATAGAGTTTTGATCGTGCTAAGTATTTGACTCTAATCATATACTTCGTATTTACGTCCTCTCTTTTTGTTGTAGTCTACTCAATAATATTTGACTTTATTATTCCTAAGTACTTGTATACTTCCTCCATTCTTTCTATTTTGTTTGAATTTTCCAATTGTACCCTTCAATTTTTCTTTTACCACGACATATGCGGTGAGTTATACATTGTTCTAGTCCAAAATCCATGCGTATATCTTTGCTAAAGAGTTCTGACAGAATCATAAAGGGCTGAATGAGTCTCTCTGTAAGATTCCATTCTTCACCTGTATTGTGAAAATTAACATTTCTTCTTGATGTCTAGATGATTGGGGTCCCATTTCCCATTGGACCATTAGGTTAATAATATTTAAACTAATTTTATATATTTTAATGCATATATCTATTAAAAAACTATGCGGGACAGAATGGGTCTTTTTATAATCAATGTACTTTGTGTATATATTCCGATTTGTCTTATAAGTTTGTTTCATAACCACTGAATCAACGATTAATTGCTCTTTACATCCCTGGGAGATATTCTGGCGACCTCTCTGCTCTTCCGGCAGAATCTTATTTGCATCACAATGGTCATAGATTGCTTACTTAGGACAGCTTTAAATATTTTATATGTAGTTGGGAGGCACGTAATTGGCCTATAGTTAATAGGATTCTTTTTATCGATTCCTATAGGAATCAAAAATGTTATCCCCCTGTCACATAGACTTAGAGACAACGTGAGGCTGTTCAAAATGCATTGAATTAAGGAGAAAGCTGCTCATGAACATTGGTGAACTTCTTTAACCAATAGTTGTGGATGGAATCATTTCCGGATGCTTTCTAGTTGTGTGCGTCACCGCAGATACATTCTCAGTAGAAATGTGAAAATGTATTTCTTCAATATTTTCAGCAAAATGTTTTTTCCGTGCGAATCCAGTTGCATGTGTCGTGTAATATTGGGTTCGATAATAGCTTCGACCAATACTCGTATATGCCATTTTCATTCGGTCGTCTTCATTATACGGTCCTTTGCACTTACAATGTATTAGGCAATGGGTATCTTCGAAATTATTTATCCGTTCCAGGAGCGTGGATAAGATGGCATTGACTACTAGTACTGCTAGTCTGATTGACGCACTTTGCTTAGGCATACGCGGTCTCTGAGTTGGATCTCTTCCTTGTTAATGAGCGAAGGCATAATTGAATTTCTCTGTCAGTTCATTTCGCATCTTGTCTTCTGTGAATGTCATTTCCGTATCCAGAGTATTATCAGAATTTTGTGTGGGTGTCAGCAGTTGGAATTAGAGAAAGATGGCTGCCACCGTTTATTTCGTCTTCTACTTGTCTGTGTAATATTTTTGTTCCTATCACTTACAAGTTGTTAACTCATATTGTAAATAAAACATCGTTTGATAATAAACTTCAGGTATACGTTCTCTTAGATATTCTATACTGTAATACTATCCTAATGATGCACTCAACTAGCCCCACGTTGGGACCAGCCAAATGTAATAATAGCGGGGGAGGGCGCCAGGTTCAGCTCCTGAAATGTAACTGAATGGAAGAGTTGGGAGGTCAAGAATGAGCAATTGAGTCATTTGTGACAAACAACTGTTTATTCCTGGCACCAAAAAGCTGCCAGGGAAATTACAATGTCGCAATGGGCGACGCAAGTTTCTCGCTAAAACTACTCTGTGACTTAATTACAAGTGGTTAATTCTGCTGGGCCTGAGCGCGGCCACTTGCAGTTTTTTCGCCGTTACAATTGTTCAGTGAGACGGCATCGTCTCATAGTTTTCACCAATGGCTGCTGGTCTTCGTGGGCGGGCCGAGGCGGCAGCCTCGAGGCAAAGGCGGCAGCGGCTCCGGGTCGTTGATCTTCTGCGGTGCGTCTACTCTCACGGCAGGTAGCAGCGCGTCGGTCGCCGGCTCGAACAAGCTCAGAGGGGCGAGTGTCCACGGGCGCTGACGTAACGGAGAGGCCTGTCACTGGGCCCAGGACGGTAGACGGCAAGGCTGGCGGGCTGATGCGGGACCGGCGCGGGGTCCGGTAGTTTCCCGCCCGAGTTTTCTCCGCAACAAGTCTACGAGTCGCGTCCTGACTAATTCGGCTGTGGGAAAGTCTTTTCCCAAACTCGCGTCCCGATCGTAAGTAATTAAATAATTAAGCACATTTGGCTACCAAGAAGTATCTTGGAATTCTCCCGTAGTAACAAAAATTTACAAGTAGTCTCGAAAATCTTAGCAGCTGTGTCCCAAAAAACTTTTAGAAGTGAAGTTCTCAGGTAACGAAAATTTCGAAGTTCCCCGGAGAAATTTTACAAGTGAAGTCCCCCCAAAAAAATCTAAGAAGTGTCCTTTTTCCACTGTGCATCGCGTTTATAAAAGAGCTCCCTTTCCCCTTCCCAAAATATTCCTGACACCAAATTTCTCCCTTCCCTCATGGCGAAGCTTCCCATTGGCCGAGGGTGGCTGCGTCGCAGGATTCTGATTAACCAATCTCGTGTCGATTTTTCTGTATTTTTCCGTAAATGTTCTCTGTCTGTCGCTGGCTTCTCTCTCTCGCTCGCTTCCCTTGGTCAGTTACTCCGGGAGCTGATCGCAGCTGTCTGGACACGTGCGCGCGTCAAAGCGCATTTCACGGATTCCCGATTCCCGGATTCCCGGACCGTCATGGGCTAATTGACTGCCTACTGTATTTAATTTGTTAATGGCCCGTGCAGGGATTCGGGTGCCTACCCAGGCGCATGCCGAAGCGGGTGCGGGGGTGGGCATTGTCCGAAGGGGGGATCGGTCGACGGCTGAAAAAAGGTCTCGCTTATGACGCGTCGTAAATGCGTCGTCGCCTTTAATTGACACCCGGCCTCTCGCTCGCTCGGGGTTTGGCACCACCCGGTCGCGCGGCTGGAGAAAGGACGCGGGGGTGGCGCTTTGCTCGGCCGGTCTTCGGCCTGGGCCTTTATGTCTATTTATGAGGGGGCAATAAAACGGGGTTGCCTCTCAGAAGGGGGCTGGGTGCGTTTGGGGCTGGCCCGATGCGGAACTAAAGAAACCCGTCGCGGTGGCGTCGCGTGACCCACTTCTGTGCCGCGGCGCGAGCTATTTCCAGCTGTAGGAATTATTGGTTATTGGCGATGCCATAATAAAATTATATTTAATTAATCGGTGACGCCACAATACGTAAACATCGTTTGAGCAACATTCCCATCTGCCGATGGGAAGTCATACCTACTAAACTGTTTCTAACGGTAACAAATGGTATTTATATCTTAAATATAACAATATTAGTTTTATTATTTTTTTTAATGGAATTGCTTTTCTTGAGGATCGTAAGAACGCAGAAAATAACCCAATACTCTTTAGCATACAAATAATTTAATAACTCTCTCTTTTCCTCATAACAAAACCAGGAAAGTTAAATAATATTGTAAAGAGAGGGTTATACCTTCCAATCCTTTACTTACAAAGGAAAACTTTACTTGGCGTTCTCGAGATTAAAAAATATTTTCTAATATTTTTATGACTATCAAGGAAAGCGAAAAGCAAACTGTCACGGAAGATTGAATAATTACTTCAGATTTTGTTTTTCAAAAATTGTGAGTTGTTTGAAGAACTTACCTGTATAATACTGAATAACCTTTATTGCAAATTTGTTTCCAACATCAATTGCAATGATTTTATTTTTGATTGATAATCTGTAAGTATGAAGTTACATTCATTATTTTTTCACAGATAAACGTTTCATTAGCAACTTTTCTTCGTAATGGAAGGGATAGGGAAATGGATAGGAGACAGGATGGGGATTAATATGCGAGAGTTCTCGCACGGGTACTCTTTAATTAATCCCTTTACTTTCTCTTATTTTGTATTTTTATTTTATTTAAGTTGACGGAGATGACTTCCAATATTTCTTAATGTAATTACGTCGACAACACCACATCGGAAAGTGAGAGCGTAGGCTTCCGCGGCCGGAGTCAGTACTTACTAGGCTGTCCGGGTGACGCCGCGTCCATGGCGAAGGTGCCGACGTTTCGGTCGCCATTCTGCGACCTTCCTCAGGGCGTGTTGCGCGGAGATGGGCTGCGCACGAGTTTAAATAGGGCTCGGTTTCTCCTCTAACCAAGTGCCGGTTGGCCGGTTGGTTAAATTGCAGCCTTTGACTGACGACATCAAGTCAGCTGTTAGGAATTCGGCACACCTTATTGAAATACTTAAGGAGCATCGTGTAAGTGACTCGGACATCCTCGTCAGCTTCGATGTCACGTCTCTGTTTACAATGGTTCCAGTGGACGAGGCGGCCACTGTCATTCGCAATAAACTTTGCTCCCGGGGGCTCACTCCGGAATGGGCCGACTTAGCTGAGTTCTGTCTCACGTCCACTTTCTTTCAGTACCGTGAGCAACTATATGCTCAAGTTGAAGGAGCGGCCATGGGTTCCCCCCTCTCTCCGGTTGTGGCTAACCTTTTCATGGAGGCTTTCGAAACGGAAGCCCTGGAGAATGCCCCTCTAAAACCCACCTTATTGCTCCGGTGCGTGGACGACACACTAGTAGTGTGGCCCCACGGCCCTCACACCTTAGCTGACTTTCTCCAGCACCTTAATAACACACACCCCAAGATTAAATTCACGATGGAGGTGGAAAACGAGGGAAAATTGCCTTTCCTCGACGTGCTGGTGAGTCGGAAAGTGAACGGCAGACTAGGGCACAGTGTCTACCGGAAACCCACCCACACAAACCGTTACCTACACGCTGGTTCTCACCATCACCCCGCAACTAAACGCGGGGTTCTGAAAACACTGGCCATCAGAGCAACGAGGGTATGTGATAATGAATCATTGGACTCTGAAATGGAGCTCCTAAAGACTACATTTCGAGCCAACGGATATAGCGCTAACGCTGCCAACCAAGCAGTACGGCAGGCCACGACCTCTGCCAAAACTTCTGATATTACCAAAACTAGTGACAATTCCAACACAAAAATAGCCTCTCTGCCATATATACGCGGTGTCACAGATAAGATTGGCAAGCTTCTGAGCCGCTTTGATATAAAGACGGCCTACAAAGCCCAGGAAAAACTCGGGCAAAAGCTTGTACGCGTGAAAGATCGCGTTCCTCCCCTTATGTCATCGGGGGTATACGAGATCCCATGCAGCTGCGGCCATAGTTACATTGGCGAGACGGGACGTACCGTAGAGGAACGCCTCCGGGAACATATTCGTAATTATAAATACAATAATACGAATAAATCGGCCGTAGCCCTGCACGCATGGAAAACTGGCCACGCTATTTTATTTGATAAACACGCCTCTTAGCCAGAGAAGACCACTGGGGCACGAGGAGGGTAAAAGAGGCGGTGGAAATCATCAAACATCCCTATAACTTTAATGCTGACCAAGGCATACATCTACACGATGCCTGGAAACACCTATTTTACCAGGACGTCCGATCTCGACCGGACGCGGTCCTAGCTGTTCCGCAACGTCCGATTACGGACGGAGCGCCCCCTCTCACCCTGCGGAGAGCCCGCCCCTGATTGGCCGGTGCACTCTCCGCATTGGCCGACCACCCGGCCAACCGGCACTTGGGTAGAGGAGAAACCAAGCCCTATTTAAACTCGTGCGCAGCCCATCTCCGCGCAACACGCCCTGAGGAAGGTCGCAGAATGGCGACCGAAACGTCGGCACCTTCGCCATGGACGCGGCGTCACCCGGACAGCCTAGTAAGTACCACATCGGAAAACCGAAAATAAGTGATAAGTTACGTTATATCCGACACAGTTAATATGTATGTACCATATGTATTGTAAAAATACTTAATTAGCCTCATATTTAAGGTTAGTAGTTTGTATTATGCGATAGGATAAAGAAAATTTTAATAGGTTAACTGTAACTGTAACAGACTGAAATAGATAAAGAACTGTGATTAGTCAAAGAATGTGTGAAAACTTGATATGTATTTTTTATATGAGCTCTGACCTGAAACTTGAAGCTTTCAAATGTTTAATGAAACTCTACCAACCCCTAGCATCAGAAGTGGATGGTCTGGATCATGCCCTATTTTGTGCCTGAATTTTTAAGAGGATTGAATAGTATATCTAATAGTCAATGTCTTTTCTTTATTCATATTTTATGCGCTGCCGTACCGATCTTTCGATTGCGATAAAACTTTGACAGCATATTTCTATCAGTTGCGCGAAGTATGTAGGCGTAGTACAGTGGGAATGAGCGTATGTCTGTCGGAACAGATGAATAATGGGGGCGTTGTTGACGATTTTATGCGTTTATGTTGACTTAAGTGCACCTGAACAGAAGCGTGAGCAACCCGCCGCACTCCCACGTATTAACCGCGTCCCCGCTGCATAATTTGCCCCTGCGATTGTGAAGTATGGGCCAAAATTATTACTTGAACGTAAACTCGGACAAGTAAATAAAATTTCTCCAAGACAGTGTCATAGTGAATGCATACCTAAACTTGAGGGAGAGCGTTTTAACAAGAGGATACAATACCCCCATGACCAAACCAAGACATACAACAAACTCATACTCGCGAGAAAGTCTTTCATCGTCAGTATTTAGTATACTTTCTAATACATCATTCTTGTAATTGTTCTTCAATAACGGTGAGGGGTGAGGGAATTCTTATTATTATTTAGAACTTGTATTTGATACATTTTTTTAGAAATATCTATTGCTGTCAATTATATCATTTGGGTGTCTGACATATGTTCCTTTATATAAAAATGTCAGTAATGACATTAAAAAATCAGTCATTATTACATTAATGTAAGGTTCGTAGCAGGATTTGCTGTTATAGGCAAAAACAATATCTATGTACATATATGTAAAGATCTTAGTAAATTATAAAACGTTTGAATATTCATGAATATGCAGTTTCGTTTTGTAACTTTTCTACATGACTTACTTCTTTGCGGTGTAATCGCAAGGGTTCTGCTAGTTAATTATTAACACGGTTACGTTTCTTGTATTAAAATAAATGCTTCTAACCGAGAAATATGTCAAATTTTGTTTCTTGTGAATAAAGTCACATGTCGCCTCCAAGATCATCTTCACTTATTATTAACATTATCGGCGATATAACATAGAAAATATGTGGTTTATATTATATTCTGCCTGTCTCAAATGTTCGAGGAAACGTCCCAAACAATTGCAGGCAAAAGTTTCATCATTCATTTGAAATCTCTGATTTTAGAAATTGTCCAAATATAAAAGCAGCTTTCCTGTAAAATTACCACCTTGTGTGTTGTGACTATGCCTGACGCAACGCCTCAATTGTATCTCGAATGCACCTTGAGTGAGAATGCTTCACTCCACACCTTCATTTTTTATGCTGAACTATTCTGGGATAGATATCGCCGCATCTTTGCTAGCTCAGTGTTCCCCCCGCTCCTTCTTCCCCTCAAAGACTCATTTTAATTTGTCCCCCGTCCCTCACCCGCACATCGTCTTCATTCTGGCAACTTGCCCCTCATCGCCTCTGACCCTTCCGCAGGCAGGCCACTAGACCTTGCTTCTGCTCTCCCAGCCTCTCTCCGCCTCGAGCCTGGAGGTTTCGCGACCTCGCCGCTAGGGCTCTAATTACGGTCGCCTTGTGGCGGCGACGCTGCGTCCTTCACGGCTCTCCCGGCCTCACAACTGTGCTTGACCCGAGGAGCCCGCGCCCCCGCCCCCGCCCGCGCCCTCGCCCCCGCCCGCGCCCTCGCCCGCGCCTCCGCCTCCGCCCGCCCGCGCCGAGAGGGGCTTCGCTGGACAAAGAACGTAAGGTCAGATGGTGAAGGAAGTTGCCTGAGGGGAAACCACGACACTCAGCGGTCATTCGGCCACCTTGGGAATGAGATTCTGAGTTCATTCCGTGGGACCTGAGACGTCTTGAGCGGGTATTAGGATTCTTGGGTAGATGTGTGTACGTGTGTTATGATTGACTAACGTGTGGAACATGATATAAAAGAGAAACGTGTCTGGAGGTTGAAATGATACGCTATTGTATTAATAGATGGAATATTAGTTGAGGTATTCCCAGTAATGTGAATTACAATTTCCATTATTGTTCCTAACTATCTGAAAATATATTTTATCAATGAAGATATCAAAAATACGATCCAAATACAGTGTTTTACATACATTACAATGTGTGTAGAAACCATTGCACCAAAAATATGTTATATACGGAATTGAAGCTAACAATAAAGGAACTAGTTTCAAATCCACCAATCTCTAGTTTCCAAGATTTTTCTGCAGGAACCAAAGCTTATTTTTCCAGTTTTCCTTTGTGTTCCACGAGTGTTACATTATGTTAGATTCACTTTCAATGACTTATTTGTATAGGTTTCATTTTTTCATTTTTGTAATTTTTATTTTTTTTATTTTTAGGTCTCTAGTTAGTCCTCGCTATCCTGGTTCAAACATTTGGCATTTGACCTTTGGACATTGCGTTTGGACATTGTCAACTTTGCGTGGATATTTTTGAGAATTTGAGAACGCTGATGAAAAAAATGTATATTTCCATTTAAACAATCAGATCTAGATCGTTATATCCAGAAGTACATATGTTACAAATCAGAAAATTAAACATGTTATTTCCTCAATCATCTACAACTTGTGCTCACACTTCATCCCGATACCATAACGCGTTTTTGTCGCGGCCAAATTGCAGTTCATTCTGTAGAGGAGTGATTCCAACTCTGATCGACCCCCAATTACTTCCAAAAGGGTTGCAACATCAAAGTACATTTTCAACTAATAATGCTGAATAGTACAGAAAGTCACAAGCATGGACGTTATTGTTCGTGATGTTGATAATTTTGGAGAAATTAAAACTTCTTGGAGAAAAAAAAATTTAAAAAAGATTTTTTAAATAAACCTTTAAAGTATTTGACTTGCAATAAATAGACCAAAGAAAGATAACTATATAGAATTGTAATATATATATATATATATATATATATATATATATATATATATATATATATAACATATTTAATGTTCAATTATTTTGTATTCTTGAGCGGAAATTGCATTTCGATATTGCAAGTGGTTTAGTAGTTTTAGGAGGTGGTCCATAGTTGGCGGAACACTCTAAATGCATAACAGTGAAAAGTATAATGAGAGGAATCTGCTTTGTTAAATGTTATTTTAGGGTTTTTTCAAATTTGAAATAACAGATTTTCATCAATTGGTTGAATGTACATAGATTTGTCTTTTATAACAATTACGTTCTCTTCACAACATTTTAAGAACCTCTGAATCTTAAATGGTAAGCAGGTTTCAGTAAAAAAATTGGCGAGTGCCAATGTCTTAATTTAAATAAAGTTTGCAGATTATTTGGTTCTAAACTAGCTTATTCAAATACGTCGGTCTCTTTATTACTTTTTAAGCAAATTATAATCATTTATAATGTTTTCTGCATACTTTGGACTACATTTTCTCCTAGAATAATTATCATAACAAATTTATTCCATATTTGTATTAGCAATGTAAGAAAGTAATCTCAGAATTGATATCTTTTCAAAGCGTAAGTTGTAGAGAAATTGGCACTTTTCTGTCTGGGAAAGAAAAATTAACGAAGATGAAAGTAGTATTATTTCTGTGAGATTAGTGAAAATTCACATTTGACTAAGCAATGTTAATTCGTTTTATTTTTCACCAACTTACAACCGCTCTTAGTTTAATGGAAACACAGAGCGAACAGTTATGGTGTAGGGAAGTTCACGAGAACATGTACATTCCTACAGACCATGTCGCGCTAAGTAATTTGAGCAAGAGTATTTAAACAAGACGTTTATGCACGTTCAGTTTGCATGTGTAGCATTCTTGTTTTGGGAAACTTGTTACGACTGTGAGAAGAAATTATATGCAGAGAAGCTACAAATAAACAAGTATACTTGACGAAAAAGAATCCTTAAAATCCCGTTTTTGTAAGCAACAATGAATAAGCACAAATTAAAAGAAGAAGAATTCCGACGACTAATATAACACCACAAAGACCTTACATTTTCAGTTGAGTATAGGGTTCAATAAAATATCTGTAAATTCATTTTCTGGAAGTCAGATACAAGAAAGAGAAGAAAATACTTTTTTATTTAAAGTAAGAGTTTAGATAACATTATTAATAATGAAAGAGATTATTAAAAAGAGACAAGTAGAAAATTGCTGTGTATTACATGTGATTTCCTCTATACCGAACCTTTTATATTCTGCAAAGGGAAAAATAGCATAAAAGAAAGATCAGATGAACTATTCTGTAGAGTTCTAATTTGAGAACCCCTTTCAACAGAAAAAGTTCAGATTAAAGTTTTTATTGAAATGAGAAAACTATTTTCAACTTAAATTGTGTTTATAACATTTATTCTAGCTTATTTGTTATAATTGTATACACCTTTATTATATATATATATATATATATATATATATATATATATATTGTGACGTACCTGGTGATGCCGGTACTTTCACTGCAAGAAATTACTAAAGGAGGGTATCTTTTTCGTGAATGGGTTCCTACGAGGAGTCGATATAGCATTGGGGAATTTAATGAGTAAATGTGGTACAATCATAAACAGGATTTATTCACAAACCAAATCTGTCAATTACATGATTTATAACACCTATACGCTTTGCCTTGGTACCAAGATTAGATTTAACATGAGTTTTTATCATACCTTGGGGCCCCAACAAATACCTCCGTTGCTTGGATTACGGTTCGCATCGGCAGGGGTCGCCGACCTTCGCAGCCGCTTGGCGCAGTCGGCGGCTGGTGGTGTAGCGGTCGCCTCGGCAGGCGGCCTCTTGAATCCCTCGGGCTTGGCTCCTGGTACTTCGGCTTCGCACTTCCCTCTAATTATCTTTCATCGCTTTGATATAACTAGCTAACACGCGGCCACTGCACGTGTCGGTGTCAGCTTCGTTACACACAGTTCTGATATTGTCCTCACTGCGTTAAATAGCATAAGCGCGATTTACTGTTCTCCTAGCACTGATCTCTTATATTTATCACTTCCCCGGCCTCTACCTAACGTGCCTATTGTTCTTGCGTTGGCTAATATTCTATAACATCCGCCGCGTGCTTTCTTTGTCCGTGCGAAGCGGCGAGCTTCTCACAGCACGTCCATAGCCACCGGCAACTTTTCCTCCACTGTCGTAACGGCTGAATCCCCTGCCGCTCCACGCTTGGTTCGTAACGGTCGTTCCCACGCTGTGTTCGCGGCAGCCACGGCGGCGGCGGCGGGCCTCCCCACTGCCGTCCGTCGCGTCTGCCGCCTGTACTACGCAGTCCAAAATGAACTCAAATTTCTTATGCTAATGATTCTAATTAGTATAAGGAAACATTCTGTGTTTCAATATATATATATATATATATATATATATATATATATATATATATATAATTGTATATACCTTTATAAAACCAGTTGACGTAATAATATTCAGAACTCTCCTTTTAATTATTAAAATAATGTCATTTCGAAGAGAATAATTATAGAGCACGGTTCAATGATATATCCAGAGAAAAGTATTAAAGATTGCACTAAAATGACAACAAGAGTGTTATTATCGTGGTGTTAATACATCACAAAATATTTGACGGTTTAAAGTGGACGAGCAAAAGAGAGTCAAGAGAGCAGAAATCTAATACAACTTTGCTTACGTATTCAGGGAACTATTTATCTACTACAGTACATGACAAAGGTGAGAAGACTGCATTTGTTTACCACTCCGAATTTGAAAAATCGTGATTTCTAAGCAAGAGAAATATCTCTAGCTGCTAATTTTTTTCTGACTTTTCCAGCCTTGGGGATATTTAAGAAACTTTTCTATGTTTATCAATATCATTTTATAGCCTAAATGCCTAGCCTAATGAATACCTTCCAGTCTAATAATAAACTCTCTAAATTATAAAATATATTGGATCTCAGAGTCATCTCTCTCTCTCTCTCTCTCTCTCTCTCTCTCTCTCTCTCTCTCTCTCACTCACTCTCTCTGTGGTACAAATTTGATAGGGCTGTACAATTTTAAAATTAAATTTATGAATTCTAAAAAAATTAATAGGAGTGCGCAGGTGACAGTGTTTCCCGACTTTCCCCCAGTCTTTACAACGGATGATGATGATCCAATCAAAGAAATACATTCCTAGGGATTCATTTATGCTCACGATTTCGTTTCCACTAAATCTGTATGAAGGTAATTTTCCTCACGCCGATAGCTGCGTCCAATCACTATTCAAAACCTGATGGATGACGGTCGTATGAGATCCACCGATCGCGCCTCGCGTAAGCATACTCTCTGCAACACAAGGCTCGAGGCTTCGTGCTGAAAGCTGGGGAAGCGTGCGGCTGGTGCTTCCGAGAAGTCCGCTAGATCGCAGCAGCGCTCCTCGCCGCTGGGGATACTACGAGGTTTGTGAGCGCGCACCGCCCCCGCAGGAGCGACTGGCAGGAGGGCGGGCGGACGGAGGGGCAGTCGCGTGCTCGCTGCCGCGGGAGGAGCGCGGGGGATGGGGTGAGCACACTCTCGCCGACGCAGCAAACGCCCCCACCGCCGCCGCCGCCGCCCACCCAGCTGACGCAACAGTCGCTACGCGACCTTCGGTAAGAGAGGGGAGCTTAGGGGCACTCGGAGACACTTTTCGTTTCGATCTAGGGAAACTAGAATTGGCTGCTAGCCCAACACTACTATAATCATGTGAATAATTGTGGAACATCCGAAATACTGTTTAGATTCATAGGTTCAACGAAATTACAAATTAATTTTCTTCTTGTTGATACTTGATGAAATCTGTTAATAAAACACAACATTTTGTACATACAATACTTTGTAGACCAAATCTCCGACACATATTGTATTGAAAATAATAATGGCGTTTTTTTTAATTTTAAAATTGCTGTTTGAGATAATCTGATGGGATATTTTTTATTTAATTAAGAGGAATATTTAGAGCCTATGTTTTATATCCTGAAGTTTCCTCCTAACAGTTTATTTACAATAAATAAAACATAGTTTTAAGAACGTCTACTACACATAACATTATATTTTAAAAAGATCGAATTAAAGAACAATCTAGTATCTTCACATATATATCTCAAAAAGTCTATAATGGTTATCTCACTTTTCTGTTTCTTTATTTCAAATTTTATTTTAAGCTTCTGATATTTGGATTCAGTTTATATTCTCTAAATGATGTCTAAAATAGATTAAACATGGTTCTACTAGATTTATATATATATATATATATATATATATATATATATATATATATATATATATATATATATATATAATCGGAACATAAAGTAGAGAAAATGTCGTCTAAAGAGACTTTTGTGCCTCGGTTTGTTTAAGGTATGATTAAAATAGGAAGTTCATTTTCTTTTTATTATTCCAAAAAATTATTAAAAAATGCATACAATTTCGAATTATGGCATGAGCACATTGTAAAATTTCATTTTTTATTGTTATTTCATAGTTATTTCGTCTGATATTCTAACTTATTCTTTGTTCAATAACACTTTAAGTCCTCTTTTATGTACTAAACATGACATTACTATAAAAAAATTATTGTTCATGTTTTTCAATTTTTTTCTACAAGAAACTCGTAGCGTAATCTAAATTACTGGGTATGACGTGATAAAATGGCGAGTAATAGTGTAAGGCAGGAAAGTTCAAACTTCTGTTGCTTACTTTCACTTCTTGTAGTACACGTTTTAGTAAATAAATATATATATCTAATACAATATATTTTATATTCCTAAACACTGAATTTACTTTTTGGTAGTATCAATTTCCTACTGTCCTTGAATCATGCTACATCATGCTAAAAAAGTAATTGTTAAATAACTAAGTGTCAAACCACGTGATAAAAATTTCTTCTTGTGTTAAGTCAGATTAAAAATGTATATTAATATATCATTGTATCACATTATTTGTTGCTAATTGTTTAAAATTGTTTCTGTAATATGGTATTCTCTATTCTTCAATTGTACTGTAGGAACAACAACTGAAACTACTACTTTCAGTGCCACACTATCTTTGCTTCCCGAAGATTAATATCAAATATGTCATCACAACTATTCATATTCTTCGATAAATATGCCTGTCAACAGGTTAAATGAATGGAAATTACTTCAGGAAGGTTTACGCATATCAGTCTCAAGGAGTAACGAAATATCAGTTTCATTAAGTACAGGGCTTAACCAATCGTGACAACTTTCTAATAAGAGATCTTCCTGAGTGAAGCATTAAACGGGAAGGCGTCTGAGGAGCGGCAGGTGATTCATTAGTGAAGCCAATTTAAAGCAAGAACGCGTGGTGATAGATTGCGTGAAACAGACAGAGAGCGGAGCATAATGGGCATTAAAGGGAGCAAGAAAGTCGCTTTAGTTACATGCTCCAGATGAATTCTGCGATGGATAATGACGAATTTTTAAAAATTCGTAAGGTCTTGGAAATCAATTTTAATAGAACTGAAATTAATTAAAAACGATTTGAATACATCTGCAGGACGTCATTTTCATATGGTCTTTTGATATAGTTTCTTTCAATAATGGCTCTTCGTAGAACACCATTAGTATAGGCTTGTCTGCAAATACGTTTTAAAGCTACATGTCAAAGGAGTAGTTCGAAAAATTATGATTTGTTTGCATAACAGTCCATTTTTTGCAATGTTGTTTGTTATTATCTCAATTAATGTTTATTTTAAATAAAATATAAAATATGGTGGGCGCTGTGTCGATATTTGCTTCTGAAAAACTACTACTTGTCACTTTCAAATTATAGTATTTCATTAATACACGACGGATGACGTCGATGATTTCAATTTTTTTTGTTTTCTTGTCTCTAACTTATGATAAATGTGTTTTAAGTTGCGCAAAAATTCTAGAACAACTTTTTGTTTCTCAAAGTGTTTGGGCGGAGTCGTACAAATTGGCGTTATATTCTTGACAATTATGTAATTTTGAAAGTAGGGCTTAAAATACATCACACAAGGTTGACGTGATTGATTGATCTTGTAAGCAGTTATATACAGAACATTTACAGAAATGAATTTAGAGTTTAAATATTAATAACAGATTACAATTACGAAAATCACGAGTCACTTGAAACATTCTTGGAAGAAAACAGTTTGACTATGTATGTCCGAATAATATTCCTGTTCATGTGACAGCTAGGGGTGGAGTAGAGCGATGCAACTTACTAAGGCTGCAGACACATGGTCGGGGGTCGTTCTTATGTCATATCAGGATTTAGATATGTATGTCCTACTCATTGTATTAATACTAGAATAACGAATGGTTATAAATACACTTATTTATTTCATAAAGTGCTGTACTTATTTCTTAAAGTACCGTGGACCCTTCCACTAATTTTGCTAATGAAAGGAACAACTTTTGCACAACACGCGCAAAGTAGATGAAAAGTAAGTACAGCCAGACGCGTTTTCAAAAATAAAATAAGTAAAATGCAAATACAATTTAAAAGCAAAACGCATGAAACAAGCAATGGTGCTCTTCAACTTTCAGTAGCTTTGAGCAATAAGATTTTTGTAAAATAAGCATCGGCAAATCTACAGTGTCATCACAATTTGAAGCCTGTGATTCAATAAAGGAATGTCTTGTCCCTTCAGCAGGTAGCTGACAAGTAGGCAGAAATATTATTTGGATAATTGAGAAGGAACTGCAATTATAGGGTACAATACATCAACGACGGCACAAGTGTCAACTTGATTGGAAATGAAAGTATGAGATCATCAAGATTTAGGGTTTCTTTATAGATTATCAGGAGATGTATGCCATATACACACTCAGTTTAGTTAAATGAGACGTGTTTGGCCTGTTTGTGCCTGTTTCTAATTCTTGTATTTTAATAGTTATTTATGCACGAAGGGCGTTATAAGGGTTCTAATGATCGAGTGGCGACAAAATCCCTAGGGCCAAAGGCCCTGGTGCTTTTGTCGCCCGCGATCATTAGAATCAGCTATCACCCGTGGAACATACATGATTTTATTATTTACGTAATTTTAATGATTCAGATTGACGTATATACTAATTAACTAGTTATCTTGACTCACTTTGACTTTTCGAATCCGCCCCCATAATTTCTTTTCATAAATCCCTCTCGTAAGTCCCTCCAAAATGAACATTCTCAATTGACTAGAAACTTTTAGGTATTGCGAAGTTGACTGAAATCACGAGACACGTTTACAATACATATGTTCTAGGTGGTTGCGTTAATGCAGCATGATTTTTAGGTTCTTCCCATTGCATATTCTACACAATTTTCTCCCTGTCGCTTGTCCCGTTGGGCGTTTCAAGTGCACTGACGCGAGGGGTTGTGGGGAGCAACATGATTTTCCGCCAGGGCTCATCCTGTTTCACAGCGGCGTCGGAGCGCTCCCGGCCCTCTTGGCAGGCGTCAGCACGGCCACGCCTCGGCCCGGCTCGGCTCGGCTCGCGCAGACCTCTCGAGTGAGACAGGGTTGGAAACGATTTCACGGAGTGGGATGGTGGGCGGGGCGGCCGGGGCGGGGAGGGGGGCCTGGGCCGGGAGTGGAGGCGAGCGGGACGAAGAGGCGGGCGGGGCGAGGAGGCGGGCTGGATGAGGTGGGGAGCGGGGCGGGCGGGGCGGGCAGGGCGGGCGACGCGGGGTGGCCGGCAAACGGCGGGGCGGGGCAAGCGGATCGTCGGTCAGGGCGGTGGGCAGGTCGGTGGGAGTGGGACGGGCAGGGCGGGGTGCGGGCGGGTGGAGGCGCGAAGAGGCGTCAGCGGAGATAAGATACGCCGTTTGCAGCTGTTACAGCGCTCCCCTCGCGCACATTCTGCCGAACCTATTGCCCGTGTCTCGTCCAGAGAAAGAGGCGCGCTATCAAGGGAATCATTTCTTTTCTCGAGTGGCGTTCTGTTTACACATGTGAGCTCGTTTTGCCACGGAATATATACGGAAGAAGGTTTAGTATACATTTTTTTATGTTCGATGATTTCTAGAAAATGCGTAAAGAGATTCGTGTATATGTGAATTGTGATGAAAAATTTAAAAATCTTATTTCTATACCACACTTTTTTAGAGAGGTATAATTTATATTTTGTGCTTTCTGTTTTTAAATTGTATACTTTTGATCCCCTGTATATGATACAAAGAGCTAGTTATCTGAACATGTTTATCTCTGATGTTATCTTCTCTCTCTCTTCAGTGAAATGTTGTTTATCTCTGTTGCTCTCGGGGATCAGGGTCTAGAACATGAGAAGAAAATACAGAGGAAAACATTAAGTAGAAAATAAAATGAATAAAACAACTACTTATAGTAATACATGTAACGCTTCATAGACTTGTTTAAATCTTTAGATCTTCATTTCACTTTTCAGTAATAAATACAGACAAATTCTGGCGGGGTTAAGGAAAAAATTATTTATGGAAAATATCGCATTGTACTTTATGGAATGTATAATACTTCTGTTACTGTTCGACCTGCATAAGCCCAATAGTGACATTGTACTGGGGTGAATGACATTACACTAATTATAATTGATAAAAATGATAATATATTAATAATAATATTTATTGTTATTATTATGCTTATTATGATTTATCTAAGTGCACACAAAAATACCATCAAAAGATTTTTTGGTTACGTCCCCCTCCTGAGTGCCTTACGTATCCCGCCAGCGCCTTCACGTAGTTGAGCGCTCTGTCCATCGCGAGGCAGCAGGCCCACCCAAGCGCACCACCGGCGAAGGGACCGACCACAGCCTCGACCGTCCCCTCCTAGACCGCGGGCGCCGAACGCAGGCGGCGCCGGCAGTTCGCAATGGCCAGACCGGCAAACTAGGCGAACGGGTGGGCGCGGGCCGGATGGCGATTCGTTCGTTCAGACGTTACGCCCAAATGTGCATCTCAATCCTTCCGCTCTCTGAGGGTTGAGGGTGGCGGGGTGTGATGCACAGGGCTCTCCTTGGATTCCTAATTAGAGTTCGTATTACGTCAGCCGGCCTGGGTAACCAAAGTTGTTAATGCTGTAAGGCCGTAGCTTCCTCGGCTCAAGGGGTCGCGGGTTCGAATACACCTCGGGCTTGGATGTTTGTGTGTGCTCGTATTCTGCTTACGTGTCGTGTTTTCCTACAGTTACACTGTAAACAATCCCAGTGGCCGTTACACGACCTAAAAACCTAAAAAGCGACCTAAAGAAATAAAATAAAAATATAAAGAAGTACCACTAGAACTTCCTGACCGGAACCAATATCGCCCAAGCCCTCATTCACATAATCAGATTATTTTCCCAAAGCCAAATGTGCGCCCCATCAGCGGAGATTTGGAACAGAGTATGTACAGAGAGCGCGCGTGCGAACCATGTTTGCTTGATGCATCCCAACAGTTCGACCGACCGACAACGATCTCGGCCGACTCTCTGGAAATAGCGAACTGCGAACGCTGGCACACAGTGCTGGTGATGTGCTTGTAGGACTCCATTTGGATATGAAATTAGAGTCAATAAGCTTTATCCCTAGAACCTCTCTACGCGAGCGACTGTAGCCCCACGTGTCTCGGAAGCGCTTGTTCGTTCAGACTGGTCGTTCTGCCGTCCGCAACTTGCCGTTCACCTGCGAAGACGTTGAGCGGAGTGCTTACGTAGGGCTCTTTCGTGTAGACCACAGGCAATTTCGACCGACTCCTTTACTCCACGATCGGCGAATGCAGGTGGGGCAGTCCGTCCGTGATGGTCAACTCGTCCAACTAGGCCAGCGGGCGCTCGCGAGCGGAATGCCAGTTCGGTGTTCGGAGCTTCCACTCCAGCGTAGACGCACCTTAACAGTCGCATACTAATGACGGTGAGAACAATTGTGAACCGCAGTGTAGTTTTTTTCACAATCTTTGTTTAAGTAAAGAGTTAGTGTTTTTTTAATCGTTTAGATCTTTCGTTATAAATACCTTTCGGAACCCTTAGTGGTAGTTTTAACTTTCAACATTAATCGGATGTTAAGAATACAATTGGAAACCGTCTCCATGTGTAATTACTTCAGGGAAACTCTGGCGCCCTCTTATCGCCAGATCTCCCCACAAACACGTTGCAATCTTCTTTTAGTATCTGTGTATATAGATAGCAGTTATCAATCAGGGACATTGTGAAAGTTGAACTAGTTTTTCCAACTTGTCATTGTCATTGACATTGACTTGACATTGTCATTTGTATCCCCTAAGAGAGTACCGCAGATACAAATTATGTGTAAAATGTTTATGGTCTTGCTATACCTCAACAACTGAAATAGTTTAACCTGAACTGGCAGATTGTTCTATGTTGCTAAATACTTATAGAATTAGTTCTTAAATATATAAAATTTTCTTTAAATTATATTTGTTTGTTTCGTATTTCCTGGCCCGTCAACGGCAATGCTCATAAGTCTTGTATGTGTAGTGAGAGTTTTTATCATGGGCAATGGCGGTGATACTCCCCTGCTTAATAGATGCGGCGCCCACTTATGCTTGTATGGCTATCGCCGTCCAGGTATCTCCTTCAACGGGGAACGACCCCCAGGCGGGACTAGATCAGCTCCTGACTGTGTGGTAGTACAGTACATCTACGTGTAAGTGTATGTATGTATGTATGATTAGATGATTAGTATGTATGTATGATTAGATGTATGTAGGATTGAACCATGCAAAGTAAAGGAAGGTAGCTCAAGGTCCGTGGCCCGTTTGATAGGGTACTGCCGTGGCATTTACCTGGTATTGATCGAAGAAATCACAGAAAACTATCGATCAGAGCGGGCGGCCGATGTAATCTCCTCCAGACAGCGGCTGAATTTGACCTAGATAGGTACTAACTAATGTCTAAAATCCTAGCCCCGTTGGGACTCGAATCCTTGGACCTCCCAGTCAAAGGCATCACTTGCCAGTCTGTGTCATCTCAGCCGGTTTTAAATTGTAAAGGTGTTTAAAGGCAGAGATACTCGTAAAACATCTTCCTGTTTTTGTGCAAGAGAGGATTCTGAAATGACAAAGATTAAGACTGACAGAATACATTGTCGTTAGAATCTGCTTTCAAACGTGAAGTATTTAAAAAACATATCCTTGATATCTGTGTCCTAGGAGAAAGGACTCAATTACCATACTTGTTTTGTCCCATTATTCATGCATGTGTGGACTGGCATGAATCACGCAGATTTTGCTCTGTTCTGACGCGCAAAATTAGCAAAGTTATAGAAAATATAGCTCCAAGGAGCGTGTAAAACGAGACACCGACCGTACATAACTAATCCAACGTCTCAGTGCAGTCGATACTCGAGTACTTCCTCTGTTTTCACGGGCGAAGCAATCCGCCACCCAGGTGGATCGGGTGCTGTCTTTCAACAAAGAACGCTAGCAGCGCCTTAAGTTGAAAGGGACCAATTTCTTCGAATAACTACAATTAAAGTCTGGCGGAGCGCTCGCTTTAGCCGTTCGGGAGGTGTGCGTTCTTACGGCCATTTTTGAAGTAGTTCGAGCATGTATTCTTACGCAAATTGATTCTTTCTGAGAAAAAAATCAACACGGGGCGTTTGAAATATACGTGCTTTGTTGTTAATTCATCCCAAAGAAAGATTATAATTGTTAACATGCGAGATAAGGCGCCAAATTTGAATAATTTTGGGTGCCTATCAATTATACCGCAACCTATTCCCGTACCCGACGCTGACCTTTGCCCCTTATCATTGTTCTTCGCGTACCGGAATGGCCTTGTTGTTAACGCTTCCGCAGTGAGGGCTGAAGGTGGCGCGGTGTGCCCCCAGGCAGTGCATGCGGCCATGGCGGAGGGGCGAGACCGCGCGCCGCCGCGTCCGCTGCTGCTGCTGGTGGCGCTCGCGCTGCTGTCAGCGCCGCCCGGCAGCGCCTTCGCCCTCCGCAGACACAGAGGTAGGAGAGCTCGCCCTGCTCGATCTGTTCTGGCGGACGCAACGCATTCAGGTACATCCGTTCTCCCTTCCCCCGTCTCCACTCCCTCAGTGATATTTGCTGTTGTCCTCTAGTGTAAAGTGGGAAATAAGACGAATGGATAAATTCGAAAAGTGACAACAGCATTCTAGGTTGATTGTATCTATTATAACAAAAAATATATTTTACTTTGTACAACGTACAGCGCGATAAGCGTTCACTGAAACACTGATGTGACAAATATTTTATTAATTGCGCAATAAATTTATTGTAAATGTGGGGTGTTATAGTTATCCCCTGGCAATCAAGTAATTGTAGTATAATAATAATAATAATAATAATAATAATAATAATAATAATAGTAATAATAATAATAATGATCGGATGGCCGAAATCACTAAGGCAGACATGCTCGGAACAGAAGATCGCGGGTTCGAGTTCCTCCTAGGTCATGGTTGTGTTGTGTGTGGCTGCATGAGTGTGTCGTTCTGTTAGTCCTCACTATCATAATTTAAACTTCCATACATCCCGGCCTAACAATCGTGGTTGAAAAAATTGGATTGGCATAGCTACTCGCTGATGCTATGATAAAATTACATGCACCTGCCACCGAGATAATGTTGCTCAGCCCTGGTAACTGTAGAATGCATGCACACTTGGTCCATGTCGGCATATTTGCAAGCATTAATAATAATAATAATAATAATAATAATAATAATAATAATAATAATAATAATAATAATAATAATAATAATAATAATAATAATAATAATAATAATAATAATAATAATAATAATATCATAGCCGATCAGATGGCCGAGATCGCTAAGGCAGTATTGCCGGAGTGGTTTCGGACCAGAAGATCGCGGGTTCGAATCCCGCCTCGGGCATGGGTGTATTTGTGTATGTCTGTATGTGTAGTCCTTTCACCCCCATTATCATCATAACATCATTTCATCTTCCATACCTCCAGGGCTAACAACCGTGGGGGATAAAAAATCGGATCCAGCTAAAAATGCTGGTCCCCCCCCCAAACGTGTTCTATTCTGTTTACATTGCACATGCAACCAAAATTTCAATTTACAATCTCCTGCTTCAAAATATTACATGCAAAGAAAAAAATGTGTGCAAGTGCACTACTCTCATTTACAATTTAACTGTGGCTGAAAATAACAGAATAATAAATGTCCTAAGTTTTATGCAGGCAATAGTGCGTCAAAATGTCTCCTACTATGATACGGCAATTCGTTGCCACCCGTGTCCTCAATTTCTTAACACTTTCCTATACTAATTTTTCCCTGCCGACGGGAACTTGACCTATTTTTCGCGCCCTAACCGTTACCTCGTGGACTTCCCACTTTTGGCCTTGATGGTCGTGCGCTGGTCTCTGCGTCGACGTCGCTCGGTCCCAGCTTCTGCGTCGTAAAGAGACGGGATTCGCCTCTGCCGTCTACGTTGTCTTCTTGCGTCCTATTCCGTTCTTCTTCCTAGTCGTTCCGTCTTCTTCCTCGTGCGCCTGGATCCTCGGCCTCTTCTTCCTCCTCGTCTGCTACCGGCGCCTCTGACTACGCCCACGTTGCGAAAATGTCCCTTGCACTTCACCGAATACTCGTGCAAGTTCCTCGCTCGTTGCTACTTCTACTTTGCTAAACCAGAACTTTCAATGCTTCTCTCACAACGGGTAACTTTTACTTCCCGTGTCGTTAATTGAAGGAATACTTTACTGAATCTGCACTATCTCGCGGACGACTGACTAGAACGTCTGTTCGACGCCGAATACTCCTACCTAGTAGTCGTTGCAGCGGTAAAAAATATCTAAACTAATGTTAACGAAGGTGTTGGCTCGGCAAGCGGTGATCAAAGTGCTGCTGGCTCGGCGATCGGGAACCCAAAGAGAAGAGCTGCTTACTCGACGAGTGGTGGCACGAAAAGAGAGCTCCCGCTTGCGGGTTCGCGTATATATCGCCCGACGCCTGGGGAAATTTTTCAGTGGTGGGGTTGCTTCCCCTCTCTCAACCTTCCACAAGGAAAACGTTGCTTGCTAGTTCGCCACCGTCTAGTACGGGCAACGGATACCAGGCAGCGCGTTTAAGAACCTCTGCTTTCCGCGCCTGCTATCCTCGCTGCCTGTGGGTGTTCACACATACGAGACGGTGGAGTTATGGTGTTGCACAATCCCATAACGGCACAATATATATATATATATATATATATATATATATATATATATATATATATATATTGTGACGTACCTGGTGATGCCGGGTATTTCACTGCAATATAACACTAAAGGAGGGTATCTTTTCCGTGAATGGGTCCCTGGATAAGTTGGTATAATATTGGGAAAGTTAATCAGAAATAGAAATACAATCATGAACAAGATTTATTTGCAAATCAAATTGGTTAATTACATGATCTGACAACATTGATACACTCTGCCTTGGTACCAAGATTAGGTGTAATATGCATTTATCATACCTTCGGGGCCCCGACCAAATACCTTCGATGATCGTAGAACAGCTCGTATCGACAGGGTTGCCGACCTCTACAGCAGCTGTGGGCTGTCGGCGGCTGATGGCGTGGCGGTCGTCCTGGGCTGGTGACCTTGTGACTCCTCCCCGACTCGGATCTTGATACCACGGCGTTGCACCTCTCTCGAATCACCTTCCGTCGATGGATTCAATTACTCAACCCGCGCCTATCACGCGTGCTGGTCCCAGTTCCGTACCACACAGTTTCGGTCAAGTTTCCACTACACTAATTACTACAAGCGCGATCGATTGTTCTATCAACACGAATCTTTTATTCTAATGATAATCTCATTGTCTACTTCACTTATTTACTGCTTCACAATTACTATTGCTTTACGAACACATCGCATGTTCCCTTTTGTCTATGCGCTAACGGCGAGCTTTTCGCCACACGTCCGAACTCTTCGCCGCTCCGATAACGTCTGTCCTCTTCGCAATTCTACTAACGACTGCCTGCACGTGCTCGCTGCCCAGTTTGTAACTGACATTCTCACGCTGGCCTCCCGGCGGTGGCACCGGTGGCGGTAGCGACCGTTGCTAGCTCCCGTCGTTGTTCGCAGCGCTTGGCGTACGTACCGCGCAGTCCAAAATATATATTGATTACTTACACTAATGTTTTAATTAGTGTAAGGGAACACATTCTGTGTTTCAATATATATATATATATATATGTTTTGCATTTATTGATCATTCCGTTTTACATCTAAAGTATTTTTGAAGGTTTGATAAGTTAATTCTTGGAGATTATGATCCTGTTAATATTAGAATCTTGTTAAATAATGCTTCATAGAGAATGTTAAAAACACTTGTTAATTGTATTTACGTTTATCTTGCTGTTTCTCGATTCTGTTTCGTACTCCTGCGCTCAACTGAAATTCTCACGATACTCCTGCATCTCTGAATCTCTTGAAGAGTGCAAACATTTTCCAAGTCACTTGAAAAACTTATTTTCTCTCAGGAGACACGATATGAACTGAAACTTAAGTCACTGCACCGCTCTCTTGCGGAAACTGGTAATTTCCTCTGAAGTTTTGTTTAGGGAAAGAAGATCCTTTTACTGTGTGCTTAGACGCACTTTCTTACATGCTTCAGAAATTTGGAAAGGAAGACTCTCCCCATGTAAAAGTACGTTTACAGTACTAAATATATTCGCGCTGTCGTTAATAATAGAGTTCCCTCAGACTTACATTGAAAGTGAATAACGTCACTGTTTTAATGGCACAATAACCTTATTCCTTCAACCTTATTTTTGTATACTCCTTATTTGTATTTGTGTATACACCTTAAATTAGAGGCGGCGATGGTGTAACGTTTAGCGTATTTGAGTTCGCGGGTTCATACCCGATCGAAGCCGTGAATTTTTAAGGGCGAAAAAATCCTTCGTACGCCTTCCTTCGGAAGGGAAGTAAAGCCAGCTGCCCCATGTTAGTAGATTTACTGCATGTAGAAGATCTTCAGGCCTAAATTAAAACTCTGAGCTAAATGCAAATCGCCTGTTTCGTCGTCCGTGTGATACCTTCTTTCTCCTGTAGGGGAGCGTAGCGAAATTTGCGTAGTCAGACGGAAGAGCGGACCTGATGGCCCGAGTCTCGCCACGTAAAATAAGGCATCAATTCAATTAATATCAGTTCTCTCCTGAGTAAAGTATGTGCCCTAAAATGGAGCCAGCAGGGTGGGAAGAACACACTACGAGAACGAACGCAAATCGGCTGCTGTGCTCTGATTTGCATAAACAGAGTTACATAATCGCAGTTTACGTAAAAATATTTGAATCGTATACATACGGCGTTCGACGTCCGTACAGTTTGTACTTCAACGATAAATCAAAGTTACATTTTCCATTAGAAAATGTACTCTAGTTTATTGAAGTCAATAAACACGGTGAATCGCCTAAATTGGGCACAATGAATATGTTTATTGTTTGAAGTATATGGGTGTAGTTTGCGCTAAATTATTGTAAATGTTGTGGGAAATAATATATTTCGTTTTGTAATTTGTAACTTTTGAACTGTTTGAGATATTGAATTAACTTTGACTTTTTAAATAAAAGAATGTATTTTTTCCACCATTCGCACATTCTCCGAGAAACAAATACAAAGATACAAGTATTGTTAATAATAGGAAAGAAACAGTAGAAAATGGGTTTACATTTCCTCAGAAGCCATGTTTTAAGCGCGTATTGCCCACTTTTTTCCGGAAGGCAAAAATTGTACGTCCTTCACTTCACTTCGCTCTTTAGATAGTAATCGAAACTGAAACATCGAGTTTTCAATGTAACTTTCTTTTTTGTTTTATTTGTGTATTGACTTCGCACTTACATATTTATGCATATTTTTCTCTTTTTGCATAATACATAACAAATTAATACTGGTTACATACTGGGGTAGCCAGAGAAAAATATTTGCGATCATATTTCACAATGAAATGCCTTTATTGGTAAGTTAATTAAAATAGTTAGAGTGCATATTCACATTTTACCTGGATTCATTTGTGTTTTAGAGTATATTCGCTCCTTAAAACATTCAATTACTGGCGTTGTTGGTGACGAGATTGCAGGCGAGGAATTGTTGGCAAGAAACTGCTGACCATGAATTGTTGGCATGGATTTTGATGAATTGTCAGCGCTGAATTGTTTGCACCGAAATCGCGCCGAAATTGTTGGCGCCATAGTTGTTGGCGGGGACGACGTTGGTAACGGCATTGTTGTTGCTGCTGGTGATGGTGGCATTGGTGGGGTGGCGGCTGCGTTGTTGATGGAGGTGGGGGCGTTGACGGTGCCGCCCCCACTCCCGTCTTCACCGTTGCCATCTCTCCCACCTCCGCCCCCACTCCCATCTTCTCCTCCACTCTCACCTCCGCCCCCACTCTCACCTCCGCCCCCAATCTCACCTCCACCCCCACTCTCACCTCCGCCCTCACTCTCACCTCCATCCTCACTCTCACCTCCGCCCCCACTCTCACCTCCGCCCCCACTCTCACCTCCGCCCCCACTCTCACCTCCACCCCCACTCTCACCTCCGCCCTCACTCTCACCTCCACCCCCACTCCCTCCTCCGCCCCGCGCTCATGAGCGGCAGAAGGGCGCGTTCCTGCGGGCGGACGGGTGGTGGAAGCCCTTCCGCTGCGAGACAGCTCTACCAGAGCGAGGCACGTTTGGCACGCGGCCAGAGCGCCTCGTGTGCGCCTTCCCGCCCCCCTCCTCCCGGCCGCACCTGCGCTCGCGCTGGAAGACGTGGCGGGGGGATATTGCGTCGTGGCGGACGCCTTGGAATATTCTGCGAGTAACGTTGCATTGTACGTTTCATTACTTCTCAGGGAATGACGACGGACGGGGAATGCTTCATCGTTGAGGTTACAAAATTGTGGCAAGACACTTTCCCAACGTCAACACGTTGGGCGACATCGTCACGGGAGGTAATTAGTCGACAATTTAGCATAGTACTGTCGATGTTTTGCGGATTTTATCAAACTAAAAGTTTTGTTTCATTCCTTCAGAGGATGAATTTTGAGAAAATTTTGAGAAGTTCTTTCTTTTTTGATACATACATCGCAATAGGAAACATTTACTCATTTTTTTTCATTCTAGCTTCAGTTCCTTACTTAGTTCTCATCACTTATTGTCTTCTCTTAAATAACTTAAATTAGATGCAAACTTACAAATTATACATAAAGGGGATGTTTCTGTAGAAAGTTTGCTTGACCCATCTAATTTGAAAGGAAATTAATAACAAGTGTAAACTGCTCCTTTATGGCTTTTCAGAGCATCAAATTCATTGAATTTTCTTTCGGAAATAACTTCAAGCGTGAACTAAAACTTTAGTTCAATCAGATCACTTCATCATTCACAGTTAATTTTATTTGTGAAATTTTTGCTCATAATTATTCATGTGAATGGCTAATATTAAGGTATTTGTTGAAGTAATCATTACTATAAAAGATATATTTTTTTAATTTCTTATGATTTAAACTTATCGGTAATGATTAAAGATACTTGACATGAAGTTTTTTTTTAAAACTCAATATCAATTCAACCATTTAAATAAAGTTCGGCCAGAATGTGCGAGCACTCACACCTAACAGAAAAAAACAAGGTTGACGAGAAGTAAAAGAAATAAGTAGAAGAAAAGAGGGCCCTCCCTGGGTTGTAGACGAAGTTCCGCGGAAGTGTGAACCTTATTCCTGGTTCCGAACTTGACGGCCACAGCCGCGCTGCGCTCGTCTCCGCTCGCCCCCGCTCTGCTTCGCGAAGGGCGTCGCCGCGGCACGACAGCGCGACGTGTGTCCTCGCCCTGCAGATCTCCGACAGATCGAAGGCTCCTCTCGAGGAAACTCCAACTGCTCCCCTCCCGGACGCTACTTCAGACTTGCTTCTCTTCAATGGCAGAAAGTTAACGAGGACGGCCAATAATCCCACTTCACAATACCCCGTGATCGCTTTTCTTTTTCGGAAAAAAACAACAACTAATCTTGATTGCCCTCTTACTTCAAGAAACATTTTTAATAAATTTAAAAAAAATAGAATATATAATATAATGACATAAAAATTTGAAGAAATTTGGAAAAACAGAATAAGAAGTAAATTGTCTCTATTTAAAAAAACCTTTCTTAAAAAAATAGCTTATTCATGATAATAGGCATTGTAGTATTTTATAATCAATCGTAATGAAATTGGACAATAATAATAATAATAATAATAATAATAATAATAATAATAATAATAATAATAATAATAATAATAATAAAATAATAATAATAATCACTAGAGTACCCGTGCGAGAACTCCCCCATGTTAATGCCCACCCTTTCCCTATCCATTTCCCTATCCTTTTCATTAGAAGGGAAGGTGTTATTGAAACGTGTTTATTTGTTAAAAATGTATAAATGTACGGAAACAAATTTTCAATAAAGGTTTAATCATTATATATATATATATATATATATATATATATATATATATATATATATATATATGGAATGGAACAAGAAACAATTTACACTTAAACAGAACATTTAAAGTAATTATTCTATCATCCTTGAAAGTACAACCCTACTCTATGCAATATGAAACTTTCCGGGATTTGTTGGGAGGAACCGAGGAGGTTTTGGAGGGGAAACGCACCAGCTTTTAGGGGTGCAATAATTGAAACATTATTTGCATACTAAAAAGTATTGGATTACTTTCTGCGTTCTTACGTACCCCAAACAAAGCTATTCCGAGCAAAAAAAAATAATGAAACATATTATTTCCCCTCTAACTAATAAATACCATTCGTTACCTTTATAAGCAAGACTTAGACTTCAGTAGGCTTAGACTTCACTTTGATACATGGGAATGTTGTTCAAACGATGTTCACATATTGAATGTATGAATACCTATCATATTGAACCGACACTTCAAGTTTAATAACAAACGGTATATTATTTACAATATGAGTTTACAGCTGGACATTGATGTACAGACTTCCAAATACCGACCATATTTTAATTGTGCGTCTGGGTTGTGATCATTGGCAGTTGTCGTGTGACTTGCGCTAATCTTTCTACAATTATAAATTTGGTTACTTTTTTAAATTCATTCACGTAGTAATACAGACTAGCAAGTTCTGATTTTTGGTGTTCATTTATTTGAAGCCATTTTAAAATCATTTAAAACGTTTGTTCTTTGTGTTGTGCCATCGAACAAGTTTTCCCCTGTGCGACCCGTGCGAGAACTCTTACATGTTAAACCCCACACTCTTCCCTAGTCTTCTACGAAGGTAGAAGACTGTATTTCCATTCTAAGGTAGAAGACTGTATTTCCATTCTAAGAGGAAAAGTAGTTAACGATACGTATTTATTTATTTTAAAATGTATAAATGTAACTTCCTTTGTACTAACACAATATCAAATAAAAATAGAAAACAATGCAACTGGTGTTGAATAATTTTTCAATAAATATTTATTCAGTATTATCGAGAGATTTCTTGGAACAATTCGTGACACTTCCTTGAAAATATTTGAAGTAATTATTCAATATTCTTTGACAGATAGCTTTGCGCTTTTCGTGATAGTCACAATAATATTTAAAAAATTTTCTCTTCAGAAAACTATATGACTGAACAAGCCATCTTGAAAGTTTCACCTAATCACTGTTGATAACGAAAATTCTGGTACAGGTAAAACACAAACCAAACCTGAAGTCGTAGGCTTCCGCGGCTAGAGTCATGTGGGTGATCTGGGCTGTCCGGGTGACGCCGCGTCGGAGGCTGGGTTGCCGGCAACACAGCCTTCGACGCGACGTCACCCGGACAGCCCAGATCATCCACAAACCAAACCTAACAAGACACGTGTTCACTCTTCACTGTACTCCCACATCCCTCCACAATTAGGTATACAGCACTTTTAGACCTTGGAAAACGTTAAATTAGTGTTTTTACTACACGTATATGAAACAGTCTTCGTCATTATCAAGCAACTGTTAATAGTACTTCTAGTTGTTGCTGCGAGAGCGAATCTTGAATTAATGATTATGAAAATAAAATCTAGGCAGTCTGCGGCAAAGCACGGTGTACATAGTTAGCGTCAATAGTATAAGATAGAGGAATCTAAGCCTTCTAAGCGTACTTGGCCACCATCACCAAGGGTTGAAATATAGGTGGCATTGATAGTCTCCATAAGCGCCAAACCTGCAAAAGTATAATAGAATGTCCGAAAATATCTCCTCCTAAAGATTACGCTATATGGGACGTTTCTTTGAGGCCCATAAGGTCTCAAAATTTTAGTCTTTAAGGTCCTAGAGCGCTTCGTTTAGGAGTTTTTTTAACGATATAGATGAATGAGTGCTACGTGTTGCGTTTGACATGAATATATAGATGCGTTTTATAACACAAATTCCGCACATATTTTAAGTCAAAGTGCAATTCGTCACGTCCCGTTAAATTTTCTTTCTTTAGAGACCTCATCTATAAAGATCTGTTGCGTGTGAGAGCCGCAAGAGGTATGTATACCACTGAAATAATATAGGAGATAATAATAATAATAATAATAATAATAATAATAATAATAATAATAATAATAATAATAATAATAATAATAATAATAAACTGGCAACTGGCGTGATACCAAAAACTCTCTGCAGATCGTTGGAAGAACTCTGTTTGGAGAAGAGCATTATCATCTGCCTCCAGAAGTCGGTTATAATCAGTACCTGCTCACTAGTCCGGAGATTCGTGGGAGGACATGTTGGGTTTTGAAAGCTCATTCTTGAAATTGTATTTGTTATTAGCATTTGAAAACTGTTATTTTATGTTTACATCTGAAAACAGTTATTTTATGTTTATGTGTTAGAATGCCTTAATTTGTTTTTTAGATTTTAAATATGTCTGTGTTACCATGTTTTTATATTGTATCTGTGTGGTATCCATGTGAAACCAAAAACTTTGAGAATAAACAAAATAATAATAATAATAATAATATCAGCTTTTGTAATCACGAAGTACACGGCAGTACAGCACAAAGCATTACATTTGGTCCCTACCAAAATTTCAAAGAAGAAATGTGGAGCCGTTGCGAGAAAGTCTGGTTTTTGTTATTTTTTAAAATTGCAAATCTCTCACTATTGCGCAAAAACTACTAATATTTTTTTAAAAAAATACCTGACCTTAGTAAAAGAACTAATTTTCGACAACAAATTTCATTTGAAGGAAAAACCTCTATCTTTAATTTTGTAGTTGTACGAAGACCCTGAAAAACTTTAAAGTTCAAAACTTTAGAATTACCCGTGATTATCGGGCATATACCAGATTTATAAGTGCATGTTACTCTATTCCTAAAAGAATTTTAGGGAACAAATTTGGAGCCGTTTTTGAGAAAATTTTGAAAATGTCTGGAGGTGTAATGTAAAGTACCGCCAATTTTAAAGATTTTTTTTCAAAATCTCAATGCTTCGACTCGAGCCAGATGAACATGAGTTCTTCAATTTGGAACAAATCCTACGCATGGTTGAGGCGCTAGTAGTGTTCACAGACGGGCTGATAGACGAACAGACGGACGGACACACAAACAAACGGACATACGGACGTTTTGAAAAGAACAACTTTTTCGTTGTCAGGGGACCCCAAAACGCGTATTTCCGTTGAAATCTCGAAATCGATTTTCCGTAGCAATACGTAACATTCCCTATACTAGATAAATTACTCCAAATACTCGTATACGTTCATATACGGAAAAGAAAAAAGAGGACAATAAATTAAAGACAAAAGAGGACAATAAAGTAAAAATACAAATAAAGTATAAAGAAACTGATAAAATATGCCAATCTATTCTCCGTATCCAACTGTTAATTTCACTTCATTGTATCTCCCTTTGGTAATAAGTAATTTATTCATTACCGGTAACTATATACATCGCGCTTTACCTGTCCATTTGTTGGTCTTAATTGCATTTGATGGGCATTGCATGGACATAATAATTCCATATTAATGTAATGATTAACTGTGTAACTAATGATTCCTAGTTGAACTTTCTAGTTATCATGGCATTTTCCCAGTTTTTTTCTGTTCGTGCATTTAGCCGCTTTTTTCTGCACTCGGCTTAACGATTGAATCTGGCCTTCTCTATAAGGATCCCAGCATGGAATAGAATACTCTGTATTCTAGTATGGGACGAACCCAAGATATGCCTGCATCTTCATGTTATTTTTCGTCAGTTTTCCTTAATATAGGCCTAACAAAATGAAGACCTTTTCAAGATTTGTGTGTTGCATATTGTAACAGTACATCAAGCCGCCCTTCGTAAGGACGCCCATTCACCAGTCGTCAGCTGATGTCGCAGCTTTGAGTTTTCCAGAAGAAAATTAAAAGAAAATCAGGTTTTCAGAATTTTAGGCATTTTCTACACTATTTGTTCAAATACAACGAATACCTCGTCGGTGGATAGATGGAGGCCGAGGTTTGGTGGTGAAGTTTGTTGCGATGTAGAGGCATTCAGATAAAAATTTCGGCCGAATAAGGTTCGAACTGCCACTAAGGCTCTCGAGGGAGAGCGCGGCGTTAATTGCAGTCGCGGAGTGCAAGACTTGCACTTTATTATTATTATTATTATTATTATTATTATTGTTATTATTATTATTATTATTATATTATTATTATTATTACTATTAATACTATTATTATCGTCACATCACGGAGTGTTTTCGTGGCCACCGATCGCCAGTGCCTGATGTATCCGACTCGTGGGCAACCTGCCAGGAGTCAACATGCGCACCCGCCGGCCTGCCAGGCGCTTACAACCTCCCGCTGACATCGTTAGATGCCGCTGCAGCGGGCTGCTGGACTATACGCCAGATGTATTCAAGTAATGAAATAATATTCTTCTCCCAACTCACGATCCAACATTCGTGGCTGCCTGCCTCCTTCTTCATTCTTCGGCCTGTCTCCACTCCCCTCGCGTCGGTCGACAGAGACACAACAATTAATTTGTCTCAGAATGTACATGAATACGGGCGGCTCCTCTTGCAGAAGGCACGGCCCGCGCTATTTAAATGTAGCGTTTCTATCTTCCACAGCTAGACAACGGTTACAGTATAGTGAAGTGTTTTCTGTGTTTGAGCCTTCGTAAAACTAATTGTTTTGCTATTATCCAGATTAATTTTTCATTTCTTTTACCTGGGACCATTCTAATAATTCGTCAGTGTCTTTTTGCGACTGATCAATATCGTATGTATCTCTAATTTTTCGACACACGATGCAGTCGTCTGCGAAAAGTCTGATTGCTAATCGGATTTTGGTACCAATATCATTAATATACATAAGAAAAGGAGCGGACCTAACACGCTACCCTGAGGAACACCGAACGTCACATAAACCTCGTGGGTTAGAAAGTCAGAAATTCGAACTCACTGAGCCCACCTACGGGGAAATTCCTTAACGCAGGTGACTATTCGTGTGTCTACATCCAATTCGATAATTTAACTATAATTCTGTAAAAATTGCATCAAGTCTTTCTCTTTTGTCAAGCTAGCTGAATGCAAGAATAGCTCGGTTTAAAGCCGTATTGGTGTTCAACTAAGAAGTTAAACTTGTTCCGCATATGTCGCAATTAGTTGGCAATTTCATCATCTAACAGTTTACATACTACCGATGTGAAGATAATTGGTTCATATTTGGACATGGTTATTGATCTCCGGTTTTGTATATTGGAACCACTGAAGCTTTTTTCCAGTTATTAGGGGCTTTAGCATTGTTAATAGTAACTTTGGGAATACTCGCAAGGTACCGAATCATGACTTCCCTTCTCAATCGTAGAATTTCCTTGAGAATTCCAGTGTCAGCAGTGTCGCTCTTCGGAGGCATAAATACGGACACGTATTCATAAATAGCTCTAATGTTGAACATTTGAGTTAAGATTTAACATTGTTTACAACAAATATTTATAAAATGCTCAAAACAAAATATAGTCAATTACATTTACTAATGTTAAATTAAATTAGTCATTGTCATGGCGTTCTCGTTATTGTTGTACATTAATACTGGTTTTATTCTAATATAAACATTAAAAATATTTGTAGTACACAAGAAGTGAGAATTATTCTTAACTTGATATAATGAAATTGTTATCACTTGTTACTGAATGGTTTTGTAACTTTGTGCAACGAATGGAGAAAAATATTCTACATTCTGCAATAAAGTTATTTCCAATTGTAATGTTTCTGTTCTGTACAATGGTTACCGTATGGTAATATTGGAAAACCTATAGCTAGTGGCATTATTCTCTGATAAATATATGCATTTAAGGTTAAATGTACACACACATTTAGTGTTAAATAAACAATATTGCTCGTCATTACCCTGCACGCGTTCGTCTATTTACGATAAACACTTTTTGGGGATCGTTTTATCATCTGGATTCTGATGTCCGTAAATACACTATGTGATCAAAAATATCCGGACACGTCCAAAACGGTGTTATGGTGTGGTCGAGTTTTTCATGGATGCAGATTGCACCCCCTTGATGGTTTGTGTGGCACTATCACGACAGAGGCCTACGTTCATGTTTTAAACACCTTCTTTCTTCTCACTACTGAAGAACAGATCGGGGATGGTGATTGCATCTTTCAACAAGATCGAATACCTGTTCATACTGCACGGCCAATGGCAGAGTGGTTACACAACAATATCATCCCTGTAATGGACTAGCCTGCATAGAGTCCTGACTTAAAATCCTATCAATGTATTTTGGATGTTTTGGGATGTTTTGGAACACCGACTTCGTGCCAGGCCTCACCGACCTACATCGATACCTCTCCTCAGTGCAGCTCTTCGTGAAGAATGGACTGCCATTCTCCAAGAATCCTTCCAGCACCTGATTGAAAGTATGCGTGAGTGGCGTGAGTGGGAGTGGAAGCTGTCATCAAGGCTAAGGGTGGGCCAACGCCTATTGAATTTCAGTATTACGGATGGAGGGCGCCACGAACTGGTAACTCATTTTCAGCCACGTGTCCGGATAACCTAGAACATATTTTATGAAAGGCCGTCGTATCGCCTCCACGGAAATGTAGGCGAATGTTTGTGGTGTTGACCAAACATAGAGAGAGGGGTATTGTCGCTGCACACTTCCCATCGTAGTCCTTTTACAATATTCTCTCTGTCTGAGCAACTGTGTGGCGATAGAGATCATATATTCCATTTCATCATATCTCACATAGATGGTTATCGGGCAACTAACGCTATAACGAACTACAAATGGAACGGCAAGTAACAAAATAGTCATGGAAGACAATAGCGAGGACATCATAATTGGGGTTACAGTTATTTTTCAATGATTTAGAAAAGTATGCTGCCAAGAAAAGAAAGTAGATTCATTTCACATGATATAAGGTTAGGTAAATATTGTAACGCTTTTCCGTGCACTGATTATTTTGACGGCAAGTATTGTGCAGGGTCAGTGCCAACACTCTTCACACAAAAGACTCAATCAGAGATACGATGTCAGAAATGTCGCGTGTGTAACGTTCTTAAATATAATTTCTCACTATATATTCATTAGTAAACATTGCTCATCTTTGTTTCTCCTACGATTCCTAGGAGTGTGCAACAATTAATTAAAATCGTCATCTGTAAAGTCCTTCAATGTAGTTCGTGTGTCTCTTAAGTAACCGGTCTTGCGGTAAAAAATGAAAGGAACTCTTCCAGAAAAGGCGAAGAAAGTTATTATCAACCAATGTTTACAATACCTCAATTTGTTGATTTGAATATAGCAAATTTATTTGTAATTTAGATTAGACATCAACCTGGCGGTGTTGATTTTGACTAGAAATGAAATCCTACGAGTTTATGAAAGTAAAAATACTTTTAGCGCACGTCATCTACTCTTTCTTGGGAACATTCCTGCGGGAAGATAGTGATTATATGAATTCTCCCTTTTAATAAGCTGGCTTAAAGTAATAAAATATTTAAAATGATGTATGGGTAAATGAACAAGTAAAAATTCTCGCCCGTACTCTGCATACTAGAAGAACGAGGTGATAGTCCAGGTGCAAGACCATGGGGATTCACTCTATTCCCAGTCCAATCCACAAGGGGCCGGCGACGCCACACACTCGTAAAGGGCAAGGATGCGAGTCGACGCAAGGCTTTCACAGACTTCTGCAGCTTGGAACAAGCCGATAGCCGGCACTTTCGCCCAAAGCGCGTCGCAGCACAAGTGACTTTGCGAACTCCGCCGCGCACCTCGCGTCCACCCCCCCCCCCCGCCCCCCCCGGCTCTGCTGCCTTTTCCTCCTCCTCCGCCTCCGATTCCATCTATGCCTCCACCTTAACCCCCTCTTTCTTCTTACCCTCGTCCACCTCCTTCAGCGATCGCGCCACTGCCTCTTCCTTTTCCGCCACCGCCTCCAAGTGCGTCTTCTCATCCACTTCTGCCTTCAGCTTTACAACCTTTTCTCCTTTACTTTCACCTCTTTGGCCTTCTCCTTTTCCGCCTCTGCCTCCACCATTGTTTCCACCTCCACCTCTACAACCTTGGACGCCTCCATCTCCGCCACCGCCCCCACCTTCGCTTCCGTTTCCGTCTCCACCTTTGTCTTTTCTCAGTCTCCACCTACGTCCCGGCCTCTGCTCCGCTTTTGCTTTCTTCGCTTTGCTCTATGCCGTTGTACCTACTCTACTCCGATCCATCTCTGCCTTTCTCCACTCCGTCTCTGCTCTACTCCGCCCTGTCCCTGCTCTACTCCGCTCCGTCTGCTTTTCTCCGCTCCGTCTCTGCTCTACCCCATCCGGCTCTGCTCTACTCCGCTCCGTCTCTGCTCTACCCCGCTTCGTCAGCTTTTCTCCGCCTATTTCTGCTCTACTCCGCTGCGTCTCTACTCTACTCTGCCCTGTCTCTGCTCTACTCCGCTCCGTCTGCTTTTCACCGCACCTTCTCTGCTTTACCCCGCTCCGACTCCGCTCCATTACGGTCCCTAACTGGTGCTCCGCTCTCTCTCAGCTCTACTCCATACCCTACGTGCTTTGCTCCATCTCCCCATGCGCCCCTCTCTCCGCTCTTTCTTCACTTCAATCTTCGCTACCTACGCAGTCTTCTCCGCCTTCACCTCCGCCCGCTGCGCGCTCCCGTTTCCCAACAGCGCCTCTCCGGCTCTACCGCCGCGCCCCCACGGCCGTCGTCGCCTCCGCTGTCACCTTCTCCACTCCGCCACCGCCACTTCCACCCCCGTCTCAGCCACCGCCTCCCACTCCATCGACTTCATCACGCCCAACGTCGCCCTCGACTCCGCCCCCATCGGCGCCTGCGCCGCAGACGCTCACGCCCGCCTGCGCCGTGTACTTCACCGCCGCCGCCGCTCCACTAGCAGCGAAGTTCCCGACGCGCGGCAACTTCTGGTTCTACTCCACAGCACTCGCGGTGGTGGGAAATGTCGCCGCTCGCATTTTCGCGCGCGCCTTGTCTCGTCTGGTCTCACACCTGCTTTCTTACGACGCCGTTGGCTCTTCTTGCGGCGCGCTCCTTTTCAAGAGGCTTGAGCAAAATGGAGGAGAAGTCTGCAGAAGCCTTTCTACATCATGTTTATCACGTTTTTGTCTAACTTTTCTATTGTTATTGCCTTTTCATTTTTTTGATTAAATTCCATAAAAAACTAATAAAATATCTTAATAATTGTTTTTACTCTTCATGTCTCTTTGTTATTGATAATTAACGTTGTTTGTTTTTATTGCTAGGAAGAAAGAAATTGTTTTCGTACCTTTCTCTTGATTTCAGATTTAGTTTAGATTGGCCTTGATTTAGTTCTACCTCCTATTTAATGCAACGCGTCACACAGTGTAACGTTTACAATTCTTTAGATGTTACTACTAATATGATAACTATATATTTTAAGAATCTATATGATAATTTGAATTTAAAATTAATACCGAATTATAGTAAATAAAGTGTTCTGTTTCGAATTAGTAATTGAATGGGTTTAATAATGGTGGTATTTGTATCATCGCGACTATGACTGTTAAGAGACCATGATTCGGTTAAAGAGAAATGAGAAAATGTTTTCATTTTAGTATTGAGGTTAATTAGTTTAAAGGAAGTTCGGCCTGCATATTGTTCGACTATAGTAGTAATGGTGCTGCAAGTGTAATTCTATGTAGATAATTTGCAATTTGCAAACGCTCTTGTTCCGCACTCCGAACTTGGTCGACTCTGCAGACACCACTGCGCGGGAACGAGACCCTCGTCAAGTTCTGGTGTTACCCCGAAGCACTTGCGGTCGGGAATGCGTCTTCGCTCTTGTTCTCGTGGGATACATAAGTGTGTGTGTAGTCTCGGGATCTCATTTTCGGAGCTCCCTGCACGCTACTGTGCACTTTCCTTTTCATAAGATGTTTCACGTTCTTAACAGCTCTTGCTCTCACATTCTCAGTTTATAATCTGCATAATTTATAGGTGAACAATATTTTCTACGTTATCAAAATTTCTTTCTATTTGGCTTTCTATTTGGTCGAAGCTCTGCATTTTGAAAATCATTCATTAGTTTTTGGAGGTACTTTTCATGAAGCGCCTGGGACATTTTCAAAATTTTCTCAAAAACTGCTCCCCATTTTTTCTTTAAATTTCTTGTAAGAAAATTGTAAACTACACCTATAGAGGTGATACAGGTCCGATTTTCACGGTTAACTCTGAATTTTCAAAAATTTCAAAAAATTGAATTTTTTTTTGGGGGGGGGTCTTCCTATAATTACAAAATTAAAGCTAGAGATATTTCCTTCAAATAAAATTTGTTCTCCATATGTATTTATTTCATTAAGGCCATGAACATTTTTTAGTAGTTTTCGCGAAATATTGCGTGCAATACTTGCAATATTAAAAAATAACAAAAACAAAATTTTCTCAAACACGGTTTTACATTTTTCTTTAAACTTTCAGTAAGGATAGTGTTAAATGCACTCTATAAGACGATATCAACGCCATATTGCTTTATTCTTTTATTTTTTGAAAAATTAAAAAAATGAATTTTTTTACTTGCTTTCACGTCGTTAATATTTACATTAGCGACATTGTCTTTACAGTTATATTTTTATAAGTACATGTGCTTTAAATAATATGAGATAACGTTTCCCGAAAAGTGTTCCGTGAAAAAGAGCTCAAAATTCCGCATTTTCAGAAACGCTCAAACACCATTTTATCAAAAACGGCTCCTAAAGTTTTCTTCAAATTTTTCCAGCAGATAGTGCTAATTGCACTGTTTAAGATGACGTAGAATTAATTTTACTGAATTCATTTGTTTTTTCAAAAAATAAACAAATATATTTTTTAGTACACTCATGCCTCTAATATGCCTATTTCCAGCGATTTGTAAACACAATTCCATTTGTGACTGAAAGTGCTTTAAATGATGTCATATGAAGTATTTCGAAAACTCAATTGTTTGAGTGAAAAGAGGTTCAAATTTCGAATTTACATGACACCTAAATGCCTTCTTCTTAAAAACGGCTCCAAATTTTTCAATGAAAATTGCCATTTAGGACGAGGTTTCTGTTCTTTAATATTCTTAAAATAATCTTTCCGTTCTTCCATTAGGAAGCCGAAAAAATAAGAACTTAGTTTAAAAATGTACTTTGGGTGACGATTGACAGCTGGCAAGAGTGTGTAGTAAGTCCAAATAGTTAGCCGAGACCAATGGAAATAGAAAATTAATACGGGAAAATCTGTTCCATTCTGTATTACCACTAGTTTTGAATTTTTTTCAGAATTCCACTTTTATTTTACTTCTGCATCCGATGACCTGAAACTTCCGTAATTTTCTGTTCGTTACTCTGCTAAGTATTTACCATTAAATTGCCATGAAAAATATATACCATTAAACAGCAACCGAGGTTTGCCTAACAAGGAGAGAAACTTCATCTCTAGTTAATTATATGCATATCGTGCAGCTTGTTAAAACGTTCTAGTAAGTCTGAGATTCCTTAGTGTTAATTTTGAATGTCGATGACAATAGAAAAATGCCTACCCCTTACTAGTAGAGCATTATGTTGGGTGGATAAACACGATTAGGTTCAATTTACAGTTGACAGTTCTATATGAATTCCTCTCTATATGAAAAGCACACAATCATGCTTATCAGATTTCAAGAGTCGATCGTTTTAATACATTCTACTCATAATTTCGAGTGTATACTCGAGATGTACTTTAACAATGCGCCAGAAGCGTTTATCAAATCTTTTTCTACTCTATTCACTAGGGTATATTTCTTTACCATTCACTTATCAGATACATATTTTCTTTATTCAGCTTGAAATATCCAGACACACTAGAACGAGGTGAGCTGAAATTATTTGTAGTGTTACAAATATTGTCATGTAGTATCACTTTTAGCATAATTTGTCTCCATCTAGAAAGCATAGATAGTTTTCTTACTTTTCATTTGTTTGTCATGATACTTACTAGTGCATTTTATATAGGGTTTTCTAGAAACCCAAACAGAAGTTAACTTGAAAGTATCTGAAGAAATACTTTAACTCAACAATTGGATACACACTTTACATTTAGAAAAGTTTTGAGATTGGATGTATTGTAAACGCTCTCTGCCAAAACAAACTTATTAAACTTCAGCCCAGGAAAAATCCCTTGACAAATCGTTGAACACTTCGTGAGCAGGAATTGCAAATACGATGCATGGGAGTTTGTTTGAAGATGGCTCATCACACCACCAGAAGATCCGGTTAGAGCTATAATCCCACAAGCCCCGCTCCTTTGAAAGCAGTCGGCAAGCCGCCCTTACAACACCCAGACCACAGCGCCCCCCCGCAGCCAGAGCGCAGAGCTCGAGGCCCCAATGGGCGGCCAGGAGCGTGGGCGGTGGGGTCGGACAAAAGCAACCCAAGGCCCAGGAAAACATTCGACAAACGACGCCACAGGTGGCCACGGCGGTGGCGGTAGTGGTGGTGGTAATGGTGGCGGCAGTGGTGGCGGTAGTGGAGGCGGTAGGAGAGGCAGTAGTGGTGGTGATGCCAGAAGCAGTGGCGTATTGTCAGCGACTATGGTGATGGCGTAGAAGGCGGTGACGACGACAACGGGATAGTCGTGTGGGGGCAAGGCGGATCGGATGTAAATCTTACATATTATTATGATGAATCTCTTTTAATTTCCAGTTAAGCCACTGGTCGTACAGTGCGAAAAAAGTAAACAATTTATTCATAAGTCAAAACAATCTGAATCCTTATTGAGTACAATGCACAAAAGGAAGAGTTGTAAAATGTTTGAACCAGGGAGGTACAACATGTTCCCTGTAAGGAGAGTCGAAATACCAACTCTAAAAATGCGCTTCCTACCATTTAATACTTGTTCTCAATGGTCATTGAAATGACGGAGGTTTATAAATTATGCAACAACAAAATCTCGTATTTTTTATGGACTCAGAGTTTAATGTGTTTGTGAAAATGTAATTGAAGTGTGTTTTTATTTTTACTAAAATCTAGACATATTCTGTTGTAGCCTACAGCGGGAAATTCTGATATCCATTAAAATTTACAAACGGAAAGTATCGCAATAATCACTGAAATTCTATGAAAAGGGACACATGTGTCAAACTATTGCTAGACTCTGCGTTGTTCACAAAACCTAAGCACTTATTGCTTTGATTCCCTTACAATAACCTCATATTCACAGGCTTGCTCGTCCTAGTTGGCGAAAGTTTCTCTGATTTTGGCATATCGATTCACGAACTGTAACAAAACTACATAATGAAGAAATGTTTAAAGATATTATTAAATTTCATTGAACACAAAATTTGGTATAGTAGAGAGCTCAGATTTCGTTATAAGGAAAAATCATTAGTGTTTTATATTAATGATATATAAGTTCAAAAATTATTTTATTATTGATTTGTACTTAATTTATACTTTGTAAAGCCCTTATATTTCATACTGTTATAATTGTGCAGATATAACATTTTTTGCTGATGAGATTTATCGTGACTTACTTTTTTTTCAATAATTTTTTGGTTATGCTATTTCTATGCTCAGCTTATCTATACTTTTATTTCACTGTAGAATGTGGTTCTATCTTCAATTTTCTCTTCTAAGGCAGGACGTCATACAATACATACGACAATATGCTATTTCGGGTGTAGTCTCGATAGTGAGTTGCAAGGCCGACATATCTTCATATTGTAGTATTTTCAGAATGCTTCCGTTGGTATGTTTCACAAATCATGTGTACAAATTGTATTAATTTTAAGTACTTTCTACTCTGTTTAGTCACAAGTTTTGGCACTGATTATTCAACAAGAAATGCAAAATTCATTAGTGGAACGTTAGTTTGGCAGAAAAAACAGGAGTTATATTTGCTGCATTCAAAACTTATCAAAAATTGAATTCAAATTTCGTCTGTATATTATTTCAATACTTTACAAATAAATGTAGCAAACATTATTTTGTACTGTTGTATCGCATGTCATGACGAGTGTTGGTTACCTTTTTACTGCGAGCACCGAAGAACGTAATGCTGTTTCCATATGCCCGGCGTACGAAAGAGCATGAAAGCGAGCGAGATGACCTTGGGGCTGTGCTGACACCGTGCAAACGCGGCAGAGACTGACGAGCTCAGCCCCTGTGTCTCGACGCAGCCCCCGCGCGGATGCGGTGAAAGAGAGAGGGGAAGCGGCAGTGTGGACGGCTGAAGGGTGACGAACGATGAGAGAGGAGTAGCAGAGCGGGGAACCGTGGGGAGTGATGCTGCGGGATGACGAGTGGTGAGGCGTCGAGTGGCGGGGTACGAGTAGCGGGGCGACGAGTGGCGGGGTGGCGAGTGGCGGGGTACGAGTGGCGGGGTGGCGAGAGGCGGGGTGGCGAGTGGCGGGGCGACGAGTGGCGGGGCGACGAGGGGCGAGGCGATGCGCGGCAGAGTTTTCCCCAACTAGGTACCACCAACCTGCGGGCACCGCTCCACTCAAGATAACCTCTAAGCTCCTGAACGGTCTCCCGACATGTGGGGTAGAGTAGTTCATGTTAGTGCGTTTGAAGGAACTGAGTGAGGATAGGACAAGAATGAGGAAGGAAAGATCGCGCGAGGTCTGTGGCCCTTTTTATGGGGTACTGCCCCGACATCTGCCTGGTGTAGATCGGAAAATGCTCTGAGCCACCTTTCTATATACTCGTGTATATATATATATATATATATATATATATATATATATATATATATATATATATATATATATATAAAAGAAAGTCGTGTTAGTTACACCACTTATAACTCAAGAACGGCAGAACAGATTTGGCTGAAAATTGGTCGGGAGGTAGCTTAGAGCCAGGAGACGGACATAGGATACTTTTTATCCCGTTCGACAGCGTTCCCGTGTGACTTGACATGAAACGTCAGTCACTATAAAACGTGGTATAACAAAAAAGAATCAGACTGGGAATAACAAAACGCAAATGACAGCTATGTAATTGACGTAAAATGACAGCTATGTAATGACGTATGGATGACAATTTGATATTTGTAAGAAATCAATATTAAAACTTTTTCTATTAAATAAATAATTAACAAGTGGATTGAAGTGAAGTGAAGTTTAATTAATAATGCCGCGACCAAGACGATCGAATCTTTCCCGACAAAGCCGTAATGCAAGAAGAATACAAAATACTGCAAATGAAAGGACTGAAGAAGAACAAGAAATTGCACGTGAACAGCGCCGTGATAGTATGGCTCGACTTCGTGCTTCTCAATCACGAGAGCAAAGTGAAGCAGCCCGTGAAACAGCTCGGTTGGCAATGCAGAATCGTCGAGCGAACAACAGAAGGCAACAAATAGATAATTTGCGACGCAGAACAAGATATTTAGCTGATTTGAATCGAGCAGCGTTTCGATACGATTGCAGCAATGATTACAGCTTGCATCCTAGCGTTTGCATTGGGCAAATGGACGTTGTTTGCGAGTATTGTGGTGCATTAAAGTTTTCCGGAGAAACGCCTGGATTATGCTGCCTTAATGGTAAAGTGAAATTGCCAGTGTTGACTCCGCCACATGAGCCATTGTATTCATTGCTTTGTGGCGCAACACAAGAATCACGCCACTTTCTTGCAAATACTCGAAAATACAATAGTTGTTTCCAAATGACGTGAGAAGACAGGGGGCAGGGGGTTTGGGGCAGACATTATCGAAGAAGGAGGATTTAATCCGACATTTAAGGTATTTATTTTTGTATTTACATAGAATGTAGTTAAAGAATAACTTAATTTATCTATTGGTATGTATTATATTTGCTAATACTGAACTCTACTCTCCCACAGAAAAAGTGTTTATAACCCAGTTAATACTGTCTGGTTTTTATTTTGTAGATACAAGGACAGATTCACCATCGAATTGGATCATTACTACCTTTCGAAGATACACAGAATAAATTTTTACAAATATATTTCATGGGCAACATGGAAGAACAACTTGATCGACGCCTAGGGATCAATGCAGGAATGAAGCGAGCAATTATTCAAGACTTGCAGTGTCTGCTTCATGAACATCATGCGTTGGTCAGGTTGTTTAAGAGTGCTTTAGAGCGCATGCCAAATGATGACTATAAAGTTGTCATCAAAGCAGATAAACGACCATCTGGAACACACGAACGCACATTTAATGCTCCAACAGTAGACGAAGTTGCCATCCTGATTGTTGGTGAACAATTGGAAAAACGCGATATTGTGCTTACACGTCGCGATACTGGGCAACTGCAACAAATATCTGAAACTCATCGATCATATGACGCATTGCAATACCCACTGATGTTTTGGCAAGGAGAAGATGGATATTATTTTAATATTAAAATGATAAATCCATTGAATGGTAAAGTATCAGTATCTTAATAATGGTTAATGTCTGTATTATTTGTCTTTGAAATGGTTAATTATCAAATTTTTAATTTCAGGTGAAGAAACTACAAAGAAAGTTAGCTCAATGAATTATTATGCATATCGTTTGATGATTCGTCAAAATGCTGACAACTATTTGCTGCGGTTTCGTCGATTGTTTCAGCAGTATTGCGTTGACATGTATGTAAAAATAGAAACGGAACGTTTAACATTTATTAGGTTGAACCAAGCCAAACTGCGTTCTGAGGAGTACATCCATTTACGTGATGCAGTTAGTACTGAAGGAAATGCAGCTAATATTGGTCGATTAACTATTCTGCCGGCGACGTACATTGGTAGCCCACGTCATATGCATGAATATGCACAAGATGCACTGACATATGTTCGTCATTACGGCCGGCCAGATCTCTTTATTACTTTTACCTGTAATCCAAAATGGATAGAAATTACTCAATTGCTGCTTCCCGGACAAACATCAAATGATAGACACGACATCACAGCACGTATATTCAGGCAAAAAATTCGGTCCCTGATGAACTTTATTGTTAAACAACGCGTCTTTGGAGATACTCGATGCTGGATGTATTCAATCGAATGGCAAAAGCGAGGCCTGCCGCACGCACACATTCTTATTTGGTTAGTGGAAAGAATTCAGCCTGACCAAATAGATGATATCATATGTGCCGAGATTCCTGATCATGAAGTCGATCCAGACCTACATGATGTTGTTACTACTAATATGATTCATGGACCGTGTGGTGCCATCAATCCCCAATCACCTTGCATGGTCGATGGAAAGTGCTCTAAACGATATCCACGGAAATTAACGGCGGAGACTGTCACTGGCAACGATGGGTATCCGCTGTATCGGCGTCGATCACCAGATGACAACGGTCGAACTGTCACAACGAAAGTGAAAAGAATGGATTTCGTTGTCGACAACAGTTGGATTGTTCCATATTCACCACTTATTTCTAAAACGTTCAAGATACAATGCAACGTTGAATACTGCAATTCAGTTAAGTCCATAAAATATATTTGCAAATATGTCACGAAAGGCAGTGATATGGCGGTTTTTGGATTGCAATCCTCAAATACCAACGATGAAATTTCACGCTATCAAGTTGGTCGTTATGTGAACTGTAATGAAGCGATCTGGCGTATATTCGCATTTCCAATTCACGAACGTCATCCTACTGTTATACATTTGGCGGTGCATCTGGAGAATGGTCAACGAGTATATTTCACGGCTTCGAATGCTACGCAACGTGCTGAAACACCTCCAGCAACTACACTGACCAGTTTTTTTGCAATCTGCCAAAGCGATCAGTTTGCACGAACTTTGCTTTACTCGGAGATGCTACGTTATTATACTTGGAATGCTTCATCCAAGAATTTTCAAAGACGGAAGCAAGGTGATGCGGTTCCTGGGTATCCAGATGTGCGTTCTACTGATGCTCTTGGTCGTATGTATACAGTTCATCCAAAGAATGATGAATGTTTCTATTTGCGGTTGTTGCTGGTAAATGTGCGTGGGCCAACTTCATTTGAGACACTACGAACTGTTAATGGTGTAATATTCCCAACATATCGTGCTGCATGTGAAGAATTGAACTTATTAGAAAACGATACCCATTGGGATACGACAATCGCTGAAGCCATTATCTCTGCATCTCCAAGTCAGATACGCACATTATTCGCTATCATAATTTCGACATGTTTTCCATCAAACCCATGTAACCTGTGGCACAAATACAAGGATAGTATGTCAGAAGATATTTTACATCAAAGTCGTGTCAGTTCCAGAAATCACGATACTGAGATGAATGAGGAGATACATAATCGTGCTTTACTCTTGATCGAAGATATGTGTTACCTCATGTGCGGTAATTTATTAATCAGGTTAGGAATGCCAGCACCAAATCGTGAAATGAATGACGCATTTAATCGAGAATTGGAACGGGAACGTGAATATGATCACCAGGAATTAGATTTAGTAGTTCAAAGGAATGTACCCCTGTTGAATTACCAACAAAAGGAAGTTTATGATACTTTAATGAAGGCAATCGCTGATGAAAATGGTGGTTTATATTTCCTAGATGCCCCTGGTGGAACTGGCAAGACATTCCTTATGCCATTAGTTTTAGCAACTGTTCGGGCGAGATCCAACATAGCGGTTGCAGTTGCTTCTTCTGGAATAGCAGCCACATTGTTAGAAGGATGCCGTACGGCTCATTCAGCATTCAAATTACCGTTAAATCTTCAAACTATTGAAGAACCAACGTGTAATATTGCAAAACACTCAGCAATGGCCAAAGTTTTAGCGGCATCGAAAATCATCATCTGGGACGAATGCACAATGGCGCATAAACGTGCATTAGAAGCACTTAACCGAACATTAAAAGATTTACGCAATGACTCGAGATGTTTTGGAGGAGCAATGATTTTACTGTCTGGCGATTTCCGCCAAATACTGCCAGTAATTCCAAGATCTACGGCTGCCGATGAAATAAACGCTTGCCTCAAATCGTCAAATCTATGGCGCTATGTGAAGAAACTGCAGCTGACAACAAACATGAGAGTTACATTGCTTAATGATACATCTGCTGAAGATTTCTCGGAGCAATTGCTGACTATCGGTAATGGTCAAGTACCTGTCGATGAATCGAGCGGATTAATATCATTTCCAAATAATTTCTGTAATTTTGTCTCATCAAAAGACGAACTTATCAACAATGTATTTCCAAATATTATTTCTAACTACAAAAATAATGAATGGTTGAGTGAGCGAGCAATTTTAGCGGCTAAGAATAAAGATGTAAATGACCTGAACTACATAATTCAAAATAAGATCATTGGAACAATGCATTCATTCAAATCTATTGACTGCGTCACAAATGAAGATGAAGCCACCAACTATCCAATTGAATTTTTAAACTCTTTGGACGTGCCTGGCTTACCACCGCACAATTTACGCCTAAAGGTTGGCTCCGTAGTAATCATGCTTCGAAACATAAACCAACCAAAACTGTGCAACGGTACGCGTTTGGTGGTTAGTAAATTGATGAACAATGTAATTTACGCTACGATAATGATAGGAAAATTCAAAGGTGAGGAAGTTCTCATTCCGAGGATCCCGATGATCCCAACCGATATTACGTTTGAATTTAAAAGACTTCAATTTCCGATACGTCTTGCATTTGCCATGACCATCAACAAATCACAAGGCCAATCCTTAAAAGTTTGTGGTTTAAATCTAGAACATTCATGTTTTTCCCATGGTCAATTATACGTGGCATGTTCACGGTTCGGAAGACCATCTGCGTTGTTTGTTTTTGCGCCTGATAATAAAACAAAAAATGTCGTGTATCACAAGGTACTTAAGTGAAGAGCAACCTATGTACTAAAATACAGAAATAATAATGAATGATTAATGTAGTTATTTAATTTTTTTTTGTATTTTTTCCAATAAAAAAAAACACAATCTGCTTATTTATTGCCATTAAGGCGGAACAAAGTTCGCCGGGTCAGCTAGTATATATATATATATATATATATATATATATATATATATATATATATATATATATATATATAAACATATTGTGGTGCAGGTTTGTTCCGACGGTGTGATGTGATGAGTGTGTAGGCGGGGCTGGCGCGGCTAGGAGGGAATGCAATCCAAAGGGAGGTGCGCTCGTCCGGCCGGAGCGTTCTGAGAGAAGAATTGTGTGGGAGCTGAGAGCGGGTGGGCGCAGACTGCGGTCCTGCGATCGATCCCCGCTTCTCCCCACCCACAGCGCTATCAAAGTTTTACCCGTGGCTGGCGCTGCCCTTTCCGGCGTCGCAGATTCTTCAGACTCGCTCTGTGTATCCTTTTAACTGCGTCACTTGCTTCTATAATGTTATCGGCTTTTTCGGTCAAGGAATTTGAATGCTTAGAGACAGCGGGCTCAAAAATGCTTTAAAATATTAAGGATAGCTACATTTTTACTTTCTCGCTATCGCTTACGCATTAGAGAGAAAGTTATGTAAAGCTGCGCGAAAAACTCAAATTATCGGCAAAAAAGCTCTTATTGCATGTTGATAACGAAAACGTGGCTAAATCTAGTTGCTAAATTTAGAAAGAAAATTCTCTAACACTTGATGTAGCCCGAATCCATATGTTGTGGGACCTTGATGCCGATAAATCGATTAACGGCAAAACGTCTGTCTATGAACAACGTTAGCGGCTAAATCGATCAGCCGATTTTTTCCAAAATTGATATTCCTCACTCGATCTGGCTTATGTCGCGGATCCTTAAATTTGAAACCGATATTTTAATTTTGGGGATACTTTACATAAAGCCCATAGGATATTCTCAAAAATTTCAAACATGCTTTCAAAAATGCTTCATTTTTTCATTAAATTTTGTTTTTGGATAGTGTGAAGGACGGTTAAGAGAATGGATCATGTCTAATGTTTGTTGAAAACTAATATTTCGTATATTGCAAAAGTTTAAAATGTTTTCGGCGACTTCCTACAACTTTAATTATGAAGATATGGATTTTCCCTTAATGAAATTTTGTGCCAATAATAGATTTTAAAATGAGTTTATGTGCAATTTTTTTTAAAATTGAGTGTTTGTTTCGTAATTTTGCATGAAATATAGATACGTGAAATATCACTACGGAAATTTTTAATTTTGTTTAATTTTTTTTCTCCGAAGGTGCTTCATCGTTTCTGATTACATTTCCTTGTTGGATAGTGTAAAGAACGTTTAAGAGAATGAGGTTGGACTCATATGCGTTAAAACCCTGATAATTCGAAAATCGGTCAAAATTTGTTCGGCGTCTTCCTACAACTACGATTATTTATAATTGTCATTAACATTTTTTCTTAAGGAAATGTGTTCATTGAAAAGAGATCTTCAAATAAGATCATGTTAATTTTTTTTAAATTATGAGTATTTTTTGGATAATTGGGTGACAAACATAATCGCCCGCTCCGAATTCACTGCGTCTCGTGAACGTAATTCCAAGTAGTTGGATAATTGTAAGTTAGAATTTGTTGTTTGTATCACATTTTTCTTTGTTTGTTTCTTACATTCGTGCTTTTGTTTATAAATTTACAAATTATTCATTTATAAATTATATGAAATGTAGGAAATAAAAATTGCTATCCTTCAGGGATTGGAATGCAACAATGGCTCAACAACAATGACTCGGAACTCTTTTCTGTGAATTACGTCTTATTGTTGGGACATTATTTACTGGTAGGAAAAGGAGTTATAATTGTCAAATTTATGTTGATACTTGCTTCGAAATATTCACTTTTTGCACCAAATGTTCTACGATTTGCAATGAATTTTACAAAAAAAATATAATTGAGATGTATTAATTTGGAGAAAATTTGTAGAATAAATAGTATTACATAACGTTTTCTAACGGTGAGAAAATACGGGCTGTTTTAGCATAATTAGTTTATCTATATAATTTTACCCGTTCAATAATATTACTTTCAGATCTGTAGACACAAGAGTTATTACTCATAATCCCAGTAGAGTGCCCATGGGGTAGAAGGTAAGAGGAATGGACCATTGTCCATTTAAAGTTTTGAACGTGACACAGTAGCCCTACGTAATAAAACATTTTATTTCCTATAATATGATCAATTCCTGATATCTAGTATTTCAAAGCTACATTTCAAAAATGTTATATTCTTGGGAGAGTATTAATTTTCATTTTCTCGCAAACTAAATATGTAGTATAAAGAAAGTTATGAAATGCTGAAGCGAAAACGGTAATTTGTCGGCAGGAAAAGTGGTATTGTAGATCCCTGATACCGAAAAGAGGATCTTTCTTGTTCCTATTTGTAGTAGTATATTCATTCTTCTAACAAGTTGTGTAGTTAAAAACCACGTTTTCTGGGTCCTCAAAAGCGTGAGAATTTTTTTTCTGGAGTAAGAACTGTTAGCCTTTCAAGAGCTATGACGTGAATCCGCTCGATTATTCCGGGTGGAACGTTATTGAGTAGGAATTCAATAACCCTCGTCATCCCAACATTGCATCACTAAAGGTCTAATAGAACATCGTTTGCACATTTGGACTAAAGATTTTGGAAAAGGCATGTGCACGCTTTAGACCGCGAATAAAAGCTGTGATCGAACAAGGCGGCTATATTGAATGATATGTTGTGTCAGAGATGCTTCAAGGCCTATTACTAGGCATATTCCAAAACTGAGGTCCAGTATCCAATATCTAACTGACGCTAGACCCAAATGAAGTTTTATGCATGCTGCGCTGTCTACCAATTCTTTAGGAAACTGCTACTGTGTTGGTTTGATCCCGTAGTCCTTTCAAATAGCGTTGTGAAGTGCGAGGTGTGATTAGATGTTTGCTGGCGATAGGATCTTTAGTTGCTGAAATCCATCGTTAGTTTTGCCTAGAGTATGGGCCTGAAAAGATGAGTGACAAAACAAGTTCGAAAATGGTGTCGAAAATGTCAAAATAACCGCACACATGTGCACGATCAACAGGTGAGTGGCAAGTACAGTATTCGAACTGACATCATTGACCAAGTGAACTCAAAACTTTGAAGTAATCGGTGATTGCCGATTAGTTGTCTTGCTACTGAATTCCCAAATGTTGGTCGAACCTCACTTTACACTGTACACTAACCAGCTTGCATATCGGAAACTTTGTGTGAAAGTTTTAAAACTTTATTATTTAAGTCTAACACAATTTACAGTTTAATAATTGATTGTTTGCCAGGAATGTTATAATCTCCAAATGATAGCAAAATGAAAATTATGAGATCAATCTCTCACATCAATATTGACACAAAAATGTTATTTAGGCAAGAATATTTAAGTCTAGCAACAAATATATTTGCTACCATTTCTCCCCATTATGAATCTGAAAATATCAACGAGCAAATCTCTCAGATGATATGTTAGGGCAATTATGAGATTAGCATGGGTATTGTTAAATAGAATTCAAAACGGCTTAATATGTTTATACCATGTTGTAAATGATGAATAAATAGTGTTTAGTGATTTGATATTAGAAATATATAATGAACTCTTGTCAAAAATTAGAGTAGAAAATAATTATGATTTTTTAAGAATAATATTTTTAGCTTTGAGAGAACTGTCTTATTCAATTAAACATAGTTAATGAAAAAATTTTTAATGCTGTCATCGTGAAACTAGAACAATTCAGTATCACAATTTTATGTTTAGTCAAACACAATATTAGTTATTAAATTGTAAATTAGTGAATCTCCTTATTAGTCCTACAAGCAATTGTAATATTAAGTGTCCAAATCAAATATGTATAAGTCGCTGTATTTTCATATTTCACATTGGCATACATCAACAACAAACATTTCCAAAATAATACAGAAAACAATATTACTTGAATTGTTCGTAAGCCTCGTATTGTGATCGATTTCTCTTTTAATTTACGCGCTATTGTTCGAATTGCGCATTCTAATTGGTAGCCCCCATTTCTACATTTTTTTCCCCACCTTTCAAATTTCTCCACATTTGTACGCAAGTGGCTCGCGCGCGGCTCTCGAGGTCAGACAAAGTGCAAAACCCAGTGCAGCCCTGCCGTACACCAAAGCAGAATCGAAACAACAGTCAATGCAGTAGCGCCATTCAAGTTCACCCAAAGCAGAAACGTTTAAGCAATCTCCATTCTCGAAATGAAAAATGATGGCTACTGCTTTTTGGGACGAAAAGGACCTCTTTTTGATTGATTTCATGAACCGTGGGTCAACAATTAGAGTTTATGTGTACTGTGAAACGCTAACCAAGCTCAGACGTGCGATCAACAGTGGGAAAACTGTTTTGTAGCAAAATCCTCCTTCAATTTACGCCCTCACGCCGCAGCCAAAACCAAGGAGAAGATTCAAAACTTTCGTTGTGTTTGTCGAGAACTTTTTGATCACCCTCCGTAAAATCCTTGCGTTTGAAACAGTGGCTGGGTGGACAAGGATTTCAAAACGACGATTAACAAAAGACTGGCGTTAACAACTCAGGCGGCAGACTTCTATGCAGAGGGGTTAAAGAAGCTGGTGAAGCGTTACAGGAAGTGTACGAACGTGAATGGCGATTTTGTGGAAAAGTAAAGTAGATATGTAGTAAAGTATTACTGTTAATATAAACTTTTCTCATGATATCTTTTTTTACCAAACGGAATTTAGTTTGTTAGTTAGACCTATTTTATAATGTTTTCGATGTAATTGCCATATTTTATAAAAAAAACAAGTCATTGTTTAAACTGATATGGTTTTCTCCGGTTTCTAATGAAACACCCGTTATATTACATTAAGATGAAATAATATTTATTCACAGTTGTTGCGTCACGGCTCCTGCAATAGATCGCAAGTAAATTATTTACTGAGTGTATGGCACACCCGGTCACCATGGAAGTCCAATCATCTCTGAAGCACCTTGTTGCTGCGCGAATGCACGGAAGCAAGCAAACTTTGGTTCGTGAATAGAGGTGGGAACTAATTGCTCAATCAAATGAGTGTATTTTAAAGGTTCTTGCAGCTTCGAGAAGTCAAATCGTCTTAGGTGGTTAAAACCCGTCGTCGCCGGAATCGGACGAGACGGCTCGTTGGGAGCTGTGGGCGATATTTGTAGAAATTGATGAACGCGTGTCAGGAAGCAGGGTTCACTGTTTTAACTCGCACGTCCGTTAAAGCTTGGGAGCGATTGGTACAGTTGATTCTCGTAGTGAATCGTAACATAGGCCGAATGGCTCAGAATAATACTTTGTATTGAAGCATGAAATGCGTGCTGAAATGCCTTCACAAAAACCACAGTAAATTAGTATCATTACTATAGGTACATAGGCGACTGATTTGTCTGCGTTTGATCAATCTCCTTATATTTCATTTCCTATATGTGTCAAACACATTGTGTGGTTGTCGTTTTCTTCATTCATGTTAAATCCCTCATGCTCCCTATCTTGCCGATTACTCCGAGTAAATTACCCGAATTGCGGAATACGCCGTTCTTGAATCTGCGGATGGATTTATGGCCAACAGCACGTAATCTGGGGAAAAGGGTTTAAAGGGCGCAGAACCCGCGCCGCCCTAGTGGCTAATCCCTTGTCGCCGGCGGTGACGCTACTGGCGGCACTGCGTCTGCCCCGGGCTGTGCGACCAATACCTCGCAAATGCTACGTACTTGTGTTGGGCCAGCCGCACCGCAGCAGTTGGCACCAAAGTCAATATTTAAATTTGCTCCGCACACAATCTGATTTCGCATTGATTTAAGCAACCAAGTCAACTGTCGATGAGCTGTCGAAATGCAAACGATGTGGCCACTTACGCATGAGAGGGAAAGCTGTCGCTTTGTTTTCGAGAGGGATTTCTCGTGTCTCGCTTATCCGACGCGCGTTCTCGAGAATGCACAGAGCGGCTGCGTCTAAATGTAAATTTCGTAACACAACGAAGGACAAACTGCGAGTCAAGGATTTGCTGCAAACATGTCTTCCATCGAAAGAATTACATCAATGCTTTGTAGTGCATATCATTCTAGAGATGACTTGAGATCCTGAGAAGTTTAGAGAGTATGAATAGTATTATCAATTAAAATATACTATAACAAATAACACTTATTTTGTGATTTAAATAATACTAATAATAACAATAAAAATAAAGACAATAATAATAATAATAATAATAATAATTATTATTATTATTATTATTATTATTACTACTATTATTATAATGTCGGTCCCATGGCGCATATGGTTGTGGCAGCCATCGTCTGCTCCGAGGCTGCAGGTTCTAGTCCTGGTAGACATGGTCGTATTTGTAATAGTCTCTTCACCCCTCATCATCTCATAATTCTCACTTCAAGGCGTAACAACAACAACCGTGTCGTACTGAGGAGTACAGCTAAAAAGCTGATCCTGGAAACATTACACACGTAAAACGTGTAGCGGGTTCTGTAATGGCCTATATACCAATAATAATAATAATAATAATAATAATAATAATAATAATAATAATAATAATAATAATAATAATAATAATAATAATTTTGTATAATCAACGTAAGTCTAGATGCTCACATTTGCATGGTGAATATTATTTTGTGTTAAACTACTGACTGGCCTTACATTCTCACCTCTTCTGCCTCTGTTTCAATGTCTTTGCTAATGTTGCAGAAACGGATGTAACCTTAATTACGACGTGGTCAGGTCATTTGCACTACGGTGTATTAGTGTTCCTCCGATTGCTCGGTTCTAAGTGTTTCATTGATTGGTCACTTCAACCCATACAAAGCCTATGGTACAGACTCAGTTGTCTTTCTCAAGCCCTTATGTCAGTATATTTGCTCAAATGGATCAACAATTTGCAGCTATGTGGTCGAACGACCACTTGAACCAAACGACCAATCAACATTATTTGATTTCGTCTATATTTAGAAATCCTATTCGACACTTTCTGAGGCAGCTAAAAACTCTGAAAAGTTTGTTTTGATACTGCGGTTCTGTAAAAATTGAATATTCCAGTGCCTCATGTCCTATCACGGAAATTATACAGAAGATAAAATATAACAGAAAGTCGTGTGGGGAGTAGACGTAGAAGGATATGTAAAATATTTCGAAATCGAACCTTCCGATCAGTAACTTCCTCCCCGCACTATTGACTGCACTAAAATCCAAGTTTTTCATAAAAGAAATGCATATACCTAAATCTACTCATATTTAAAAAATTGACCACTATATTTTTATTCGGATTTTTTTTCCATTTTTTAATTAGTTCATAATTAACTTGTGTTTTTTTATTGCTAAACCATTGTTTGTGGCCCCTGACCATGAAGTTATAACCCAAAACATTCATTGAAGTTTAAAAAATTTCACCGTTTGCAAAATATTATTTATTTTATTTTTATTGTCCCGTATACGTACGTATGTACGTAGTATAGGAAAATATATACAATGATGCGGAAAATCCATTTCGAGCTTTCAACGGAAATTCGCGTAGTGGGATCCCCTGATACTGAAAAAGTGGTTCTTTTCAACAAGTCCGTCCGTCCGTCTGGTAGTGGTGTATGTGAACAATACATACATATGATTTAAATAATGTCATGTAAAGCTTCTCGAAAACAACAGTTTTCTGTGAAAATGAACTCAAATTCAGCATTTTCAGAAAAGCTCAAACCCCAAATCTAAAAGAAGGATCCAATTTTTTTCTTCAAACTTTTCCAAGGGATAGTGCTAATTGTACTCTTGACGTTAAGTATGTGACGTTAAGTTCAGGGGTATGTTTTTGTTTTTTCAAAAATTACACAAATGTAGTTTTTGTGAAACATCTCTCACGCCGGTAATATGCATATTTTCAGTAATTTGTAAACAATATTGTATTTGAAAGTTATGTGCTTCAAATGCAAGTTTTTCGAAAACCAAAAAAAAAAATATGTTGAAAAGATCTTCAAATTACGAATTTACTGCAGGGCTTAAGCGCCATTTTCATAAACACTGCTATAAATTTTTCAAAGAATATTGCGATTTAGGACGAGTTTTAATTTTTCTTTAATATTCTTAAAATAATATTTCCGTTCTAGTAAACCGAAAAATTAAGAAATTTTAAAAAAATACTTTGGGTGTCTATAGATGGCAGCAGGGAAGAGTATGTGAAAAGTTCGAAAAAGCTAGCCGAGACCAAAGGAAATAGAAAACTAATACCGGAAAGTCTGTACCATTCTGTAGCACCACTAGTTTAATTATATTATCATAGGATCCCTCAATATTTCTGCTGCCTCTACAGATAAGATCTGACATTACGATCTCCATCATATAAGGCCTATGCATTAATTTATTAGTCATGTGATATCTCAATTTCCTGAATAAAACGTTTTCCTAACAATCGCTTAATACCTATCTCTCAATATTGCACTTCATCAGGACAGTAAATCTGCATATGTACGTATTATTTTGGTAGGGTAGTAATAGAAATAGTGCAGTTACTTCATACCTCGGAAGTTGGTGTAGCTTTCAGCAAGATCGACGTGGAAGCTGATTTAAATCTCATTCATTTCCTGTCATTCTGTGCGACAAAAACTATCGGGAAATATGATTGATCACAGACGTTAATGGGAAGGTTATAAATGAGCAGAAGCTGCTCGTTATTTTGCTGGAAATTTAGAAATGTTCCTCCACCAATGCGCCGGGAATCATTGTTTGAAGCTTTCTTACGCGAATTGTTCATTTTGTCAAAATATATTTCAAACAATATATTTTTCGTAGTGTTATATTTATCAAGATTGGAGATCTGATTAATAACTGAATCAATTGTAGGAATATGCAAGAACATACTTCGTGTTTTGTTCTATAACTGGAAACATTTTCACTGAACATATTCCGTGAGAAATTTATTGTCGTCATTTTTATATTTCTGTAATTCAGAGTGATGATTCTTCATTTTTCTCTACATGATTTCTCTACATTTTTTAAAGACACTAGTTAAGTTATATTAAAATTGTCCAACTGAAAGAAACAAAGGCACTATTGAGTATTTAAAGCCACACAAAATATTATTTAGTACTCACTGTTCTTTACACTTTAGAGCAGTGGTTTTCAAACTCAGCGTCATCGATATATGGTAGGGACGTAGCGGTGATTTATTAAAAATGATCTTTATATTTGCTTTACTGTAATTTTTGTGTGATTTATGTGTACAAAATACGTTTGTACTATCATGCTGTATGTGATTTGTAACATGTATGATTTATTTTACAAATTAAATATGAATTAACTGAATCTGGTAAATTCTTTACCAATAAGCTTCTGTGGCTTCTTTTGCATCGACTTAGACGATCGAATTTCCTTCATATGTGCAAGAAAGGTCTCAAATGTCTGCTTTATGCTTCCCCTGGCAGTTAGCACAAAGTGGATCTTCGTTCTTTCGGTATCGCGATGTAATGATTACCTGTGTAAGTGGTCAGTAAGTTTTGTGATTGCAGTTATTCTTATTGTGACCATAATATAGGCACCTTTGACACTGTATTGGGCCCTTGGGTTTTCTTTTCTTTTCGGCGATGATTCTGTGCTTGCAAATTGTGTTTATTGTTAGTATTAATTCAATGGGTCCTGCGCGACTAAATTTTGCTGCTACTACTGGGATTGGTTTATTGTCCTTATTTAACCTTGTAATTGAAGGGTGTTGCGATTTTACGTCTTCTTTTATATCGGCTTCGGAAATTGTGGTCTGAAGATTTTTAACGACAACTGAAAATGTATTATTAGTTGAATCTTTATAGGTGTGAAAGCTTGCTTGTGAATGTATTAAGTATTTTACAATGTTGCTAAAGTATGTTGCTGAACTTGATTTAGTTTTAATTTTATTGGTTTACATATCGGTAACTAAATTTTTCGTAATTTTAATTTTGGGCTCATTTATGAAGTTGCTGGTGTTAGGGATGTTAGCTACGTAAATGGGTGGAATTCTGTTAGTTGGGATTATCTGATTGTTGCACTTTTCTTTGAGATATGAAAATCTGTTGCTTGAACGGTCTTCACTTCACCAAGTTCGCCGAACGTGTTTCTTGCGGGCATGTTATACTCGTAATTAGTGGAGGATTTGGACGTTTCATTCGCGTTGAATACTTAAACGATTGATTTTCTTGTTTTCGGCTTTACTTTCACTGTCACTGACACTGACTGACCTTTTGCTTTGTTGATGTGAGGCAGTAGCTGATGGTGGAGTTATGCTGAGTGAAGGCTTTGTTGACCATGCCCTCGCCATTGAGTAGAGCTGATGTCCATATCCACGCAGGTTTCCAAAGAAATCAACTCTGTATGCCCTTGTCCGTAGTCTGCATTGTACAAAGTGCCATATAACATAATATAATATAATATAATATAATATAATATAATATAATATAATATAATATAATATAATATAATATAATATAATATAATATAATATAATATAATATAATATAATATAATATAATATAATATAATATAATATAATATAATATAATATAATATAATATAATATAATATAATATAATATAATATTTGTTGAGTCACATATACAATTACAATCGTGTATCACGAGTCAATATGATGTTTTGTGTGGAGAGAACGAAGTTACAATACTGTCCAGAAGCGAAACAAGCGGCCATCTCAGCATTTGCTCAAGGGACTAGGGAAATTGGAAAAAAGCCTGATCGAAATAAGGTCATTATTTTAGGAATTATGCTACAATACTTGTTACAGATAGATTAAGATAACATTCAGTAGATACTTATTTTAGTAGTTAATAGTTTAACTTTTAAAGATTTGTACAATTTCATGTTTAAAGTAAAAGTAAAAATTACTTGTTATTAACCTTTTACTGCTTCTTATAATAATTATAATAATAATAATAAATAATAATAATATAATATAATAATATAAATTTTGAAATGGTGAGGAGAAGGAGGTAGGTTTTGGCCAGTTTGTTTTTCAACTTGTACACCTACTCCTACAGCAGCACCTAATGCATCTAGCAAATCAAGGGTGAAGAAAACAGAAATTTTGGTCTCGAATTCTTCTTCTACATCGCAGGATATGCCTGTTGTTTTTGCTTGTTTCAACTCGAAACTGTGAAAATGAAACAGGAAGTAAAGGGTATGGCTTATTGCCTACCTTTGGATGGGTCTTTGGCACATCCCATAAAATATTTCACTGTTTGTTTGAAATTAAACTCTAAGTGTAATAGCTATTTTAACATTTGGTGTAGTCTGCAGCACAGTATCGGTTAAAGGGAGCGCTAAAGAGCAGGTGCGCTCCGCTCGGCGTCTCGTCCTGGAGGTCTGCGATGCCTATCGGCGTCATTGGCGGATCAGCCGATTTCGGGATAACGAAAGACCGAGATTTTCTGGTAAGAAACAGTCCGAACCAAATGTTTGCGAGCTGAATTCATTTGAACGAATAGAAGAAGTCCGATTACATCAGTAACGTATCCAAGAAGTTGAGTTGATCATCTGAATTGGTTTTGATCACATATTTTTTCGTCATTTTTCTTTGCTTTTACGGCATTTTAAGCACATTTGAGAACATTTTATTCATCATTTTTGGCGATGTTTTTTTGGTCACCAAAATCCGCCCCCTAGTTATGAGCATAAGCCCAGCAATACGTGGTGCGACGCCGCCCCGCCCGTGCACATCACGCAGCGCACCGCCTCGAAGTGTGTGTTGGTACCCGAAGATGCTAAGCCACAGTCTCAGTGCGTTCAGGACCTGAACGTGACGATCGTGAAACAATACTAAAACTTAGCCTAACCGCGATAGAAGAAAGAAGGCAGAGAGGGGAAAAGTGAGAGAGGAATAGGAATAGAGATCCTGGGACTGCACGTTCCTTGGAATGTGGGTGGCCGAATATGAATTATTACTCGTACAATTCGTATTCTCTTTACCCCAGTTAGAATTTTTGAATGCATGAATTGAAAACAAGGACTTAAATTAATTAAAAGGGAGATTAATTACATTACTGACGCACTTTTGATAGCGGTATAACCGAGGCGGACGTGTTATGAATTAATGTTGTTGCAAATTTTTTTGAAATGAAAATCTTTACTATAACTGTCTGTTTAAAAATGTGTCACATATTGTTTTCCATGTCACTTTACGCTTGAAATTGAATTATGAAAATGAATTATCAGAAAATTATCTTGCAGAAGAATGTGAAAACATCGGAAGTAGTATATGTTTATTTACTATTGTATGTTTTTCGTTTTTGAAAACATACTATTGCGTGTACGTTTCTTCAGTAAGTGAAAAGCTACCTCTAGAAATATGAATATTACACTACAATATTAAATGTAATTTTAACTGAGAAGCAATTGAAATTAAATCAGTGCCTTGTTTTATTGTATTCATCTATTTAGAAAAATTCGAACCTTCAAACGATCTCAATTTACTTTTGCATTAGTCTGAAGATTCCGTGACAAATTCTCACTTATTATTATATAATCCTATAATTTCCGGCGGCTGTATGTGTTGATAAAAATAACTAATTTAGCTTAATTCGAATCTTTTCAATTAATACAAAAAATTAGCATAAAATGGCACGAACTTGTTTGTATATTAAGTGTAAATAAGTGAGTCAACATTTTATTGACAGTGTAGTTATAAGATATTCCAAGAACTTTTTTTAAATTTTAAACTTAATTTCTGTGTAAGCCAAAGAAGCCTACTAAACAGTTCATTTCAGCCATCAATTTATAAAATCGTAATCCCTCGTAGTTTGTCAATATTTCTACACTAAAATCCGATTGAACGTTCTTTTTATGATTGGAATTGAAATAACGTACCCGTGGTTGCTTCATAAATATGAATAAGAAACTTCAAGGAGGAACGATCGTAAAATCTTGAAACGTTTATTCTTGTTTTCATTTGCCCTTAAAATATATGCATTCTCGCCAAGATTGTAAACTCGTAAGTTCAGTGAACGATAAAATTTTAAGCAGATTGCTGCAGTATTAATTATCTTAAATGAAAGGAACTTAATGAAATATCGTACGTATTCTTTTAAGAGTGATATACTGTTTTGAATACTGTGTAACACGTTTTTCAAAATTCCCTAACATATTTTCTTTAGTATTCTTTATGACGCATTTACTAATAAAAAGTATGTAAATGCTCGTAAAATATTCATTGTTAAAGTCAATACGCCAGGTATTAAATTTTACAAGCAACTGTGAAAGTAACAGCTCTTTGTTTTATTTAGAATTGAATAGAATAGAATATTTATTTTACTACTTAGGAATACATGCAATAATTTCGGTGGTAGCATTTTCTTAGTAGTTACTACATACACAGAACATAAACAATCAAAGGAAAATTACAATGTTAACATAATACTTAACATAATTTTACAAGATTAGCATATTAAACCCATCATGCTAAAGCTGACCTAAAATAACAATAGTAATTCAAAAAAATTAATCTTAACATATTCTAAAAACAATTACAATTTATTTAATCTAACTTTAATTCTTTTTACATTCTGAGGAAAAGTTTTCAGCTCTGATGCAGGCAATTCGTTCAAATTTTGTATTGTTCTGTTATTTATGAGATCTCATTCTTCCATGTCTTCAATGATTTTCTTGCGAAAGACAAATGTAAACTACTACTCCCTTTCCCATGTAATCAACCACATAATTAGTTAATAAGAGCCCACCAAGTTCCGTGTACTTGTCTACTAATGTCATATAAGGAATATGTCACAGCAAGAATAGTAATAACAAGAACATTTGCCTAAGTCAGGTTTAGGAGTGTGACAATTCCAACGTTACTTCTCAAGACTTCAGGCCGTCTGCCAGTGTGGCTGCCGCGCTCGACTGCACTCGCGCTTCCACGGCGGGCCGCAGGGGCACTGCAGTGACCATGAATACGTAACGTCACTTGGCGAGTAAAATGCCCGGCGTCTGCTTCCCAACAGGCGTCTGGTTGACCCGGGTCGGCGCTGCGCAAGGACCTTCTCCGGGCAGATTCACGGTTTCTCACTGCTCCGCTCGCTGTCCGGGAAACCAATAACCACAAAACGGCGGCTGGATCCTCGGCGAGGCCGTTCGATAAACAATTGAACGCCGGCGCAGCAGGCGCGTTGGTTAGTATCGAGCGGGGCCGCGGGGCGCGCTCCTGGCGCCGCGCCGACAGGCTGGCTGTTCGGGAGACCGCGCCGGTTGTGCTCTCGGAATACTAACCACGCGAGCGCTTAGGGTCGATTTGTGAAGGGACTCGGCGATGCGGCCGTTGCTGCTTCTAGTTTCGCAATCCAGGGATCCGGAGTATTCTGTATGCCCGCCTCAGTCTTCCAATTGCGTGCTGGTGCGAATCTCATACTAGATGGGTGGATTGGTTGAATTGTTTTTCGAGTTACAGCCCTGGGCATCTTTCAAATATATATTCTTGTATTACCTCATCTTTCTGATACAATTAATGTGGTATAAGTTATTTACTCAGGGTTAGTTACTAAGAAAAACAGTAATTCAGTTATTTTTGTAGATAACCGAAAATTCATCTCGGATTTTTCTGTTATTATTCTCCGTACTTTTCTATTTTCAATACATCTCTCTCTCTCTCTCTCTCTCTCTCTCTCTCTCTCTCTCTCTCTCTCTCTCTCTCTCTCTCTCTCTCTCTCTCTCTCTCTCACACACACACACACACACACACACATTATATATACGCTGTTATTGCACTATATACATTTGAAAACAGCGCACACAGAACGGAATGCATCCACCAGATGACGTTTGAGTGCATTGGTGTCTAGTAGACAATTCATGCAAACGTTAATATCCTGAAGACTGTGTTTTGAGATGGATAACACTAAAATTGAATAGCGAGCATATGTAAATATTGCATTTCTGTGTAGCAAAAGTGCTCTTAAATGTCATTCCAATCTACGAGAAGCATTGGGTCATAGGGCGTTGCTCTATCGAACTGTTGCACGTTAGGTTGAGACCTTCAAACTTGGACGCGAAGCAACTGTTGACCTGCGGCGCAGAGGAGCAAGTGGCTGTTATCAAACACTGTTTAGCAGATGAAACGCGTTGGACAGTAGCGAAATTAGCCATATACTGGAATGTCTGCATCGACAGTTTTCCGCATTTTACGGAATGACTTGAGGATGCGCAAGTTTTCTGCAAAGTGGGTGCCACATGATTTAACTGTGCAAAAATGGACTCGATACAAGGCATGCCGTATCAATCTGGAGCAATACCAACATGAAGAAAATGACATATTGAATGACATTTTTCCAATTGATGGAACGGGTGCACCAGAACCAAAGAGTCAATCGAATAAAAGGTGTCGTTGTGGTTCACCTGTAAAGCACAAGTTTCGACAGAATACATCACCCACGAAGGTCATGCTTACTTTGACTTATGACAGTCAAAGTATTCTCGTGTCTCATCCTGTTCGTGAGGGCCAAACTATCACTGCCACGTACTGCAGGCCATTCCTGCTGCACTCTCGTACCCCCCGGAGGAAACGTCCAGGGCTTCTCAACAATGCATTACTCCAACAATGTAACATGCCACACTGCAGCCTGTGTCCAGAATCTTGTACGATGCGGTGGGGTGGGAGGTCTTGGAACACCCTCCGTACTCCCCTGATCTCAGACTGTGCGACTGTGATCTCATTCCCAAAATGAAGACGCTGCTGTGTGGGAAGCAGGTTGCATACAGAGAGGGCATCCTGACAGCGCATCGAGGAGAGGTGGCGCGCATAGACGCATCCCACACAGCCAATGGTTTTCAGCGCCTTCCTCATCGTTGAAAGTGATGTGTGAACGCCTTGGGGGATTATTTTGAAGGTTGTTATCTCGTAAGAGTACGAGTATTACGCGTACTGTTTTGTTTAGTGCATATGTTATACGATCTCTATTTACACATTTTTCGATGTCCCTTACCCACAATGCCTTGTACCTGAATATACCCCCCTCCGCAAGTTCTTACACAAACTTGGAGGAACAAATCCCAGAGCTTGGGCAGCTATTTCAACTGCTGTCGATTTTGGTTTCATTCTTTCCCTTTTAAGGCACATAAATGATTATTTTTAATTGTTCTTCACCTGGTCCCTTCTTTTTGGTTATTTTCCATAGAGTGGTTTGTCTCTCAATGCTTTCTTCAACATTTTTGTGTCTCACAGTTCAAGTTAAGTTGCATCAAAAGTTAGTAACTATGTTATTCCGAGTGTTTTGCATGGTTTTTGCATTATTATTATTATTAACATTATTGCCATTATCATTCTATCTGCAATTTGCTTTTTTCTGTGTGAAGAAATTGATGACATGTTTATTTATTTCCTACTCAATATAAAAATATTTTAGACTAACTTGTGTGACGCAAACGGGATGAAATGATGAAACAGAGACGCGTAAGTTCGTGGAAATGAATGTTCATTGTGATGACGAAAATGGTGCCTGAGATTAAAGTAAGCATTCCGTTCGTTATTCCAACCCAAATTGGAAACGATTCATTTGCTTCATTTACATATAGAGAACATTGTACATTACTCATTTTCTGTCTGGTGGATCACATGCAACTAGAATGGTTCACACTTGCGAGTTTGAAATGATAGGTAATAAACAAGATTAAAGCAGATGTTGGTGGATCATTATACTTATACTATTCTCTTTTGCGTGTAACACATTTGAAATCAGTAATTTTTGCCATATATGTTTTCTGAATTGCCTTCGGTGGCGTGTTGGTTAGCGTGATCGCTTTCCACGGCGCTCCCCGGGTTCGATTCTCTGTGGGGGCAAAAATTAATTGTGCGCTTATTTGCAATGCCCCAGTATCTGTTACTGTGTGACGATTAAAATGCTCACTTCCCAGATTGAGAATACCGTAGGGATGGCTATGTGGTAACCATACGTACCCCTTAACGCATGGCCGCAAGGCCGAGACGTTGTTGGTAGGCCTCAACTCGTGAAGAGCTGTTGTGTCAAACTGCATGTATTCGTATTTTCTGAATACTTCTTCATTTTCCACTCCAATTATGACGGGATTTTTTTTTAGGTTTTTGTTGTTCCGGAACACAGTATGATTACTAAATGAACCCTCAATTCATGATGTGGTGCTGATGCCCGAGAAGCTAAAACGTGCCCCGGTGTGGCATTTTGTAGTAAATGGTCACAGTTTCCAATCACAACTTGGAAAATATTGTGCATATTTATTGTGTGAAAGAAGCAGAAGAACGCTCCTCATATCCGAGGAATCCATGTTAGACGTGTAAGTTGTGTATAAGCAGAACAGGCACTTTTGTTGTAATAATAAGTAACCGGCGTCAACAACTACGTCAGCAACTACGCTGCAAAAAGTTTGTAACATATCGAACACTTTGACTTTTTCGTGCCTCTGTGTTATTTTTAAAATCCTACAAACGTTTGGAATTTGCGAGATTCGTTCAAATGAAACTTTTAAACATTATGTTTCCTTATAGTATTGTTTCTTTTGGAAAATAGTAAACTATATTTCCGAAGTATTAATTTAAACGTAGAATCATCTAGTAACATTAACCTAGAGTCATCACAGCTTGAAAGAGTTAATATAACGCACATGATTCGTGTGGGAGAATATTTGAAGAATAATCCTGAGCAAAAAATAAAAAATAAGAAACATCAATATAATGATAATTTGAAGAATATAAATTAAACAACACAAACATTATAGCTTAAATAATACAAATCATACATAGATGACATATTTTGTTGAAATGATTTTTGCTAAAAATATTACATATAAAATGCGGAGAGGTTTAAAATCTAATTTAGGATGCGCTTCAGAGAACTGAAAGCAAACGGGCTGCTGACCTGACCGTCACTGAGCTACCATAGGATTTTCTTAATCCTCTCTCGGGCGTCGCGACTCACAGGAGACGGAAAGCGAGACAGAATTACGGACAGGGAGTGCCGCTGACCGAATCCTCTGGAATTATCTCTGCACTGCGTTACAAGCAAGGCGTAATCTGCACAGCAACCTTCTGAAGCTAAAGAATTAAAGCACGATAGAGGACGTTTTTACCTTTAATCTCAGAGCAATGCATGAACAATTTCTGAATAGTTTCAGAAGGTAAATTAGAGACGTAAAATTTGATGACAGAACTAAAATCTTTAATACACAAACATAAAATGAATATGGAAAGTAATAGCGTTACTGAGATTAGAATTTTCAAAGATATAGTCTAGTCATCGGAGAAAGAAATCTACTTCATGAATATTACTTCTGTCTTTATAATAGTGTGGTTTTAATGTAAGTGGATTTTATCTTCAATTGATATTCTTAAAATTGTTAATAATTGATTTATAGGAGTACAGGGCTACAGGAAAATTCTCCGCAGCAGCAATTTTGCTAGTGAGAGTACTTGCAACAGAAATATGATGGTAGCGCAAGCTCCAGCTTGTAACAAAAGAAAACGTAAATTGCATACCCACCACAATCATAATGGACGCTGGAAACGTTGTCCCCAGTGATCTGGTTGCTACTAACATTATTGCAAGTTTTAATAGGAGACTCTGATTTGGCTCAGTGCGGAGAAACTTTCCTAATGCACTGTATATTAGCATTTATTCTTCACTTTAACATATTAAAAGAGCATCTATTTGGTTTTAATTTATTTTAATAAACTCGTATCAAACGTAAAAATTGTTCAAAAATTCTAGCAGGGAAGAGTAAAGCATTTCAATATATTAGACATTGACAATGGATCGAGAAACAGTTACGAAATACTTCAATATTAATCGCAAATCTGCACATGGAAAAGGTTTTGAGCTATCCGTCTTTAAATGCCCGAGACAGAATTTTTTTCGTTGAAATTCCTATCACGTGTTCTCGGCAGACCCTCGCCGTTCATCAGCATCGGGTGAGAAGTAAGAATTGAGGCAGGAGAAGAGGTTGAGGAGGAGTTGAGAGATCTCGCGTAGTGGTCTCCTCCAGCAATCGATGCTCCATCAGGACTACTGCAATTCTCGTGTCCACCACTCTTGCTTTAAAGAGGCTATATTTTACGCGAAGGACTTAACAACATTAGTACAAAATACCTGTCAAGAAAGTGTTGGGCAAATGTATGTAGATGTCGTTTTACTGTCGTATTAATCCGATTTTTGCCATCTGGCAGTGTTCCTAGGTCTGGGCCCTGATTTTATTTATTATCACCACCTGGAGGTAAGGGACACATGTGACGAGCATGACGTATTCCCGCCTCCGCATATGTGGTTTGCTTGAGATTTTCTTTCCTTAAATAGCTACAGAAACTGATACGATTGCTAGCTCAGTTTAGGCCCGAACAGGAATTGATCCCGAGTTCGCCCGACAGAAAGCAAGCATGCTGTCACGAGCCTCCCGAGAGGCAACTGTGGGAAATCAAAAATAAATTTAGAGTTCATGAGTGGTTTGACAGCCAGAATATTTTCTACAAACTGTTTGATGAAATGTGAATGAAGGTTTTATGCTGGTGCAGGTATTGTCACAGCTGAAATATTATTCGGGAATTAGAATTCTTCATGTGTTTTATTAGCAAAATGTGTTTTTCTTCAATGATATATTTTATCCTGTTATGATACACTTATAATGCAGATCGTTTTCGTATAAGAGATGAATGCAAAAAGATTGCATCGTTTAGATATTCAATGTTGATGTTGAATCACATCTTTATTTGAAAAGCCTAATTTACAACCACCATTTTCACCATTCTCTCTTGGCTATAATACAATCTACTAAAAGTTCTATTCTCTGTCATTTTAATTAACACATTACACTGTTTCTATGAGTTTGTATTGACCAAATTAATATCAACTATTATTTTCGTCAAATTAAGTGATTTACATTTTGTACATATATTTGTTGTCCTTTATTTGTGAGATGAGTAACTACGACGCTAATTATTACGGAGATACGACCATAGGCAATTACTCAAAGCACACTTGCGGAGGGTCCGGTGAAGCGTAATGAGACGGGGACAAGAGCGCAACAGGCGGGCGACCTCGCCTGAGGCGAATATGGTCGTCACTTTGCACCAGGCGGAGCACTAATGCGCCCCACCGCTGACGCCTCAACCACCGCCGGACCCCTGCTCCACCGCTTTGGTCGCCGCAGCCGCCCCTCCAGCCAGAGCCATCTCCGAGCCAGATCCGATGTCGCCATCACCATTCCCACAATCACGATTAAAAGTTTCAATGCCACCTTTATAACGACAATCACCGTCACCTGCCATCATGACTCGCGCGCCCACCGCCGCTGCTGTCAGCGCCCACTTCCGCCATCGGCACCGATACATGTACAATCTTTAATGGCACCGCTGGAATCATCATTGTCACCACTTCCACCAACCAGCACTACGAACACTATTATCATCCCTGAAATTGGTAGCATCAAGTCCATGCTCACTTTCCCCACAATTATCATCACCAATAACACCAGTACCGTCCCAGTCGCCACCAGCTCTGCCGCCTTCGCTCCGTGCCTAGCCTCTCCGCACCAGGAGGCGCCGTCGGCGGTGACCCCGACTGCAAACTTCGGCGCCGTCGCGTCCCCCGCTCTGCCCCCGGGGGCGGCGAGGATCGCGCCGCGCAGCTGGCCTCTCCCCCTCGTGCGCGGCCGCGCGGCCGCTCCCTGCCTCTCGCAGCCAGTTTCAGCTCAGGTCGTGGCTCGCTCATATTATCTGCGTATATTGAACGAATACACTGACACACAATTTGCAGCATGCAACAAAAAGTACGGCATCAAAGCTGGGGCAGAAGAAACCTCGTCAATGGATTATGGCAGTTAAACAGTCTGGCAAATTGTCGCCTTCGTCAAAAACATCTTGCAATAATGACATTTCATTTACTAGAATATGAAGCATTTCTTGCGATGTATTTAAAAGGGGTCAGAAATCATCCTTTACGTCAATAATATCATCCTCAAGCCCTTATATATTTTGAAAATAGATAAGGTATTTCACATAATATAATTCAAATCAACAGCCATTTAAAAAAAATTCTGTATTGTCCCAGCCAAGACAAGTTCTAAGCTCTCGACAGGCCTCCCGGCTTGTGGTAGTACTATGCATGTACCTAAGTAAGGGATGAGGAGAGGACAAGCAAGGCTGATCGTGCGCGGCCCGTGGCCCTTTTGTTAGAGTACCGCTCTGGCATTCGCCTGGTGTTAATCGAAGAAAACACATAAATCTACCAATACGATCAGCCGGCCGTTAGAAATCTCCTTCAGACAGCGACTGAATTCGACCTAGCTATCTAGCTTGTGTCGAAAATCCTGCCACCGTCGGGGCTCGAACCAAAGATCTCCCGATCAGAAGAACTGCAGAGTAGTGTTGTAAACGAAAAGACGTGCCTTTCAACGTGTGAGAGTTCAACCTTGAAGTAACCAACCAAAGCACTCTAAAACTTAAATTGTACAAGAAAAACACTGAACTGGGATGATGCCACGCTGATGGGAGTACCTGCTTGCGGAAATCCCCGCAAGCCGATGAATGTCGGCGCCGGATCTCGACAACTAGTGGAAGAATAACTCTGCCACCTCCCAAATAACAAAGCATGCACTACATGTACGGGACAAATTTAGCAGTTGGCACGCCTGGAATCACTAATCGCTGAACAAACTAATCTTTTAGATCGCTGCTCACTATCATCTGCAGTACATTTCACATTCCATACTGCTCCTGCGTCTCTGTGACGCCTACTCGGACTTGTGTTATCTAAAATAATAATTTAAAATAATATGACTAATTGGATGGAATTATGTTTATGATTATATAAGAAATGTTTTGTTTGTTAAACCTACGGTAGTTTGTTTGAAGGCGCGGGGTGCTGTGCAGTATACTAGCACGTATTCGAATGGGCTTTCAGTTCTCGCAGAGCTCCCCTTTGTGGGTCAGTGCACATACATCTAACGTTGCAGCTTATTCAACCATCCATTGAATAGCCTTTAGATAGTAATCAATGGATTATGTGAAACATACGTTCGCACAGTTAGAAGATTATCTTCAATACTGGACATACGTCTCGACTATAGTGAATGAGTTCCTTCCACGATGGAGTTGTGTGAGATTAAGCTGCGGTCTTATGAGCTGTCAACTGGTTTTAAACTTCCAATACAGATTATAAATATAAATCATACCAGCTTTACTATTTTTAATTGCGATTTTATCTGGCATTAACTACTTTATCTAAAGAATGAACATAGGTAATATTTGTAAAATTTAAATTAGCTTTCCGTAAATTTCCACCAAAATATTGACGTAAAATGACAACCAATTTTTTAATTTGTGTGTCATTTTTGATGTTCAAATTTACTGTTCGAGGGCCTCTATGCACCGAAATAGGTGGGAAGAAAAAAATATTTATTCTTTCTTTCATAAAAAGGGGGATTTTCGGTACCTAGACTACATATATTTGATCATACTGTTAAACCCAGTTTTATTCCTTATCGGAAAGCCAAATATATCAAATTATAAGTAAATCTTTAATTGTAAAAAACATTTACCGTTGAAAAACAGAACTAATGAAAGAAACAGGAATTAAGTAAGTGCGACGCTTGAGAAAATGCTATAACGTCTATGTAATATTTTATGATACTACTCGACTCGGTTACCTTTGTGCTCCTGTTCCTGGAGTTCCAATGTCTTGGATTTTCATTGTTTGATGTATTAAACGATGCCGACGCAAAGTAAGGTGTTTCTGAGTAGTTTCGAACAGAGCGAGAAGAATGTTTGAAAGTGCTTACAAATATTCAGAACAAAGCAGAAAGTTGGTGAATTTTAGAATGGCTGAAAACTCACCCTTTCGCAGTAAATTGCAGATTATGAGTTGCACGAGAAAGGTGCGGAACATTTCTTAATGCCAATACGATTGTCAAGAATTTCTTCCTCGAGTTCTGGAGAATATCCCTTGACTTCAATAATCTCCTTGGCTCCTTGAAGAAAACCTCCTACCCACTTTTCCGTGGGACTATTTTCTTACTCAAGAAATCATATTTTAATGCTCATATGGTTAATTCCAAAATAAATGTCTTCGGTGTAACTTAAAATCACAGTCTGTTAATGTTCTTGGTTTAGCTTTTCGTTCTTGCCACATACGTTGTCAGCTGCCATCTATCACAGCCCAAATAACTTTTTTTTAATTTTCAAAATATTTTGGTTTCCTAATAACAGATCAGAAATACTACTTTAAGAATTTTAATAGAAGAGTAAAATCTCGTCCTATGATGTGACACGCCCACTACTACCCCTATTATTATTACTCGACTTTATTCACATTATTTAATTAATTGGAGTAGCTAGCTCTAATTTTAATTAAAGTTTTTGTGCGCTTACATACTTACATTATCTCATAGTATCTTCGTTTTCTTTTCGTGGGCTGAAAATTCCCGCTCAAACGAGTATCGGACGATGAAGGTTGAAATTTGTTAGGGAATGTTTTATTATTTATTCTTTAAACTAATTCTAATAAGAAATCAAATACATCGTACTTTGATATAAATTGTGAGTGACAAAAAGTGTCGACTGCAAAATTAATTTTATTTGGTTAATTTTATTCATTTTTTTCTGATGTTTGACAAAAAATATATTTATACCTTCTTTAATTTTACCCTTCTCTGATGGCCATCGAATATTTGGAAAATGACTATTTTCTTTCTATATTAAATTTATCTCATGAATTAAAACATGTTTGGCCTGGCTACATTGTTTATAAAGTCTTTTAACTTATTATCTATACTTTCTTTTACGAAGAGAGTGCGGCACATTTGGCGTTGTGGCGAATTCATCGACTATTTCATATTTTCATTCTGGAGCTCTTCATGTTGCCACACTGAATTTATTCTGTTCATATTGCAGCAATTCGCGATATAATTTCTCCCGAACATTATTCTGTCTTCATTAATTCTTATGATAAATTTATGTACTATTCGTACTTTTCGAAAATATGAGTAGTTTTAGGGTAATTTTATGGGTAATGTAGTATATTTTTAATCAATAATTTTCTCAAAAAGGCTCCAATTTTTTAAATTGTATTTTCTCCTTGTTAAGGACGATAAAAAAGGACAATGAAAAACTTGCAGCCTGTGTTATTATATATGCTAAATTATTTCTAGCAAACTCTGTATTTTCGAAAATTGCAAAATTGAATAATTGAAGATAGAAATGTCTGCATTACACAAACTCTGTTCTAAAAAATCATCTCGTTAGAAAAAGTAATGTTCAAAGTTCTGGTTCAAGGTTTTCCTGTTATTTGTGCTTGAAATTAATGCAATTTATAAAAACCATTTTCTCAAAATCCGCCCAAACTTTTCCCTTCATTGTTTTTCGCTAATACAAAAAGGTACGCTTAAAAGAATGGGACAATTCCAATAACTGTTGAACTTTCTGAATAATAGAAAATTTCGTATTAGAATTAATAGGAGATAATTAGAATTTTAATCATGAGTCCAAGAGAGTACGGCAGAGTGACTGAGTGGTGTATTGGTAAAGCGCACAGCAAGTTAACGCAATCGGCTGTCAGTGATTTACTGGTAAAGTACTGTAGTATACGTTCACAGCGTACACAAAGTTAATTTTTCTTCCTTGTACAGCAACTGGCGAATCCGCGAGAGCAACGTACCCACCAACGCCCACATTTAATTGTAATTATGCTGTCTTTATTCAAACAATTAGTGCCACGCATTGATTGGATCACATTCATAGGAGTACTTCCACAGTACGAACTACCATTATGAATCAATTTTTTTAAATTGATAGTTTCTTTGCTTCATTTGTCAACGTTTTTGCTTCAAAAATATTTATGGGTTGAGAAGGTTTCAAGCTCAGTTCGATGTTATTAGCGACAATGCAATAATCAATATATATATATATATATATATATATATATATATATATATATATTCTAACACCCCCTTTACCACACACAACTGTATACCTTCTGCACACTCAGCCGCATGCACTGTAAGCGGGTTGTTAAGATATTATGCTCGTGAAGCGAGCTTAGAATCTCAGGAAGCAGGATCTTTGGGGTACGAGAAAGGTCTGAACCCTTGACACAATAAAAGTCACACAAATCACACATAAACGAGCATATAATTCACTCAAAATTCTGTGGCATGAGTTGATAACAACGAAAACAAATCAAAAATAGAATTACACTTTCAAAAATGATCAAATAAATACAAATAAGCAACCTTTACAGCCTATTCAATAAATTAACACTTAATTTTGTTCAGAACTAATTTTCTGAAGCAATTTCTCTAACCAGTACTGGGAATTCCCTTTGAAAATTCAATACGTCTAAATTTAAGTTATTCTAGTTACAATTGCACGTGAAATTAAACTTAATTTACAATCTCTTGCCTTTCTTTAAAATATTACATACAATAAATAATATGTGGGCAAACGCACTACTCTCAATTTGTCCCTTAATTATAACTGCTAATAACAGAATAATGACTGCTCCAATAGAATGGTTTAAGGCAAGCAATAACGCATTAAATCTCCCACTACAAAGCTGCAAATTATTACCACCCGTGTCCTCAGTTTTCTAACACTTCTGGAACTATTCTTTTCCCTGCCGACGTGAACTTGACCTAATTTCACAGTTCTACAGGTTACCTCGAAACCGTCCACTTTCCAACCTTGAAGTCGCGTGCTGGGTTGCGCACCGCGTTGCTCGATTCCGAAGTTCTGCGTCGCCTGCGCTGTCCTCTTGCGTCTTTTTCTATCTTCCTGAACGGCGTCTTCTCCCCGTTCGACTCGCGTATTCTTCCGTCTCGCTAATCGGCCTCTTCTCCTCCCACGGCTGCTACCGCCTTCGATTACGCCCAATTTGTAGAAAATGTCCCTTGCACTTCCCTGACTGCTAGTGCAAGTACCTCGCTCGTTCCTAACTTTTATTCTGTTAATCAAGAACTTTCAGAGCTTTCCTCACAACGGGCAACTTTTTACTTCCCGTATTAGTTAATAGAAGAATACTTCACGAATTCCTCACTACATCGCGGACGACTAGCTAGACGTCTTTGCAACGCCGTAAACTCCTATCTAAACAGTCGTTGCGGCGGCAATTACTACCTAACCTGACGAGCGCTGATGAAAATCTGCTTACTTGTCGAGCGTTGACTTACTAGAAGAACTGCTGACCCGACGCGTGCTAGCAGAAGAGAGATGTTGACTCCAGGCGTGATGGTTCAGAAAAAAGAGATCTTCTGCTTGCGCGCCCGCCCATTTATTGGCGTTGCCTGGGGAAATTCTCTGTGGCGGGGGTAACTTCTCCTCCTTCCACCCTTCACCAGTAAAACGTGGCTTGATAGTTCGTGGTGACTAGTACGAGCAACGGATACCAGGCTGCGCGTTTTGCTACTCTGGTTTTCGGCCGCTCTTTTCGCTGCCTGTGAGCGTTCATGCCGATGAAACGGTGGTGTTATGGGGTTGTATAATCCCATATCGCCACAATATATATATTGTGACGTACCTCGTTTGCGGTACTTTTCACTACATTTATTTTAGAAAGGACAGGTGTCGTAGTTCGTGAATGGGTCTCGATAGGTTTGACAATAACATTGGAAAAACTCAACTATAATTTCTTTAAACAAACAAGCAATTTATTACTGAAATCACACATTAATACATCCATTTCAATCTCATTACTCCCTGTTTTTGGTACCAAAACTATACCCATGATCTAGATCTTACAATACCTTGAATACCAAAATAGTTCGTTTCTTCTCAGATGATTTCCAACGGCTGCCACGATCGGCAGCCTTCGGCGCGACTCGGCGCCCCTTCGGCGGTTACACAATACCTCTGCTTCAACTCCGACCGTTGCACGTGTCTTCCAAATCGAGTAGGCACTGCTTCTATATTACTGTCCGCCTATCCCTTGCAGTTTATCTCGATGCTTTCTCGTGGCACAATCCACCAATTCTCCTTCGCTTTCCTTTTTTACAATAACGCCGGCACGTGGCCACTACCCACGCCGTTATCAGCCACGCGGCTTACAGTTCTTGCCTTTTTTTACCATTGTTCCCAATTATGTGTTTACCACTGACACCAATACCACGATCACCAGCTTGCGCTATTTAACATTTGCCACTGTCACACTTAACTCACTTCTTGATAACTTCCCTTACATTATTTAGCTTAATTTTGTCCTTCTTTTACCGCGCGCACCAACATCGCTCCGCTCTCCTTAGAGTTCTGCTCCACACTGCAACTGCCGTCGTCTCGCCCCGTCTCGCCGCCTTCTCGCGCCTGACTCGTTCCCTTGTCGCGTCCATTACTCGCCGCCGAGGCCGCGCAATTCAAAATGGGCGTAATTGGAAGAAATTGCCCTGCGTTTCTAATTAATTAGAGAAACGCTCCGCGTTTCAATATATATATATATATATATATATATATATATATATATATATATATATATATATATATATATATTGTAGCGTTGTAGCGTTTGAGACATGGAACAAACACCCGAGCCACCTCAGTAGCTACGGCGCTGCCAGACACGTCCCCGCAAGGCATACAGACCGCTATTGTAGGCGCGACGGAGAGCGGTGTCTGCCGCCCGCAGTTCAATCGCCGGACTTATAATTCATGGCGAGCGCGGGGGTCAGTTGGTAGGGGTTGTGACGCGGTGAAACCTCTCCACGGGAGGCCGGCCAGCTGATCGCTTCTTCTTCTTGAGAAAGTCGTCGGCCAGGTCGGTTATGCGTTCCCGGTCAGCTGACAGGAGTGACAAATGCCATTTTGACGAGAGTGTGTGAGAAAGTAATAGTTCGTGAAAGAAAGTAGATAAGGGAGTATAGTATCCACACATTAGAACTGTGAATATCAGAGGGATAATTATAGACTGTGGAGTTTCATGGGGTAACAAGTATGAAGCGGAAAAGTGGCCACGAAAGTGAATACTTGATTTGCTGTGAGACGGTAAGAGAACTGTTGAAATTCGCTGCACGAGTGAGAGTCTAACATAAAGAATGCCTGGTACAAAATATTTAACACGCATAAGAACTTTGTAAAACGTGTCGGCGTGCCACACGAGTAATGTTGTGAAAAGAGAAGAAGAGGCGATTATTCTGGTCCGGTGCCGTGTGTAAAGAGAAACAAGTCGAAACAGATTCGACTAGGATTTGGTGTAGCGCGAAAGAAGACCGCATTTTGTACGGCATCGCAGACAGTCAGTTTGCATAGGAGCGAGGCGACATCGCGGCCCGAACTAGGCCAAGGTCGTAAGCCCACGCCGCGGACGTTCCGAGCGGGGGTTGGCGAACCCAGCCACCGTGCGAGCGAAGAGCAAGGAGAAAATAATCATTGTAACGGAACTTCAGAGGCAGGCGACGCGATGAGCGCGCAATCGTTGTGATCATTAGACAAAGATTGAGGAAAATATGAATATTAAAGCAAAAAGTGTTACGTACAGAGTGTGCAAAATGAGATCAGTAAATACCTTGTAGACTATGTACGATATATCATTCCTTAATGATTCGCTGAAAGAAAAATTGACTGTAAATATTTTAAATGTTAGACGTAGTGATTGAAGGTAATTGTTAAATGTCATGCTAAGTATGGTAAAATTCATTGTAAATTTGAGAAATAAATTTAATTTAACATATGTTCTGATTGAAAAGCAGGGAGTGAATAATATTTTGCTTTACAATTCCCAAACGTTTCCTAACATAGTATTTGGTAACGGCCGTGTATTATGACGTGGGGTTATTGTATATTATTGTATATTTATCGGTTCAGGAAGAGTCTGTGTTATTGAGTATTGTATTTTATTGATCCAGAGAGTGTATTTGGGGAATTATTTCGTATTTTGTTTTATTTTTAATGTGTTCTGTGATTATTATCTCAGTCATTTGTAATGTGTAACAAATTGTTTCAAGAACGCACTGATTTTACATAGCGTCTGTGTAATGGGTACACTTTCTCACACCCAAATAATTCTGCTACCTGAGATTATAAAAGCTCATTACGAGAATTCATGCTGCATCGCTTCCGAGCTGCCTGAGTGGGTGTTAGGTGGTCTCTCTCTCTCTCTCTCTCTCTCTCTCTCTCTCTCTCTATATATATATATATATATATATATATATATATATATATATATATATATATATATATCGAATAATTTGAAGTTTTTTAACAAGGAAACTTATTATTCTGTCCCTTGGAATTCGTGTAAACGAGTGTTGACTGTATTTGATGCACTTGTGTTTCTAAATTATGTCTTTATAAATGGTACTTTTTTTTAGGATTTGTGTATAATGGTCCGTTAATTAGGGCATGTCCATGTATTCTAACTTAACAGATATCACATTTTGGAGAGGGTTTACCATCCAAATTACCATCAAATGTACACAAGACAGTTGGCCTCCGTATATTTTTCATAGATCGTACCATATATTTGACATTTTATTATTTGATTTCACCAGTCCTGTGAATGCATTCGAGATCACTATTGTAAGTGTGGCATTTACGGATTTATCGTTTGTATATTTTTTCACTTACTGAATCAAAAATAAAATTTTAAATTTTATTTTTAAATACGCCACTACTATTACTACTTATTACAAACGTTTTTGATTATTTTATGTGAAATATAAAATAGTCTACTACGTGGATTATATTTTCAACTGGAGTCTACACTTAAAAATGGACATATAGAGTACATATGGATTACGTATAGAAAACACGCTTAGAGAGTGACACAATTAGAGTTTGTGTACAATTCTGGTTATATTTAAAGACTACGTCATTCCATTAAATATACACATACACTTCACGTGCCACAGTAGTTTACTCCAAGTTTGCATGGTACCCAACTGAAACGTGTCTATGAAATATTTTGTTTATCGGTCTGAATGTTCTGATCCTCACCGTTTTTGTGTTAAAAATGAAAATTTAAAGAAAATATATTTTTCAGAACATAAATAGTAACTGTTTGGCGTTGTTTTTACCTCACCATTCTGTAAATTCTTCTACGTTGTTTTTACAGGTTTACTGGGATCTCCTGGCGAACTATCCAATTCCGCGGAAAGTCGCGTTTTCCAGATTGGAAGATCAATTCAGTGAGTTCACATATTGTCTTTTCCATACTTTCTGATACATAAATTTGCATTGGTGTATGCTGAAAATAATTTTGCTCAATTAAACTTCTCTGCGCATCTGTTCACTGTATTTCAAAACCAGTCAAGCATTTTAATACAAATTAAAAAATTGGTAATTGCATGTAAAAATTATATAGATTTTTATTTATAATTGGCCGCGTTGTCCGGGTATTTACTGAAAACACGAGATTATTCCTTGGGCAGGCAAAGGAATGAATTATGTGTATGGTGAAATCCTATTCTACCGTGCACCAGCCTGACGCGACGTGACCTGATATATATATATATATATATATATATATATATATATATATATATATATATATATATATATATATACCTTGTATACTCGTGTCACAATCACCCCCTCGCAGCCGTCTCCTAGCTCATCTCAGCCATCTACTGGAGAGTTACAACAAAGTAAACCGCATATAAACTGTCTCCGTGAAAAAACTCTATGATATGCCAACTTTCATGGAAATCGCTCAATCTGTGTCGGCGTTGATCGATCTCGGATATACCAACTTCCATTTTTGTGTTTATACATAGTGTGTTAATGAGAAAATAGGTAGTGTGAGCTGTGTCCCACGAAACACCCTTCGATTTAGTAAAAACTGCGTCAAAATCAAATCTGTCGTTGCAGAGATTCCCCCGGACAATCATCCAGGCAGACAAAAATCGTAAAAACATTGTATGGGTTTCATATCGCGTAAATCACCGTGTAAATTGTATGTATAAAATGACAGTCATTTTACATGCACCGATAGACACGCCGATTTTATTTCTATAGATGTATTTATGTGAATAAATAAGAAATTGAACTCAAATGAATTCTACTACACGGGAAGAATATATGTGAATAAAATATTATTTCTCCAATTCAAGACGAAAGACGTTATGGGTCTGTTGATTATATAATCTACCCGGGGTTTCAACTACCTTCCTAAGGACCAGATATAGGGAATATTGGTGCCTCTACAACACTTGGTGCAAAATGTAGCCTCGGTTCAGACGTCTGTTATAACCGTCTGCGCCACGGGGTCGGCATTATTAGTATTACTATTACTATTATTACCTTAGAAAATCTTAAACACTATAAAACGTGGTCTTTCATGTTGTTGTTAACGGAAAACTGAAGTACTTTACTTTCTCCAACGCACATATTTTCTCCCTAGTCATGTCTCCTATTGCGAGGCATTCGAGTTCATTTCCTGTAAGATGTCCCCTCGGACTCCTTCCTGTGTCCCTCCGAAAAGCACCTCCTTTGATCTCTTCCTCATCCACAGCGCCTCCGTCGACTTCCTTCGGCCCATATTTTCCTTTGCAACCTCGTGGTCTGAAATGTTATTACCTCCCTGTTCTGTACAACCGAGACGAGTATATCACAAAGTTAGATCCTGTAAGAAAACTTCTCAAAATGAGCAGTCTTATGTGAAGGAGAAGTAGAACAATACTCCACAGGAGCTTGTAGGTAATGCAGAAATCTGCACTTTGTTGATCTATTTGCGCGATACACCAATGAGATGAGTTAGAGAAGATGAAAAGATGGTAGACTAAAAACTTCGTCTTGACTTTAAAGTTGACAAGTTGACGTCTTCAAATAACATTTCATAGGCAGAACAAATAAAATGATATCTGTAATAAATCAAAAGATTGATACTCTGTCCGTCTTCATGGAACTGTTTTTATCTTTAAGCTTTTACATAAAAATTAGGTTCTCATTTCTTTCTTTCAGCGTTTTATTGAATTATCGTTTTTCCACTCTTGTTCTTTTCTCAGTAACTTAGTCTTTCAGGTTTCTTGTGTACCCATTGGATTCACAAGAAAGGTACAATAATAAGTGTATATAACTTCGAAAATATATATTAACTAGTAAAAAACATCATTCTCTCAAAAGAAAAACGATTCAAAAAAACATCTGTTCATTTAAACAATGGAAACTCAAACAGAAAATATTTTCAATTTCAAAATCTCGGAAGATAATTTTTTTCGTTATACTCTTGTACTATCCCACATCTGAGGCTTTGATTTTGAGGCTTTATGATTCGGTTATAGACACACTAAACCGCTAACTAAAATAAAGGTCATGAGGCTACGAATCCATCTCCGTCAGATTACTTCTTTCTCAGACAGTCCTACTACGGCTATACGTATTCATACGGCTACAGCTATTCATACCGTTCATTTTTGTGGTGTTACTTGAAATTTATCTGTGAGTGCAGTGTATGTCAGAATGTTCCAATTTTTTATAAAGATTATATTTTACATACTCTTTAGATGAAAACAAATTAGAAAATAAATGTTTTGGAGTCTTGGAAAAATATTAATGCACTGAGTATATAAATATTATTAATTGAGATAGTGAATATTTAATGATCTCTAGAAAAATATTCTATTACTCATTTTATTTGAATGAAAAGTTGAATACCAAAGGACTCAAAATTAGAAGGCATTTGAGTGCAGGTGGTATTTTATTAAAGAATGTAGAGAATTAATTGGGCTCATTTTCAGACGTAAATCTTTTGAAATTTCTGCACATTTAATCCGAGAAAGACAAAATGCCTTCTCTTATTCGCGAGAATTCAGTCTCTCTCCTTCTGATCTTTTGAACAGGAATAATAAGTGACTAGATCTGTTATTCTCACCATGGAGATTGTGCTATGTAATTGTTGAAATACCCCACGTGTTTTAAAAAAGGAAATGTAATACATTATTATTAGCAAAATACTAAGATAATTTTGAATATTCATAAAAACAGTGTCCTACTTATTGATCTTTCAACTTGGAGTGTTCAAACGCAAAAGTGTGGAATCGATTCCAGGGAATGCCAAAAATGTTTGTTGAGACAAAACTACATGATGTAACACGCTTAATTGGTTTTACAGTGTTGGTCAATAATCTAAAGCAAACAAGATCGCGTGAACATGAAAGAAACGTTATTGTTTGTTTAAGAAAGCATGTTATGCAGGCATGCTAGTGAATGTACGGCACCTCCCGTAGCGTTTTGCAACGTCGGAAATTATTATAACAACTGCTCATTGTCATTTATCCCACTATTTGTCTCCTGCAATAGTAGCATGATTCAATATTTTTTGAAGTAACAGTAATAGCATGTAGTGTGTAATAACATGTATGTTTTGGCGGTTTTGCGGCCCTTAATTTTGAATCTCTGGTAGCTCCTTATGATATAAGAAATCCAACTCAAACATAATTGAAGTATGGATTTTGTAGAGGTTAAAATGTTTAATATTTCCTGACCTAAATCACGTGTCCTTTATATCATAACTTATTAATAATATACAAAATAATAAATAACAATAATTTACAGTGAATTGAATGATTTGGAATAAATGAAAGTTTTCTAGTAGCTATAGATAAATGTTCATTACTAATGGTGCTCGTTTCGTAGTGAGAATTTTGACTTGCTTGTAGTTTTGCTTCGCACTTCGTAATACTAGTGAAGAACGTTCGGTCCCTTTTATGTTGTTATATCCTAAATGAAACAAAACCTTCTGAATTTCACGTTGTAGCGATGGCGATGATATTGGTGGATATACACTATGTGATCAAAAGAACGTCTAAAGACACGTCCAAAATGGTGTTTCGGTGTGGTCATGTTTTTATGGAGGGGCTTGCACCACTTGTTGTTTTGTGTGGCACTCTCATGACACAGGTCTACGTTCATGTTTTAAATACCTTGTTGCTTTTCACTGTTGAAGATCAATTCGGGGATTGCAATTGCATCTTTTAACACGATCGAACACGTGTTCTTACTGCATGACCTATGGTGGAGTGGTTACGTGACAATATCATCGCTGTAATGGACTGGCCTGCACAGAGTCCTGACTTGAATACTATCGAACACCTTTGGGATGTGGACCAGCACCCTATTGAATTCCAGCATTATCGATGGAGGCTAGTAAATCATTTTCAGCCACGTGTCCGGATACTTTTGATTACATAGTGTATGTCCACATGTTTTTTTTTGCTGTAAAAAACACACTCATTAAATACGTTTTAAGCTGGGCAACGTCGCATTAAATTGTACTCTACCGTAAATTAGAGAACTTGTGCATCAATCTGACACATAACGCTGCCAGGAGTCCAGGAGCGCGATTGATTAGATTACATCTGAAAAATTTAAGAGCCTTTGCAGCTTTCTAACAACAGACCATGTCATAAGATACAACAGTTCTGTTCGTTGAAGACGCCGCCGCCATTGCGAAATATACCAAACGCCTCTGTCAGACGCAGCGTTGTCGCTTGCGTTGCCTAGTTCATGTTTTGTTTGTATCAATACATGTACACGGTGCGCCCCAAACTCCCACACTGTCATTCCACTTTCTACAACAAATCAAAGTAAAATAATCGTTGAAAATTTCATTTTCCATTGCAGAAATTTGTTTATTCTCTCTACCTTGTGGTAGTGAAATTATACCATTACAAACGCTTGCACTGTCTCAAGTGAATGATTATTGTATGGAAATTTTAAGTTGAATAATACACTCTAACTGAAGATGTCAGTCCAAGACCAGCCATGGTATACTTTAACTCAACACTTTCACTTTCACTATACTTTATATACGGTGTTTAAAAAGTAAAATTAGTCACCTAATCAATTTTTTTCTTCTGAGCAACATCCGTATGTGTGGTGAGTTCATGTTGATTTTGACGCAGTCTGGAACATCCCGTCGGATTGCGGCGTCCCCTCCAGTGGCTCACAGACGTCGAGAATGCTGAAATCAAAGATGGCGGCAGCGTCTCGGAATCCGCCATCACGTCTCCGCAAGTCTCGCCTCCCCCACACCACCGGCGGCACCAGAAGAGCCTTGGAGACACTTGGAGTGGACGCAGCAACCCACAAGGCTATGGTGCCACTGCTGAGTTCGCCGCATCTCCCGAATCCCCGTCCGCGTCCTCGCCCCCACCCCTCCATCGTTTGTCGTCGTCTGGGCCGCGACGTCGCCTGCGCGCGCACGAGGCGTGCTTCAACGGCAACGAGGTGCTGCTGGTCATCGGCGTCACGTGTGCCGTCAACTTCGCCTTCATCCTGCTCGTCCTCGCCCTCGTCCACTTTTGCAACCGAGGCGCATCCAAGACCTATACCTATTCTGAGTAAGTTTCTGATTAATGAAAGAAAGGTCGTAAATGAAATAATAGGTTATTTGTTGCTACCTCAGAATGGTGCTATATCCCAGAGACAGCATCATTGTCTCTGCATAACCGTTGACCGGGAAGTCATAGGTTTAGAGTTCGACAGTGGTGGATTTTCGACTATAGCTACATAAATAGATCGAATTCAACCATTGACAGAACCACAGTTCTAGCGAGTGGCTGTTCTATTTGATGGTTTTCCCCCACGAATCGCAGATGAAAGCGAAAGGAGGGCCTGAATGAACCACGGACCCTGCACGATCCCTCCTTCCTCATCCTTGTCTCTTTCTCTCCATTTACTCACACTTACATGCAGTAACTACCACACATGTCGGAAGACGAGTCGGAAACTTAGTACTTGCTCCTACTGGGCCGAAATTATGCTAGGGGATATACTGCAGGGGAAAATCCTACAAACCATGTAGGTCCCAGCCGAATCTCAAGTTTCAGCGTGGGAAAACACCACTACCTCCCGGGTTTCTAACATGCACCGGTGTTACGTCATTAATTACGCCGACGACAACGCGTCTGCTCCCGTTGCCCTCGCAGGTGCGAGTGGCTGGCGGGGCCGGCGGAGGAGCTGCAGCGCGGCGGGCCCGGGGGCTCCGAGGCGGCGCTGGCGGACGGCGCGTACGAGCGCGTGCGGGAGTACGTGGACTCGCTGCCCGACCCGCGCCGCCCCGCCCCCTTCGAGGACGACGAGGGGGCTCTCGAGCCTCCGCGCCGCCGCCGCTCCGACCCTCACGGCGTGCGCGGCGCGTGCTCCATGGAGGAGCTGCTCTTCCGCGACTGACGGCCTCATCCGCCGCTCAACGGTAGGACTCTTCTCACTCACAATAATAATATAATAAATTTATTCAAACCGCAATTGGGTATAACTCGGTGGCAGCTAATTGAATAAATATGATAATATATCTAAGACGCAAATTAAACAGTAATAATAATAATAATAATAATAATAATAATAATAATAATATAAAAACTGATTGATTCATATAACATTAAATTATCTTAAGAAAAAGCCACACTGCTCTGGCACTGCACTGCACTTCAATATGACCCTTAAATCACTTCCTTCATTATTTTTCTCCTTCACACTGCACTACACCTCACTTATATCACGTATACTTCGCTCTACAACCTACTATTTTTAGTTAAATTCATCATTTACTTATTAATATCCTAAATTAATTTCCTAAACTGTTGAATTCTTCGAGGGAAGGGTTCAAAGGTTTTTGCAAGCAATCTATTCCATTATTTTATCGTTCGATTTCTGAAAGAACATTTCCCGACATCTGTTCTATGCGGTCGTAATTTTTTTTTTTTTTTTGGCATATGATCCACCCTACTGATGTATGTAGGAATACTTAGCAGCTGATTAATTTATTTCCAAGCTGGATAACCGTCATAAGCGTTATACAAGGCGCAGAGCCTTGCTACTGATCGCCAGTGTTCAAGTGAATCCCATTCTGCCAATTTCTTGTCCCTGAAAGTAAATTTAGCTACCCTACGGTGAATTCTTTTCAAATTCAGGAATGTAAGAAGAGAAATATTGTAATATTATGCCAGATCACGATGAAATGGTGTCAGTAAAACTCATAATCAGGCCCTGGTAACGAAAAAGTGAATAAATCCTGTTCCTGTATATAGTAAACTAGCAGAACCTGGCGGACATCCTGCTCTCTCTCTCTCTCTCTCTCTCTCTCTCTCTCTCTCTCTCTCTCTCTCTCTCTTTCTCCCTTTCCCTCTCTCCCTCTTTCCCTCTCTCTCTCCCTCTCCCCCTTTCTCTCCCTCTCACTTCCTCTCTCTCTTCCTCCCTCTCTCTACCTGAGCCGATTACATTTTTAAGCTTCAGCCTGACTTCGAAACTCACACCGTTTCCATAGCGTAGAGGTAAGGTCTCACGGCGTGTTAACTCAAAGGACCTCAGTTCGAGTCTCTACGCGGAACGTTTGCTGATTAAAAACATTCTTGCAGGTTTATGTAATACTCGTAGTATAATATAGCGGAGCTGTTAGATATAATGCGAGCACAAGTTTACCTTACGTACCGTATTGTGACTAGCACAGAAGTTGTTCCCCGCGCATGGCATTGTCAAACGTAAAAGTGAATCCCCGTGGCTGATTTTCCGCGCAACCACAACCAATGGATTAAGAAATAAGAATGACGCAAGACATTATCTGAAATCATACCACTTTACAGGTTTCGTTACCATATCTCTGACCAATCATACTCACTGTACAGGACGTGAACCAATCAGACTGATCATTCCAAGCACGAGACAACAAGGGGGTGACGAATGCAGATAAACGATGAAACGAAAATACACAATCTTTAAATTCTGCAGAGGAGTGGTCGCGTGAGAAAGAAGTTCTATAGTTGTCGGTGGAGTCATATGCGTGAGAGAGAAGCTGGGAGGAGTCACTGACCTTCATCACTTGATGGCGCTTCCAGATGCGGCGGCTGACAACTATTCCGTGACCAGATAAAGAATCTACGTCCTGGCGCTTGGCGGAGAATGCGCTACTGCAGGGAATAAATATACTCATAACACCCCTCATGATATTATTTCAAAGCCAAGTAAGCCAGCCTACTTCTTCCCTACAACTTCATGTCACAAGCCAACCCTGAAAATAAACTCGTCCCGATTTGTTACGAATATAACTATGAATATTTGAACTAATATGTTTGAAATTCCGTCCTGCAACAGTGTATGCTCCCGTAAGCGCTCGCGAAAGGGGGTATTTCCAAAATAATTCAGCTGCGCTGCTTTCTGCTGACCCAACGTCGCTGTCCGTTCGCCTCACTATTGAAGTAATTTCAAATAAAATACTTATAACTCCTACAAAAGGAAAATATTTTTTTCGTAAGTTCTTGATGGCTAATCAATCGGCAAATAATTATCTGCTCCGCTTTTGCGGATATTTTGTTCTGTATTCTTGAAACTACTGATTAATTATATCTAATACCTCCCCCAAGGTATCACTAACCTTCTAAGCACTTGAAGATGCTACTAATTGGGTATTTAAACAAGCATTTCACTTTAAATATTACGACTTCATCGTCATGCGTCAATTTCTTATGAACTCTAGCATTTCATTACCAAAAACCAGCATTACCAGCATTACCAAAAACAAACATGGCTTCTTACCGATCCATTACAATCCCCAACTGTTTTATCTTTTAAGTGTCGATACACTCGTACCAAGTTCTATATTTGAATTTCGTAACACGATTCAATCCCATCTCGAATCCACGTGTAGGATTGTGGGTGGAGTCCGGACAAGAGGCGATCGCTATCGCGCTCCTTTGGGCGCCGCAGGCAGGTACATCGCCGGCGGCCGACAGTCAGAGGTTTCAGTCGGCATCCAGACGGGTCTGGCCAAGTCGGAGGTTGCAATTGCCATCCGACCGCAGCCTGACAAGGGGGCAATCGCAGTATGTGGCGGTTTAAGTCCGAAATTCGCAAACTAGCCAGTGGGTGGTTTGTTTCCCACTGCGTGGTAGCATACAGCTGTATGCATGACGAAAACGAATAATTGGGACATCCGTCGGTGAACTTTGGTATTAGCGAGAAGAGCCTGGCTAATATAAGGTGGTTGAATGTCAAACTCAGCGTGTGCTCTATGGTTGTCTGGATTTGCATTTGAATCGGGGTTTGTCTTTACAATACGTATCAAATATTCTCTATTAAAATTTTATTCAAATAAGTTAGTCTAATAATTTAATTCAACGACAACAATGATCATAATCACTTTTATAATATTTATAATTATCATCACTGTTGCCATTGCATTCAAAGCTTCAAGATCTGAACCAACACAAATACTGTCACTTCAACCATCATAAAACTAATAGCATCTCACCACATCAGCGATACCACTAATACGTAGTAATTATTATTCCGCGTAAAATATTATTTTACCGTGGAGCATATGCTGATAGCATCAGTCCGAAGTATTTAATTGAATTGCAACAGGGGTTAGTCGGAGGATACGTGATCTGCATTTGCAACCTTCTATTGACATTCAGTTACAGAATCGATGGAAGTGATCCCATGGTGTCTAGTGAGAAAGCGAAGCATCGATACACGATGGGATAGTGTGTGTGTGTGTGTGAACGTGTGTGTATTTGCGCTCCGACGCACTCCATCCAAAAGCTTTCTCGAGCACTCGAGTTCTCCGAGAGCTCTTCTCTAGGGACGGCGGCAGTCGGCAAAGGTTAACGGACACCCTCTCATTCTACCCGCTCCCCACTCACCTGCCTCACTCGCCTCATCCGTTGCGTCTCACTCCTTCCCATCAAGATCCATCCCTCTCCACCCAGCTCCCCTTTGCACCACTCCCCTTCATTCCGTCACTTTTCGCCCTATCCTCTTCATCACAGTCCTGCTCCGTCTCACCGTCCCTCACTCTGACACCCCCGTTTACACCCTCCTACCCGTCACACTCGACACACCTCACCTCACTCGGTCACACCCTACCCCACGCTGTCACACCCGTTCCCCCGTCACCCCCCACTCTGCCAAAGTCCCGCACACCCCGCCTCACCAATCCCACTCCATCACATCCCGTCATTCTGCGTCACCCTCCGCTACAGTCCGCAACATTCTGCCACACCCAGACACACCCAGACACACCCAACCACACCCCTCCACAGCCCGCCACACCCCTTCACACCCTGTCGCATTCCGTCACATTCCTATATACTCCGTCAGACTCCTCATTCCACGTTCACACTTCTCCTGCCCATTCCACCCCGTCCACACTGGGTCATCCGTCTCCCTTCCACGCCGCCCATCACCACCCCGATTCGGTCGCCCAATTGCACCCCACCCATTTCCACCTTGCCTCACCCAGCTCCTCCCCCCTCGTGACAAAAGCCTCGGCAAAGCAGTGGTAGCGGGCGCAGCGGGCTCACAAGGGATAAAGGCAACGGCGGCAGACTGCTCGCTCTCCTGCACCGGTACATAATTATTTGAATGCGGGTCGCATCTCCGAAAAGGAACCTGGTTAATGGAAATATCCTCCTAATTGCTTGTTAGAGGTAAATTCTCGAGAGAATATGTTATATTCGTAATCTCTGTTCGAGAAAAGGAATATTAATAGTATTTAATATTGGGACACACGGAGAAAATTAAATGTAAAGTGTTTTAAGCTATAAATTGATGCTGTTTATGGCTACAGAGAAAAGAAATGCGATATAAGAATTCACAAAATAAATAATACTAAGATATTGTTTATTGAAGCAATATCATTAAAAATTGAGGAGATTCGAATTCTATGAATATGTGTGTATTTTGAAGGGAAAAAGTCTCGACCGCAACCAAGTATTGAGGATATAATACGCGAACTATTTCAATTTCATGTCGTTCCGTGTCGTAACACTGCATCATTCAAGTAATTATCCCTAGAAATGCATCCTTTTAGGATATCACTAGTTTAATTACCCCACGTTTCGGGAGTATATATCATAATAGTTTATTACACAGGAAGAGGAATTCCATCTACGTTCTTTCCCGCCCTGTGACGTTGCCTATTGCTATCTATTTTATTGTATCTCCGCTTTGCCTTGTCCTATCACTCTCTGTCTTACTCCCATCTGAAACAGTCTTCCTCAAACAATTTCTCACAAAGATATATATATATATATATATATATATATATATATATATATATATATATATATAATTATTTTACTGAGTTTACTGAGATTACTTAACTAAAAACTATAAACAAATATAAACTAAAAGTCAAAAGTACATATACTCACGAATATTCTTTTTCTGTAATGATATATATTTTATTCCAATACTTTCAATCAATTGATACATTGTAAAACGTACTCTTATTCATATTATTCTCTTCTCACAAATTTTTAAAGAAAAGTTTGACAAAGGTTTTTAACGCCACGTCGTGTCAAATGACGTTTAAATATAATTAAAGTTCTTTTATTGAATTAGAGTCCATGTTTTAGGATCCCTGATAAATATCGGCTGCCGGAAAGGTGCCATTAACCACTTAAAAATTATAATACGAGTATCTCAAAACCCTGATTGTTTAAACAATACAATACACATAACTTGTTTTCGACAGCGTGAGCCCAGCACTGTTGCGTGAAACCTCTAGCTTTGACGATACGACCTACTTGCGATCTGCCTGTCTATCGTATCTCTGGCACAGGCATATCGGGCCTCACGCAGTCGATGCGCAACGGCCGTGATTGCGGAACGGGCGCGTCATTCACTTAGTGAACGCCTTATTGTCAGACGACGATCGATCTCGGCGCGACGCGTCGCCCCGAACCCGCTGCGACACACACACACACACGCCTTCCGACGCTTCGCCGCCCCTTCGCATGCCTCGCCTCTACTTGTCCCCCTCCTCGCCACTTCCCCGTCCTCCCACCACCCCTGCCACGCTCCCCACCCTACCCACAGCACCCTCATCGTTTCCTATCCATTACTCTTACACTCTATTTGACAATATTTCCTTCCGACACCAGCTGCGTCTTCATCTCCATTTTCCTCTCCGCCCATTTTCCTCCCGCATTCATCTCCTTCTTACTCTCCTTCCTCCCCTACCTTCTCTGTGTCTTCCTCGCGGTCTCCCTCTCCGTCTGCCTAACCGTCTGTCTATCCGACTGCCTCTTCGTATCCCTCTCTGTCTTCTTTTCCGTCCTCCTCCCCGTCTTCATTTAGGTCTTCTTCTGTCTCTCCACCTGTGGTTTTTCCCGCCTCCCTCTCCGGACCCCTCTTCATTCCTCTACATCTTTCTAAACGACATCGCGCGTTGCTTGTCTGCAGCTGACGGCATATCTTGACGCACGTGAACATTCAATAAATTAGGCGGAAAAACTTTATAATAATTGCCCCGACCCCGGGTCATGAAGAATCCAAATTCTGGGCACGGGTGTGTTTTGACAATGTCACTCACTTCTAATTCCATCGTGTACATTATCTATACATCGCATTATATACTCTCAGTTCGCTTTGAGCAGCGATAGCGAGCACTTCGCTCCTTTTATGGCAGCGCTAACCTCACTTCTTGTCATAGCGTCGTGTTTCCTTCCGCCCGCCATTATCCAACAAATCAGATAATCCTACTATGCCTGATACCAGCATAACCCTATTTGCAGACGATACAGTAATATATTCATCCCATGAGAACATACTAATTAGAATGAGAACAAGATTATGGCCACACCCAATTATTTCTTCATATTATTAATACCTGATTTCACAAATGGTGATTAAAAATCAATCCAGCAAAGAGAATTCTAATGATCGAGTGGCGGGCCTTTATCCCGAGGGTTTTTGACGCCCGAGATCATTAGAACCAGTTAACCCCAATCGTACACAAAAGATTTTATTTTTTACCTAATTTTCATAACTAGAAGCTAACGTGACTCGTTTGTCCCTTCATATTTCCATCCCATAATTCCCATTAAAACTTTCCTCTCGAATTTCTCTACATAAGAGAACATGTATAATTCAACTGTTTTTATATTTCCCTCCTTATCACGATCCTCTCGATCCAGGTGAGTTATGCAGTCCGTATATGGAGTTCCTTATCAAACGTAATAACTAGCAATAACGGATAAGTAACAAGAAAACATTTTATCAAACCTTCAAAATAAATTATATTTGAACTTTTGAGGCAATAATTAAGATTTGAATTATATACGAAAAATGAATCACAGAATTATTCTTCAAGTTTCCATCTACAGAAAATATACAAGTTTGCATGTATATATTATTTGAAATAAATTTGAAAAAAAATCATACACGAGTAACTTCGTAATCAAAGTAATTAACTTGAATTGTTTGTCTGAGATTTCAATAATAAATGAATTTTTCTAAGCTAAGAGAATATTTGAATGATATAAAAACACGTCATTGTGTTGAACTGGAGGACTCACGGATCTAATTAAGGATGTGATAAATACAAACCTTATATGCAACTATCTAGAATATATAAATAGAAAAAATGTCATTTACCAGCATGATATACCCAATGACACGCGATGCTACCGAATGCTAGGCCCGGAAATACAATCTGGAAAACTTTCACAACAAAAGATTGCTTTGATCAATTATTTGACGTACTAACCCGAAAAGTGTATGAATAGTTTACTAACTCCGGTTTGATAAAGAATGCAAAAAAAATCAAAACAGCGAGACTAAGTAATACCTTACAGCTTTAAGTGTGAACTTCCATGGAAAATTGTAACATACTGTATCGTATAGTTTTCTTGAGACTTTTATTTTCAGTCAGGCTAAGGAAGGCAATATTACGAACATTGACTGCAGTGAACCCCTCTAAGAATGAAATGAAAATATGACGTCATTGGTACAAATTACCTTTGTAAATTATGTAATTATGTTTTCTGCAAATGATGTAATTAGACAATAAATATACAGGCAAATAATTTTTTTAGCCTTTTCTACCTGTTTTTCGTTCATTTTAGTTAGTACAATTATTGTGAATCTCTGTAAACTCTAAACATTATTGCTTTGACATTTAGCATTGATTGCATTACTTTTATTATTCTAAAATTGGTGATGCAGCCAAACGTTATGACACTAAGAGCGGTCTTTGTATGTTTACATCTATGAAAAATAATACACACATTAAATGAAACTTCAAGACAGTTTATTAAAACTGTAATGCTTGTTCAGTGGGGGAGTTTAGCCTTCTCTACCTTATTTATATGCGTCTACTGTTTGTTTTCCTCCTAAAGAAAGCTCACAGACTTCGCCTTGCCTCATTCTACTTATTACTTTTTGTAGAAAATATGGGGCATGGAAATATTATATTTACGAACTATAACAGATTATTACGATATGTTCATATAGCGTTTTAAAATCAAGAATCATGGAGTGAAACGCAACCCTTTGTGAAGAGCCAAACGTTTATTACGCACAACTACTAAAACGAAGCCAACCTGTTGGTCAGAAAAGTATAGTACACGTTGGCAAGCCTCTCTGTTTATTATACAACGTATACAATAAAGACAGTCTAAAGCGGGTCAGATGGCCGAGTTCGTTACAGCAGTAGAACCGTAGCAGTCTCGGACCAGAAGACTGCGGGTTCGAGCCTCGCCTCGATGGGTGTGTTTGTGTATGTCTATATGTGTGAGCCGTCGTTTCGTCCTTCACTATAATCATCATCATCATCATCATCTCATCATCCATACACCCAGGGCTAACAATCTTGGGGGATAAAAATCGGGATTCAGCTAAAATGATGATCCCTCTGAAAGGTACTTGCACCTGCTGAAGCAGGATTCAGGTCCGAGTAGCCTGTACGCGAAAAATAAAGATAGTTCCAGTGCATCTTAATCAATGAGCCCCAATTTTCAAATTTTCTTCTTCACCAAACTAAACTATCCAGCCTAAAATAATAACTTTCTCACGGAAATTATGTTTAGTAATATAGGAGACCTTAAATATCAACGGTTCACTTGCTACTCTTGGTTCCTTATCTCTGGATTCTCGTATGTTTCAATTATATCACACCTTATACTTTTGGATCAGTTTATATCTCTTACTGTTCAACCATTATTTCCCAACGATCTACCACTAATTCAGTACCTCAACATAAGAATTCTCATGAACGAACTCATTCATTCACTTGACCTGCATTACCTCGAAGTCGACCAATCCGTTTCTCCCTTTTTTGCGTTCTCGTCTAAATTGCTTTTCTCCTTGCTGTGTATTAATTTGCGTCTTGCCCGGTGCGCCTTCCGCGCAGCTTCTGCTCTCCAGGGACCGCGCGGGCGAGTGCGCGCGGCCAAAGGACGCGGAGCTGCTTCTCTCGGGGGACTATTAAGTCAACCGCGCGCCGCGCCGGGCTGTTTGGCCGGCGCTGCGGGGCACTACTCTTCCCCACCCCCACGTTGTCCTTCGTTGCGCTCTACCCCCTCCCCTCCCCACCTCTCCCCACCACTCCCCACCACTCCCCATCACACCCCACCCCACACCAGTCGCCCGAGAGGCAGAAGACTGTCGCCATCCATCCAGCGGCACACTCTGATTTCACGCTTTCCATCATGTCTTGTTTGGTATAAAGATGAAGATAAATTTATTGGAACTGCAAATGGGCATAACCCGGTGGCAAATAATTACATAAATAAGATAATATATCAAACATGCAAATCATATAATAATAATAATGGTACAATAATAATCATGGAAACAATAAAAACAGCTGCTAAAACAATAATAATAATAATAATATAATACCTAATTCATAAAACATTAAATTACCTTAAGACAAAGAAACTTCTATAATCTAACTCCGCACTGAATGTTCGTGCAATCAAGACCACACTGCACTGCACTTCACTTCACTTCACTATGACCCTTTAATCACTTGGCCGTTTTCCGCATTCCAATTTCCATGCCTCTTTATCCCATACATCGTTTTCTTCCATTTCTCTTTTTTCCATGGCTTCAGTTATTGCCATGTTCCATGTTCTTCTCGGTCTTCCCCTGTATCTTCTTCGATTTGGTATCCACTCCCAAACTTTTTGAGGAAGTCTATCCGATTTCAACCTTCTCATATGTCCATACCATTTTAGTTGTCTCATTTCGATCGTATCGTTCAAGGTTGTTTGCACTTTCATTTTATTTCTTATTTCATCATTTCTTATTTTATCTAACAGAGAATGTTTACAACATCTTCGCCAGAACATCATTTCTGTTGATTGAAATTTGTCTTTCAATTTTTTTGATAGTGTCCAGACTTCTGCCCCATAGAGTGTGGTGCTCTCTATGAAAGAGCTATATATGCGTTTCTTTGTTTTCATTGAAATAATTGAGTTCCACAGCACTGGGTTCAACTGTCTTATGGCTATTTTTCCTCTTGTAGTTTTATTTTTCACATCCTGTTCGTCTCTACCACATGCTGTTAGTGTGACTCCCAAATACTTATATTGTGTTTTACCTTTAATTATTCCTATACTAGTCTCTAAATCATGGGGCATTCCTCTCACCACCATATATTCAGTTTTTTGTAAATTTATTTCCATCCCCCATTTTCCATATTCTTCTACTAATTTTCTGAACATATAAGTTACATCGTCTTCATCTTCAGCCATTATCACCTGGTCATCTGCAAATAGTAGACTAAACAATGTTTCATCACCAATATTCATACCCATGCTTCTACACTTTCTTTCCATTCTTTTAGGGCTTTATCAATGTATATCTTAAACAGGGTTGGAGATATACAGCAGCCTTACCGTAATCCTTTATTTACTGGGAAGTTGTCTGATAGACATTTTCCCACTTTTACTTGACTTTTGTTATCTGTATAAAGTTGTTTGACTGCATTTATGTATGTTGTTGATATTCCTTTTTTTTTCATTGCCCCCCATACTTCTTTTACTGGTACATTATCATAAGCCTTTTTGAGGTCAATGAAAATTATGTGAAGTTTTCTTCCTCGCTCAATTGTTTTTTCCATCAGTTGTTTGAGACAGAAAATATTGTCAATACACGATCTTCCTGGTCTAAAACCACTTTGCTCTTCTGAGTCTGATCTTTAATCACTTCCTTCATTATTTCTCTGTTCTACACTGCACGACACCTCACTTCACAATATATCACTTTCGCATCGCTCTCTAACATACTATTCTCAGTTAAGTCCCTCATTTATTTAGTAATACCCTAAATTAATTTCCTAAACTGTAGAACGCTATAAAGAAAGGGTTCAAAGGTTTTTGCAGGCAATTTGTTCCATTACGTTATCGTATTATGGAGACATGATGGTTCTAATCGAAATGTCTGCTTTCAACTTGCACACTATTGCACCAATACAATTATAAGGAAGGGAACATCTGTGCTTCTGTACATCCCCAATTCAAGTCAAAACATTCTTCAAGATTTTTTGTTCAGTTTTTTCGTATGTCTAGACGTTTGAGTAGTTGTTTTGACACCACCTTGAAACAATATTTTTAGAATTTCATTTTAAAAATAAAGAAGACTTGCCTGCAGTAATAAATAATCTATATTGCCAATTTAGAATATAGATAGAATTAGAATAATTAGAATATGAGTCTGTGGCCGTGTGCGAAGAGTCAATGGTTTTGTCAGATTCTCAGAAAAAATACCCAAACAAAAAATAGTTACGATTTTTAATGGGAAAAACAAATATTTTTGTTTGTACTATTCCGCTTCTTCTATTAGTGCACACTCGACTGAATTCTCATATTCAGCGGGTTATTGCTTTTCTCACAGCTGACGTTATGAATGAAAATCTCCAATATTGACATGTGCCCTTCCGGAAAAGTCATTTTTTTCTGCTCCAAGATTCCATTTTCCACACATTCGACTGCAGCAGTTTTGCTGCTGTAGGCCTGTAGTACTGCATATTTTCATTACATTATCAAGTCTTTTCATGTTACGTGTGTTCATGTTACAAGTACTAGCTGCATTAGCCTCCAGCTAATTTTAAATCATGAAGCGTGTAAGATGGATGATACTGGCTTGACGATCTCCCGTCAGGGAATGACCAAATTACTGATCGGAATTATAGTATATAGAACGATTTTTAAACATTTTAATAATTTTGAAAAACGTAACTACTGTCCACATTTTCGGAACTGGTTTCACTTTTGTACAAATAAATGGATCCACTGTCGCAAAAACGAAACTGAAAAGAGAAAGAAATTTATATTATTGTCTAATGCAAAAAATTTCCTTTTGCATGAAATCCGTTATATATATATATATATATATATATATATATATATATATATATATATAAAATTTATTTCAGAATCTATTTTACCTGACTCAAATTATCGTATCGCATTCTTAGCCATTCTCTCGTTTAACTTGTAATAATATGTTTAGAATGCATATCATCTACGTTTCTTCTGAAGATCCTCCTGATTTAGCTCAAAAATAGTGTATACAATTTGCATAATGTGTTAAGAGAATATCAATAAGTGTTTTCCCAAAAGCAAATTTATATTCACGCCTATTTCTTTATCAGAGTTGCCCACAATGTAAAGACTCCACACAAAGAGTTGTGACAAAGGCACAATGTTGCTTCATCAGTGGATGAGTTCCGTATTTATAAAACGTTTGGTATAATTGAATTTTAATTAATAATCATATTGTGACCCAATTTACCCATGACTCCTGTTTTCTTGAGGGCATGAGAAATCTTACAAGCCGGAGACAATTTTCTATGAAATTTCATCGGAGAAAGGGAATTATTTATGGGATAACAACCTTGTGGACAGCATGGATGTATAAAATTTGTGTAAAGCCCTTTAAGAACATGATCCGTTCATTACTAACATTAATACAATGACAATCAAGAAACTCATAATTAAAAATACAACATTAAGTACATGATTGAAGAACTATTATTAGGCTCTCGTGCCAATAAATTACGCTAGACATTTTGAATAACTAAGCAGTCATAAGTTCTTTGATATTCCGGCCTCTGCTTTTAAGATAATGATTTTTTTAATCGTTTGTATCTACTCACACGCGTAATATTCTTCACCCACTTTGGTTAGGCAAAGTGAAACAGTTTTCTATTATAATCAGTTTCGTAATGAAGTACTTTACCGCTCTAGTGTGGTAATGTTCTTCATTACCACACTAGTGCTATAAAGTAATAGCGTATGTTGCCACTCTTCTTTTAAAAATATTTTGGACTTCTTTATCTTGTATCCTACATCTTCCCCCTTTACATACGCTAACAACTGAGTAAACTCACTGATATTGATATCTATGTTTTTTTGGCTGTCCGGTAAATAATACCGGACTCGCAGCACCTCGGTGTCTGTCCTGACGAAGCCTGAACATGACAGGTGAAACGTCGGCCCCTTAAGCCAACGACGCGGCGACACTCGGACAGACAAGAAGACATGGACTGGAGCTGCGGAATCTTACGTTTACATTTGATATCAGTGTAGTCATTAAGTGATATTGTACTCTTTAAAATACAGTAGTGGAACCAAAAGACGTCTTGGTTTTCCTTCTCTCACTAGCCTGAAAAGTAAGCAATCAAAAGATTTTCCGATATGGAATGAACGTTTTTTCCCACAAAATTAAATACTTACACTCATATTTTTTCTTGGTTTGTTATGTAACAATGTTTCTAAAGCAGCAGTTGCAGCAGTTATGTAACAATGTTTCTAAAGCAGCACTTAGTTCGATAAGTATACACCAAGTGTGTTTCAATTGTTCTCCGTGTTGAGAACACTTATGGAAGAAAAAATGTGAAAACTAATTGAGACTGAAATTTCACATTAAATCTAACAAATTGTTAGAAAGTGGATAAAACATTGTGCGATATTCGTGTCCTAACATCTTATTACAATACGAAATTGGTTACCAAACTCGGCCTAACGGCCTACAATTTGCCAATCTCGTATTGTAATCAGATGCTTTACGATAAATATGAAAAGCAGATGCCAACTAGAAAAAGAGAAAAGAAACCGTGATGTTCCCGTGATGTGATGGAAATTAAAGAAGTTAAAAATATAATATATATTGTATATGATGATATTGTATTTTACATTAAACACCTATATTTGTAATATTTAAAAATATGTATAACAACATTTGTATGATAATGACACAAATTCAGACTTTGTATAAACAGTTTTAAGAGTTTCACTTCACGAATTACAAAATTTAGAAGCTATCATTGACTCCACAATTTTAATGACTAAATATGGATAATGGTACCTCTTCGTAAATATTTTCCTTCAACCTTATTTGAGATCACTTTTTAACAACAAAGGTAATCAGCAACCATAATCAAGTATCCGGTCATCCCTTTTTTAATATTTATTTATTTGAGGTCGCTTTTTAACAACAAATGGCATCGTCGATCACAATTAAGTAACCGGTCATCCTTGATTGAACGCCATTTCGTGTTTATTTCGTGTTTCATTACTAAAGAGACCATTGTGTTTAAATATATGCAGTAGTCTGTTTATGAAAAGGTCTTTTAACATATGGAACAAACTTGTGACTAAAAACCTCTTGTTTTTTCTATTTAGAAGTGAATAAGTTATTATGGCTAGTGAACATAAGTTTTAAAAATTGATTTCTTTGTCATAACATCAAATTAAATATTAAGCTTAATTGTTTTAGTTTTTCAGACAGTTTATTTTGATAACTATCTTTACCAGTTTAAGGAAATATTTATTAACATTCTTGACGATTGATCAGTGGCGATAAATAACTATATTAAAAATATTTATTTCTACTCAAAAGATATTTAATGCAACCTTGATTTAGTATTTGATGCCTTGGCAAAAGAGTATGGCATGACCACGTGGCCTGTAAGTAGTACTTGCAAGTTTTCTTTCAGAATATTAAACTCAAGGGAAGTCGTAGATGGTGCAACTTTCAATCTGCCAAATGGGATTTTCCCCCGTAACGACACGTAGCTACTACCTCTGACAAAAGTCTCTCGCCTCTCAAACTTTCTTTGAAATAAATCGATGATGCCAACGCATAGTGTTAAAAAATTAAATCAATATGAAACATATTATTCAATTTTTTACAATGAAAAAATATCTGTGCTTAAAATAAAATGTTATTGGAATTGCGTATTTTTCACATAATGGAAACACGTTTTGTGAAAATATTTCAGACATTCTCTCTGGTGATAAAACCTCTTAAATCCGTTTCTATTTCTTCCCTCTTCAATATCAGACGTTACAACGAATCATAGTAAATGCAAATCACTTAAACTGTTTTACCAATTCATCTAAATTCGCATCTTGAAATACGTAGTGTGCTTTCAAAATGTTACGAACGAAATTGTACAAGTGTCTTTCCCAAATTTCTTTCAATAGTAATGATTTATGTATTGAAACATTTTATTTCCAATGCGTTAACAAACTATAAGTTGTGTAGAATAGTATCCATTTTCACTCCATTTTACTGTCTTTGATTTCGAAGTATATTTTGCAAAGAGACCAATGAAAACATTGAAGTGAAAACTGATCGTAATTTTTTTTATGTAATGTTTATTTTATCCTTAAAGTTACACAGAAACCAATGTAATCATAAGAACATTTCGAGGGTCATTTTGGACGATATGGCAATTATTTTTTACCAGTCAATAAAGCTGCAGGAAGCAAAAATTGGGATATACTAATGAAAGTCTCTGAATTGTTCTTCATAATGTTGGAACTAAATTGGGATCCGGGATTCAAGGCACAATGGGTAAGGGACATTGAAAGATACGTAAATAGAGATCATTGTGTTATTCGTATTAAATGCACAAAACAAAATTGTAATTCTCGTACTCTTACGAAATAATCCCCCAAGGCGTCCGCACATCATTTCCAACGATGAGGAAGGCGCTGAATACCATTGGCTGTGTGGGATACGTCTACGCGCGCCTCTATGCGCTGTCAGGATGCCCTCTCTGTATGCAACCTGCTTCCCACACAGCAGCGTCTTCATTTTGGGAATGAGATCACAGTCGCACAGTCTGAGATCAGGGGAGTACGGAGGGTGTTCCAAAATCTCCCACCCCCGCTGCATCACAGAAGATTGTGGACACAGGCTGCAGTGTGGCTTGTTGCATAATCGTGGAGGAGTACTGCATTGTTGAGAAGCCCTGGATGTTACCCCGCAGTGTACGACGCATAGAGTGCAGAAGGAATGATCTGTAGTACGTGGCAGCAACAGTTCGGCCGTCATGAATAGGATAACACACGAGAATACCGTGATTGTCATAAGTTAAAATAAGCATGACCTCCGTGGGTGATAGATTCTGTCGAAACTTGTGTTTTAGAGCTGAACCACGATGCTGCCATGCATTTGATGGCCTCTATCGTTCTGGTTCATACGCTCGCGCCCAAGTTTCATCAATTGCAATAATGTGATTCAATATCTCATTTCCTTTATGTTGGAATCACTCCAGATTGATACGACATGTCTCGTATCGAGTCCATTTTGCACTTCAATTAAAGCATGCGACTCCCACTATGCAGAAGACTTGCGCATCTTCAAGTGATTCCGTAAAATGCGGAAGACTGTCGATGCAGACATTCCAGCTATGCGGCTAATTCCGATACAAGCCAACTGGTAATCCTAAATAATCCATCTGGTAAATTTTGTTCGATAACGTCACTTGCACCTGTGTATGAGCAGGCGCTGGGCGTCCACTGAGCCGCAGGTCAACAGTTGCTACGCGTCCACGTTTGAAGGTCTCAACCTAACGTGCAACAGTTCGATAGGTCAATGCCCTATCACCCAATACTTCTCGTAGCTGAGTATGACACAAATGCTCACTGTTCAACTTTAGTAACATACATCTCGGAACACGGTCTGTAGGGTACTAACGTTTGCATGTGTTGTCTACTATACCCCAATGCACTCAGACGTCATCTGATGGCCGCATCCCGTACTGCGTACACCATGTTTCCAAAAGTACATAGTGCAACAACCGCATATGCAGTCATTCGGAATTTATAAAATAGTTGCCATGACTTCTGAAATTACACTCGTATATTGTCAGAATTTAATGCAAAACACATTTGATGGAAATCTGATATATATATATATATATATATATATATATATCATTCATTAAGGAAATATAACATGGATGGCTTTTAAACGCTCCATGTTATGTTGTGTAATCCATACATTAAATTGAATCTACACGAGGCTGAAGCTGAGTTCGAGATATTGTTATTGGAAATATATCTTTTATTTTCTGTTTGTTTATTGAGTTTTGCTTTAAACATCTTTTACTCAAAATATTTAACGTAGCTTCTTAAATAATATATATAAATTACTTTTCCTTAAAAACGTACTACAAATAACGACTCGAGCGATTTACGAATAGTACTTAAAATCCATTATAAATACAAAATTTAGATTTACTTATAAACCGACTTTCAAAAAACTTTAGAGGTTTGGTTTGTGTGAGTGTCTTAACGTAAGAGAAAGGATGATATTCACAAGGAGAGGAGACAAAGAGAGGGAGATGAGAGTAGGGAGAGGAGTGACGGTCAGAGGCAGATTTATGGGGAAGTTTACAATAATTTCTTGGTAAGGAACCTTCAATACATAGTTAATTTTAAAAAGTTATTTAATTACTAGAATGTCTTGTACATGTAGCATTATCATTTACTCTAATCAACTTCATCAATCTTCTTCAATCAAAAATTTACTCTAATGAAATCTCAATTAGATCGTTCCCGCTTCAACACTTTGCGACTGAAAGAGATAAATTTTCGATTAAAATAAGAATGAAATTACGTATATCAGTTAATTACGACGAATGAGTTTCCGTAATAGAACTCTGTTCACATACTCTCCCTAATAACAATGAAATGTTTAGTGGTTTCCATTGAAATTCCCATCTTCATTATCCCTCATTCAGCCGTCAATTGATTCATAGTTTTCGATCCTGGAATAGGACATTCGCCGTCGGTCGGGTGCCGGCGCCAGCGCCGCGTGTAAATTGGAAACGGCTGATCTTTGCCTCTTTGTTAGTCGGGTATTTGATTTGACAATTCTGTTGATAAAAACCAATTATTCGCAACCCAACTCAAACACATGTGCGCTCATTGAGGTTTGGAGGTTTAATGTAATGACATTGGTAATGGAGGTTTAATGTAATACTAACGGGCCATCTTGTGAATGAAATGCGGATTTTAGGGAAAAGAAAATGAATTAACCGATGAAATAATTACTGTTGTATAGTGTGAATTTGTACACTAAAGTATTTATAACTGCATGTAGGAAGTACAAATAATATTTTTAATTAAATCATTGTGGATTGTGTTGTTTCACGTCACACGTAGGGCGTCGACTTAGGTCAATATCGCCAGCCACTTATGAGAGGCGATGGCAGGCAACAAGGCGTCTTGGGTAGTAGACTCACGGTGGCCACATACATAAACACGAGCCCTCTCTTGAATTCATAAACAGGATTCTTTTCTCCATGCAACATATATAACGTAAAGCGATTAATTAAAGCTAGAATTAGAAACAGGAGAAAAAGAATAGGAAGAGAGGAGGAAGGGAAAGGCGAGGAGAGAGGGAAGAGAGAAAGGAGAAATAGAGGGGAGGGAGATGAAATAGAGGGGAGAGAGGAGAAATGGAGGGGAGAGAGGAGAAATGGAGGGGAGAGGGAGGAGACAGAGAGGGAAGAGAGGAGGAAAGAGGGGAGAGGGAGGAGAAAGAGAGGGAAGAGAGGAGGAAAGAGGGGAGAGATGAGAAACAGAAAAGAGAGGAGAAAGTGAGGGGAGAGAGAGGAGAAAGTGAGGACAGAGAGAGGTGAAAGACAAGGAAGAGAGGAGGAAGAGAAGAGAAAGAGTGGAGAAAAAGAAGGGAGATATGAGAGAAGGGAGAGAGAAAAGGGAAGAGAGAAGAGGAGAGAGAAGAAGGATAGAAAGGAGATCGGAGAGGATAGTGCGCAGATATGAGGGTGAAGAGGGAGGTAGAAGGGAGAGGAGAGAGAGGAAAGTGGAGAGAAAAGAGAGAAGATAGATGGGAGAGAAGGAAGAGAAAGGAGAGAGATTATTTGAAAATACCTTTTCGATTGAAGGAAAACTTCCTAATTGTTGTCTCAATTAAGTTGGGGCGTGGGATAAGTTCCCCAGCTGCCTCCCATCTGGTGCACATGACAGTGACAGTCATGACTGCTCTGACCATAAGACATGGAGGCAAGAGACACGTGCACATACTAGTTGTTTCTTTGTAATTCTTTTGCACCGGTTACATCTTACTTTAACTTTCGCACATTTCGAAATCCTTCTATCTTTTCGACATCGAAAATACACTGTTCGTTTTTGAGAACCTCTTCATTTCATAGACCTCTAAACAAATTCTGAATGAGACCTACCTAAGATTTGAATTCCTCGAATCTTTCATCTCAAAACATCTTTCCTCTGAGATCCCTAATATGTTCTTTATCTCTCAAACTCTTCTGCCATAAGCGTATCAAAAACTGATCACTTCCTTTTCCGCCCAATGCCACGCCGCCCAATGTACGGAATTGCCTTTCTAGTCGCACAAGATTCTCAAAAGTATACAAAAATACTACCGAAATACTACGAAGTAATTTGGAACTCATGATTCGAAAAGCCCTTTTGTATATCGCACATGTTTTCATAACTCTTGCACTAAGGAAAATTCCGAAGACGTCTGCTGCACTGAACTGCCGGACACCTGCAAAGACACCTCGGTTTCAAAGCCCGTCCAATACTCACTCTGTAAGTATGGATCCGCTGACCTGTGAAGCCAGGCAAGTACATAAAGCCCGAGAGCGTACGTTCAGAAGACGCGCATTCAACTGAGGCATTACTTTAAGTACAAATTTACGAAGATTTCGAAGACCGTAGCAGCTGAAAATAACACGGCGTATGCTTCGTGAAGTAAATGTCAATAATCCTCAATGGCACGATGGAGCTAGGCGGATATTCTTTAGTACTTATAAGTCGAAAACGCGCCCTCACACCAGACCTCTACTTCTGGTCGGCTGCCCAGGTGGCTTTTATATTAATTCCTACGATAGGAGGTATTTACTTGAAGGCAGCGAACGTGTCACCACGCCGCCAGAGTACGCCAAGGACACGCAATATATTTATCACATGAATCATATATCACAGGCGGGTAGATACGTTCCATCACACACTAATTATAATGATTTGGTAGTCAAATTATGTATCTACCTTTTGTCAGAAAATTAAGATAAAAATTACTTCATAGTCACGGCAAGAATGTGTTATTTTCCTAAAAATCCCACTTCCAATAGCCTTTATTTCTTAAATTACATTTTTTCTCTGCTTTTACGGTAAGTGGGAGCTTCAAAATAAAAATGTGTCTGGTAAATCGTAAATTTTAATTTTATCCGGCAACCATTGCAAGTCCCAACCCTGTGCTCCTCTCAGAACGCATTGCTCTACTCTTCGCTGTTCAGTTTCAGCACGAACGCAGATCATTGGTTTGTATAATTACTCGAGGATTATTGGTTGATTAGTCGAGATTGTCACAGTTTCTGTTTCTCGGTTGGTAGCTGGATGGTGTAATTTTCAGTTGATATGATTTGACTAGACGGATCAAATTCATGTTCTACCGCACAGTGTTGTGTTTACTCTGGTCCAAGCTGTTCCCAAAGTAGTGAACTGTGTGGGAGGATGATCACAAGGGTGGTTGTTGTTTTTTAATAGAAATATTTACTTTATGTGACACTTTTGTCGAGAACGCAATCCCTTAAGTGGAGATAAATTAGGCGTCTTCAAGTTATTTTTAAACGATATGTTTCGGTCGGTGTGGTGAATGGGCATGTGCAGTTAAGGCGGCTGTTTATTTCTTTTAATAAAAGTACTCGCTCTGAAGCGCTCTATCAGAATAATTTAGCAATCTAACAATTTGGCGGTAAAAGTCTCCAATAATCAGTACCACAGAGCTTCAACATGGTCCTTGCGTCAGCAACATGCACTTACGACCTGCGGCAAAAATTAATCCAGAAGTTGATACATTCTCGTATACGTACGTATATACAGAGTAATATATGTAATATAAAGAAAGTTATGTAACGCTGCGCAAAAAAACGGCTGATTTTCGGCAGAAAAAATTCATTGCCGGGCCCTGATTAAGAAAAAGTAGATAAATTTTGTTTCTAAATAAAGAAAAAAATCTTCTAACATGTTTTGGAACACGAATTTCTATTTTGTGGGTTCTTGATGCCAAAAAACCAATTGACAGCAAAACGTCCGTCCAACCGTTTGTTTGTCCGCCCGTCTGTCTGATCGTCTGACCGTCTATCTAATAGCGTCTAACCTATACGTAGGAGTTTTTCCAAAATTTTCCCCATATTCCACAGACAATCAGGCTCTAGTCAAAGCTTTGACATTTTGAAAAACATTCTTTAAATTTTGCAGGTACTTTACATGAAGATCCTGGAATATTTTAATTTTTTTTTCTAAAACGGCTCCAAATATTTTCTTTAAATTTCTTGTAAGAAAAGAGTAAAATAAAAACACTTTTTTCACATTACAAAGATGGCATAGGTCCAATTTTCACAGTTAATGCTGAATTTTCGAATATTTCAAAAGTATGAATTATTTCTAGTGTCTTCCTACAACTACAAAATTAAAGATAGAGATTTTTCCTTCAAATGGAATTTGCTATTCATAATAACTACTTTCAATAAAGTCCACTTTTTGAAAATGTTAGTAGCTTTTGCGCAATGTTAAATAAGTGCAATTTAAAAAAATACAAAAATAAGATTTTTGTAAGAAAAACGACTCCAATTTTTTTCTTTAAAGTTACAGTGGGGATAGTGCTAAATTTACTCTATAAGATAACATAAACTCTATATTGCTCTATTGTTTTTTCTTCAAAAATTACAAAAATTAATTTTTCATTACTTGTCTCTCATGTTAATATTTATACGAGTACTAGCGGCAATTTGTTTCTCGAAAACTCAACAGTTTCCTGTGAAACGAGCTCAAAATTCCGCATATTCAGTAATGTTCAATCGCCATTTTTTTCAAAAAGGACTCCAATTTTTTTCTTCAAACCTTTCTAACAGATAGTGCTAATTGTACCCTTTAATATGACATAAAGTTAGTTTTACTCTATTCTTTGTTGTTTTATTAAATTAACCAATGTATTTTTTTAAATTTCACTCTCGCCGTTAATATTCACATTTCCAGCAATTTGGACACTATTGCATTTGTGACCGGAAGTGATTTAAATGTCTTCATATGAAGTTTTTTGTATATTCAATAGTTTTCTGTGAAAAGAGGTTCTAATTTCGTATTGACAGTAACACCATTACACCAAACCCACAAATGAACACCCACCAAAAACCTCACAAATTAAACACAATTTTCTTAAAAACGGCTTCAAATACTTTCAAAGAAAATTATAATTTATGACATTTTACCCTTCTTTAATGGTCTTGAAGTTCTACTATTCGATATGCGAAAAACTGAGAAAATTTCAAAAATATGTATTTTGGGCGACAATAGATGGCAGCTGGCAAGAGAATGGGGCAAGTCAGAATTGCTAGCCCAGACTAAAGGAAATAGAAAACTAATACAAGAAAGTACGTGCAATTCTTTTACACCACTAGTTTGTTAATTCGATGCCAGTTTTTAAGCTTTGGATCTATATTTTTAATAATCGATTGATTTATTGATTGGCTTATGATTGTTTCTGGGTTATGATGGAGCAATGGTGGAATCAGTCATGGATCGAAGGAGAGTATTCGGAAAGGGGAAAACCATCAGGAAACCATTGTCCATTATCCATTGTCTTCCACAAATTTCAGATGGATCGACGGGACTCAACCGGACAACCGGACGACGGGAGACAACCGGAACTCAGTGGTGAAAGGTAAACTTTCTGATAATTTACTATGAAAAGGAAATTATGGCTGAAAAATAACAGCAGTTGCAACCTCCAGCGACGAAAAGTAGCAGCGAATATTTCGCAAAGACAAAAAACTTTCAGTAAACGTTTATCTCATAGGTGTTATGTAATATATCTCCTTATTTCAGACATGCTTAGTGAGAATGTGCGTCACAAATACAAAATATATTTTTAACATTTATTCCTTTATTAAAACGTATGATTTTCAGCCATACCTGGGGTGAATTACTTTGATGGATGAGTGGTGATGATAACGATAACAGTATGTACAGAAAAGAAATGATAAGGATATTAATGACGTGATAAACGGAACAACACCGAGAAAACCTGCCACAAACTCGCTTTTCCCACAACAAATTCCACATTGATTTGAATCCCGCTGTTGAGAGGTGAAAATGAACGTTTAGACATTACACCAATGGTCGCTCGTGCCTTAATGGGCTAAGGGCTGAATTTTCCTTGGTACGTGGCTCGCAGCGCGCTTTGCAGCATATTTATTAAGCTGACTTAACCCCTTAGCATAATCAAATAAGAGTAGAATTCGAATTTGTTACTATTTAATTACTAATTACCGCGAACATTTTGTTTATTTTTATTATTATTTTTTCTTTATTTATTATTTCGTTCATCCACCGAAAGATCGGGGTTTTGCTAGTCTGATATCAAGCTGACCTAATCAAAACACCGGAATTAAACAAAACAATGTTTAATTGTGAGTGACTTGGCTGTCTGGGTTGCGCCACATCGAAAACTGTGACACCAGCGTTTCAACCGTCTTATCGCGATCTTCCTCAGAAATGAAGCACGGGAGTGCGGTCACCCGGACAGGCAAGGTCATTCGCCATGACTGGCCGTGAAAGTCTTAGGGCTCCTTCCCACGGCGGTGCGCTTCCGAACACCGCGGCTCGTAGCAAAGCATTGGTTTGAATGGAGACCTTCCCACGTGCGGTGGGTTTGCGCCGCTTCGGCGTTCGGGAACGGACTCCCGCTTCGCGAAGCGGAGGAGGGCGTACGCGCCGCCGCTAGCAGAACACAGCTTCAAATGACGGCATTTCCACTGTGCCGCCGGTCGCGGCGTTTTACCTGTACGGTCCCTTTGTTCGACGTCGCCGGAGGGTCGGCGAAACCTACCCTGCAGATGCCACCCCCTTCTACGGCGGGCGGTCGTGGCGTGCAGCGGTGATCCCTGGAAGCGATGGAAGAGCCCTGTTGCTTGACGGACGCGCGCCGCCGTGGCGACGTGGGAAGGCGACCTTAGACGGCACAATTGGTATTCATTTAATTACCGGAACACCATTTTTTATCCCTCGCTGCAGCGGCTGCAACGCGTTGTGCACCGAGCCGCTGCCGCCAGCAGCCCCTTCAATTATTCATTGGTGCGCGGCCCCGGGCCGGCGGAGCGTTCGCCCTTTGGCGCTATCGGATTTCCCCTCCGCGCCGACAGGCCGCGCCGCGCCGCGCCGCGCCGCGCCGCAAGAAGCAGCTCCTGAGACGGTGTCGGGCGCTGCAAATGACGGCATTGTTCGGGCTTCCGGAGGAGAGCCACGGGCGAGGCAAAATAATTGGAGCTCATTAGGGAGCAGCAAATATCTGAAGGAAAATGGGTGGAATTAAGATGGGGTCGTATTTGAAGCATATGCGGGAAATAATTAGTAATGACAAAACTCTAAGAAAGATCGATGTCTTCAATGATTTTTTCAGTTAAACTTACAACTACTTACAAGCGTATAATTACACGTAGAATAGAAAATATACTTTTTTCCTAAGAAAAGGGGCAGGGGAAGATACATGAATTAGTAACTTAGTGGTGATACATGATTATTTTTGTTAATTTAAATAATCTAAACATTAGTCACTCCAAACGGAAATTCAAGTTAAGTCTTCAGTTTTTTCAGTATTATTGTGTTGTGCGTACTATATAAAATAGTGGCCTGCAGTAACAAAAATGCTACTGAACAAAACCACGCAAAGTGGTTTTCCAAAAAGCAGCGTGCGCAACGAAAAGAGGTCAATATAAATGTCTCCAATTGACACTACAATAAATTAAATATTTAACGGTTAAAGTATCCGTGCAAGTATATAAAAGCAAAAGAGAACTCTACTAAAGAAATACCAATTAGTGATGCTACAAATGGAACAGACATTCCCGTATTCGTTTTCTATATCCTTTGATCTCGGCAAGATATTCACTCTTGCAATATAATGTTGCCTGCTGCCATATAACGCCGCCTAAAGTATATTTTTTGAAATTTTCTTAATTTTTCGGTTTCCTAATAGTAGAAAGGAAATATTATATTAAGAACAGTAAAACTTTCTCCTAAATGGCAATTTTCTTTGAAAAAGTTGGAACCGTTCTTAAGAAAATAGCGTTTAAGCGCTACTGTATATGCGAATTTTGAACCTCTTTTAACAGAAAACTATTAGGTTTCAAAAAAAACTGCATATGAAGTCATTTCAAGCACTTTGAGTCACAAATGCAATTGTGTTTACAAATTGGTGGGAATGTGCATATTAATAGTGTGAGAGGTATTAAAAAAATATTTGTATAATTTTACAAGAAATTAACAAAATCCCCAAAATGGACTTTACGTCATATTAAACAGTTTAATTAGCACTATTCGTTCCAAATATTTCAAGAAAACATTTTGGGGTCATTTTGAGAGAATAGCGTTTGAGCGTTTCTGAAAATGCAAAATTTTCAGCTTGTTTTCACAGAAAATGTTTGTTTTGTGAAACACAGAGAGTGTTTTCGAGAAACTTGATATAACATAATTTAAAGCACATGTACTCATAAATATAATAGTGTGAACAAATCGTCGCTAATATAAATATTAATGATGTGAGACACGTCCAATAAATTACATTTTTATAATTTTTGAAAAAACAAACGGACGGCACGGAGTACATTTAGTACTATCCCTACCAAAAGTTTAAAGAAACAATTGTAGCCGTTTTTGAGAAAATCATGTTTCTGTAATTTTAAAATTGCAAATATTGCACACATGATTGCGCGAAAACTACTAAAAGTTCCAAAAAATGAAGTTGACCTTAATGAAACAACTAATTATGGACAAGAAAAAACCTCTATTTTCAATTTTTTAGTTGTAGGAAGACGCCAAAAAATGTTCAAACGTCTGCCATTTTTGAAGATTCAGTGTTAACTGTGAAAATAAGACCTATTTCACCTTAATAGGTGTATCTTTATCTATTTTTACAAAAATTTAAAGTAAAAATTTGGAGCCGTTTTTGAGAAAAGTTTGAAAATGTTCGGGGAGCTTCATGTAAATATCCCCCAATTTTCAAGAATGTTTTTCAATATTGCAGCGCCCCGAATGGAGCAAGATAGACCGAGGAATATCCATTTTGGAAACAATGGTACGTATGGTTAGCGTTAGGCGTTAGTGTTGTTCACACACTGACAGACTGACAAATGGAAAGCCGTTTTGTCGTCAACTAATTTTTCTATTTCAAGGACCCACAAAACAGGGATTCTGGCGACACCACATGTTGAGGATTTTTTTTCTTAACTAAGAAACTGGATTTATCTACATTTTCGTTATCAGTGCCCAGCAATGATTTTTCCCCAAATCCGCCGTTTATTCCCGGAGCATTACATATCTTTCCCTACACTACGTATATTACTCCGTATATACTGTGACCGTATACGATGTAGATAAACCGTATACCTCGTAGATGCGTACGTTCACATATTTACGGCACTGGAGGCCGTCAGCCGCTAACGTGTCGACATCGTCCAGGCGATCGACAAATGGATCGATGCGGCCGTTTCCCGAACTCACGTTTTGAGAGTGCTCGGCATTCTGAGTGTGACCGGCAACCCGAAGACAAGTAAACTGAACGTAATGTTGGCGAGGAGAGATTTGAGTTCATTTGGAAAGAATTATAAAAGATCAAGCGACGAAATGTAAATATACAATGCGGAATACTAATATCACAGCGTATGCATGACTAGCAAATGCATGGTTGATAGCAGATGAATGTAATATTCTGTTACACCATGTAATGGTTCCACGTGCTGAATAAGTGAAACATAGTACCTATATTTGTGAAGTAATATGTACTCTTAGACTTCCGCAGTATTGAGTTCATGACTTCTTCGCTGTCCGAGCGACGCCGCGTCGTTGACTGAAGAGCCGACGTTTCGCCTGTCATATCACAGGCTTCTTCCTCACTACCCTGAAGAAGCCTGCGATATGACAGGCGAAACGATGGCCTCTCAGCCAACGACGCGGCGTCGCCCGGACAGCCAAGAAGTCGTGAAGTAATATGTTTTATGCATAATATTTGCAGCTTTTGCTATATTTCTTTGGCCTGAGAACACTGCAAGAAGCATCCGACCGACGTGACCGTTGGTAAAATTCGACGGAGGCTAGATATCTGGGAGAGGGAACGGTGTCTACGGAACAGCTGCGACCGGTGGCGAGGTCGTACCTCGACGGCGGAAGGAACAGGGGAAATCGAAAAATTCTTCAATCTATAATCATACGGAATGCGCAATTAGCTTCTCAGTTTTTGCTTAACGAACAATTGTCAACAATTTGACAACAACAAAAAATTGTTAGGGAGCAAGCTTGCCTACACATTAGGTGATTGATTTGTCGTAAGCTCCAAATGAGAGAGGGAGGGAGCTGGTAGAACTATTAATTCACGAATGATTATTTAAACGATCATTGTTACCAGGAAAGAAAACCTAAACATTATATTACCTTACACTCATTGTAACATTGCACTGCACGTTAGGGATAGCTCATATGATCATGAGAGAGAGTTTTGCCTGCCAATAGGGTTGGTAAAAATAATTCATTACAAAATAATTAATTACAATGAGCGGAAGATTATTCTTTAATAACTAGTGTAACAATATTTTGAATCTTTCTGAACCAAATTGTACACGTATTTTTCTTTTATTATAGAGTTCTCTTCTCCTAATTAAATTAGACTGTGTCTGTGAATGTATTTTTTTTTCTTTTTGTGCTTATAGTCAACCTGTACTACACTTAGGAATGTTTATTATCATGTAATATTATTTTCTTTTTGATATTATATTGATTTGTTGTAAGTAGTGTTTTCTATTTCTGTTAATCGTAGTCTACTAAGTGCCCCGTTCCCAGTAGTAATTTCTTTTTGCAACCCTGAGTGACCAGCGTATCTTTTCTGGGAATACTAAACTATGTAAGATCTAGTTACAGGGTTCAATACGTATGTATACGAGGAAGTAAAAATACTGTCTGAAGACTTTGAAACTCGTAGGAAGTATATCATTCACAAAAATAAAAGCAAATATATACTTAAATACATTTTTGATGTAAATATTCAGATAATTACTAGTAGTAGTATTCAGTTTACACTGAAAGAACGTCTACAAATAGCATTTTCCGTAGATTTCTGAAGAATGAATGATCAGAGTACCCAAAGAATGTAAGTGTGCCTCTTTTTTTGGAATAGTTATTTGAAGGGAGAAGAGAAGAAGAGAGAATAACATCTGTGCGAGAGAACATGCCAGAGAAGCAAAGACAACGGCAGGAACTTGATTTCTCTATTTGATATTTATGAATCATACAAAGTTCACAATCATGGAGGAACTTTTGTAACTCATTGTGTTTCAAAACAGTGTTTGGTGAGTCGATTTTCCCGGAAAGGTTTCCATTCGCTGCCATATCAACCGCCTCTCCAATTTCCTTGCTGAACGCAATATACTCGTTCTACGAAACCACACATACGAGGGTTGCCTTTTATATTTCAGTATTAGAGAACAAATATTAATAAAAATCAAATATAATTTATTTAAAGCCTTTTTTTGAGCGATTGACAAATTATGAGGGATCCAACGCGAACAAATTTTTTTGACAGTCAAATGTTCATGCAATATTGAATGAATGCTGGTCCCACTAATGTCTAAGGTTGTCTCAATCTCACGATAGGTCACATGACGATCTTGCAATATCAGTTCACGCAGAGCATCAATGGTTTTCGGAACAACTGATTTTGGACGACCTTCGCGAAATTCGTCCTGGAGTGAACTACGACCAGGGTTGAATTCACCATACCATCGATAAACACTGGTCCTTGATGGAGCTTCATAGCCAAAAATTTAATTAAGTTTATCCATGCACTGTTGCTGAGTTAATCCACGTCGAAAGTTGTAAAAAATAATCGCACGAAAATGTTCACGATTTAATTCCATTTTGGGGCCAAGATGAATCTTTTAAGTTACTGTAAACAACACAAACAGCGTTCGTATGTCAAAACGTTCTGGATACGTATAACCTCAAAACATCCAACTTTACGATAGAGCTGTCAGTTGCCAGATTGCAACACCAGAGTTGCCAAATCCCGAAACATAAAAGGCAACCTTCGTATCTTAGAAGTTGACTTTATTCCAATCATTGCTTCCTCGTAAGGACAATGTTTTCTTCAGCTCTCTTCTCTTGATATGTATAAATTGCTTGAAAGATGTATAGTGAATACATTTGTGAGAGATGAGGGTGCTAGAACATTAACAGACAATGATTTGAAAAGAATTTAAATGGAAAATATGTGTACAAATATTGTGAATTTTACATGATTACAATAATGTTCTACTAATTTTCTGTCGTTATTAATATTATATATTTGTGTGTAACTGGGAATTGACGAAAAATGGAAATCCCATTTATTTTCTTAGTTCTTAGAAGATGGTTCATTTGGGATGCGACACCTTCATGATGATATTTAGCATGTCTAATTGGCTAACTTGTCGATTCTGACACGTAGTAAATTAACTGTTCTTTACATTCACGAGAAAGTAAAGGGATGGATAATTTTTTTTTTTTTCACTTTTGCCTTGGTCCTTCAAACACCTAAATTATTTTTATAAAAAATTGATGATATGCAAATTAATTAGATGAGACAAAGGAATTCATACATGCCTGAACCCCTCTGAAACTGTTTTGGAGTAACTGCATTTCCTGATAGCGTGAACGTAATGAAATGACTCCTTTCTTCGAGGTGAAAAAGGATTTGTCCCAAACGAATTAAGTGAAGCGAAACTTCTTGTAAAGGATAAACGGAGGTAGAAAAGCTGCTTGAATCTTTTAGGGACGAATGTGAGTGCCGGTAAGAGCAGCTTTGTGCCCGGTGCAATAGCTGAATCCTTCAGATCGATATTTGAGCGCAGGTTTGGAGTTTGCACGCGAATTCTCACAGACGTTTCACTCCCTTTCTGTTAAGTCTTTAAAGTTACTCATTGTATCAGGTACCTAGACTGACTTTTCTCTCTTGGACATTTTAGGCAATGACACTAAGAAACCCAGATGAGGGCGTCATATTTTTATACGGTAATATAATATATAGCTATTAAACTTTCAACTACTTCCTGGACATCATTAATAACGAGTGGAATTTCTCGCATGTCACTATTTACTCAACATGTATTGGAAAAAGCTATTAATGGTTTCACATTTGGGTCTTGTTATGTAGCGATCTCGTTAACTCTGGCCTTTTATAATCCTTCACCATCCCTCACAGAATCCTTCGCCTTAGCCATATCATTTGCTCCTTATTCCTAGCTCTTGACGAATAAAATGTTCTTAAAGATACGTTCTGACAAAGAATTAATGAAACCGGAGGTTAGCTGACTGCACAGCAGATGATATACAGTCAACTAATATTTTATAATATAAAAACCATTTTTTAAATCTTATAATCAAGATAATTAAATATTTTATGAACCAATAAGCATATGGCGTAAAAGTGTTTGTGGGAGCGAAAAGGGTAAATTTCAAATAAATTATTGCTTTCATATATTTTTGTAACTTGTCGAGTATTTTCTGAAGAATATTTTATTGCAATGTGGCATTTCATTGCACTTCAGATTTGTCTATTATTTTCTTTGAATTAAACATTTTGTTCGTGTGATGAAAATAAAATACTACTAAAATGAAGAGATAATAAAATACGAATAATGAAAATATAAAGATAAGTTAGAGTCAAACATTTTAGTTCACTGTATACAGACTTTTTTCTGCATGTTATTAAAAATGATTATGTTACCTACATTCCTCTCTTTTTTTAAATATAAGTCTGTGTTTTACGGAGTTCATCAGTAAAAGGACGTTTCGAACATTGTTTATGTTTACATTGTATTTACAATTGTCAGAAAACGTTATAGCTGATGTACCTTTTTTTGTTTTTTCAAAATGAATAAAGATTCCTATTAAAATCTTTGCATAACGCTTTGGAGTTTATCATTATTAAGGTTAATAAACAAATTACAACACGTAACACAGGTTTCAAATATTGTTTGTCACAGCATCGCGCATCCAGAAATTAGTGGTAATTATTTTCACTATGCATGTTTTTTATTATTTTTTGCAAATATATACTTAAATCGTTTATCGCATCCTTAATCGCAACTTAAAGTCATTTATCGCATCCTAGCTTTCATTTGCTTCGATCTTCCCAGTTGATTTCTTGCAGCTTTCTTCCTTCCATCGCATTACTTGTTGAGTACTTCCAGTGTGTCCTCGATCTCCATCTTGTCTTTCAGCATGGGTCTATTCGATCATTTTTTGGGCTCCTTCACTCATCCATTTGACAGACATGCCCATACCATTGTAGATATTTTGCCTCTATAGTATCTAAAATTGTGGTCCCTATTTCACTCTTGATAACATCTTTTCATTTCTTGTTCTTTCTCAAATCGTGAACTGACAACGTTACCAATAACCCATTTCGTTACTCTTAACATTTTTCTTTAGTTGCTCTGTTGTTGTCCGCACTTCTGCTCCATAAGAGACAATACTCTCTACAATAAACTTGTATATTTTTATTTTTGAGCTTGGTCTTATTTGTGTGCTCTATAACGTAGTGTGCAGCTGTTTTGTAACTTGTTTCTCTTTTCTTATTCTTTCAATAATTTTAGGTTCCCTTTTACCATTTTTGGTATACCTTTCTCCATGTTATTTGAATCAAGTGTTTCAATAATTCCGTCTTGATAACATATCAAGACGGAATCAACGCTATCAACTCTTTTGATAACTCCACGTTAATCACCAGATTGTGGTTTATACTGTCAACTATAATATATTAAGTTTTAGAGATATTTATTGTTCAACCCATTTTTGGTATTCTTCAAACAGCTTCTTCAACATGCAATGAATATCAACTTCATCTTCTGCCATTATCAAGTGGTCGTTTGCAAAAAGTGAAGGGAACATTTTACGAGTTCCGACAAAAATTCTGATATTGGCCATCATCAATCCAGCGCAGATGTTAGATATATTTTGAATGGTATGGAAGCAATTGCACGTCCTTGACGCTGACCTTTCAAAATCTCTTGATAACCTTTTCAGCAGTAGCTACTTTAAACAGAAAACACAGTACAATCATAATCTTCCAGTGCAAAATCCATTTTGTTCTACATCGAGTATCTGATTTTCAATTATTTGTTTTATAATTTTAACATAGTCTTGAAGGAGAAAAAAGGAGAAATATTCACACTGTTCCTCTGTATTTGGAATAAACTTGTCTCTCCCCTTTCTTGTAAATTTTATAAATAAGTATAAGCAGTTATCCATTCAGGGGGCACAATTTCATCTTTCAAAAACAGTTGAAAACAGAAGCTAACATCTCATGAAGCAAGCCCGCCCTTTAAACATTCTATGTGGAGTACGCTCTGTCCAGGTGTGTGGGCATTTTTCATAGGTGTAGAAGATTTATGTATCTCATTGACTGAAATGACATAATTTTCTGTAAAAATCTTAACTGAAAAACTTATATCATTGATTGAGTAATAAATGCTCGACAATCTTCAGTTGGCAGCTTAAGATTATATATTTTACACTCCTTTAATGGAATAAGTCTTATGGATATAGTATGTTTTCTGTTTATTCTATGAGATTATAATATTGATGTTAATAGTTTTGATTATTATATATATATATATATATATATTGAAACCCAGAATATGTGTTTCATTACACTAATTAAATCATTAGTGTAAGAATTCAATAGCTATTCTGGACTGCGCGGTGCGAGCGCCGGGCGCTGCGAGCAGCGGGCAGCCGGCAACGGTCGCCGCCGCCACCGGTGCCCGCCGGGAGGCGAGCGTGAGAACGGCGGGTACAAGCGTGGCAGCGCGCACGTGCAAAAAGTTCGTTAGTTGGCTTGAGGCGGCCGCCGCCGAAGGATGTGCCGACGTGCGGCCGGCGAAGGAGAGACGCCCGCGGAGCGGCGGCGAGTGCGGACGTGTCGCGAGAGCTCGCGAGTATTGCATGGACGCAGACGACACGCAATGTAACTGTGCAAACATCAGAAACTGTAGTATAACTTGGTATAGGGGAATGGTCATGGTAATTGTGTGGTACGAAGCTGAGTTCGGCACGCATGATCGGCGCGGGTTGAACAATTAAACCCACTGACGGACGGTGATTCGAGAGAAGTGCGACGCCCTGGTATCAAGATCCTGGTCGGGGAGAATTATCGGCGCATCGGCCGTGGACAACTGCCACGCCATCCAGCGCTGACGGCCCGCAGCAGTAGCAGAGGTCGACAACCCTGTCGGCACGAGCGGTTCTCCGCATACCATAGGTATTCAACCGGGGCCCCGAAGGTATGAAAGTTGTATTTTACTCTTAATCTTGGTACCAAGGCGGAGTATAAAAACGGTGTCTGATTATGTAAATAGTAACTTTGATTTAAAATAAATCTTGTCATAATTGTATTTCTATGTATGAATAACTTCCCCAACGTTGCACCGACTTATCCTAGGACCCATTCACGTAAAAGACACCCTCTCTTAGTGTTATATTGCAGTGAAGATACCCGGCACCACCAGGTACGTCACAGCTGGCGCCCGAACAAGTGGAAAACGTATAGTTAAGAAATGTGGCCTTAGGAAAGTTGGTGAAATGTTGGAAAATAATGTGCATGTAATTGATGTATAGTAATGCAGGGTATAGATGAGAAGCAGGCAGTGCAAAGTGTATTATTATAGAGTACAAAAAAAAATAACAATACATGTGTTAGCAAAAACATGCGCAAGTCAAGTAAGCATAATGAAATGTTGTTAATTACAAAAATGTTGTTGCGTAATTAATTGCGGGCTGACATAGGCAATTATTTGTGAGCATCCAATATATAGTTAATATTGTAGTTACCGAGGTTATGAAGGTTATACATGTACATGTTACAAATAATATAATGTAATAGAATTCCAAATTTTGTAAGACATATTAATAATACTTGAACTGCTTGGCAATTTTTTTTTTATAACATGGAAATCAAAGAAATGGGGAAGTAGTAATAATTCTTATGAGAATATAAAGGTGGTTAATAGTGTTGTACAAATTATGCACAAAATTGTTTTTTTGCTGGGAACATTCACTCAGTAGTGCATTATCTATTGGTGATGGTAAAGTGTGGGGAATTTATTAGAAAAGATACCAGGTTGGGAAATATATACCAGCAGTGTGAATATTTGTTGTGAATATCTATATGATATTATTGAGGAAAATTCAGGGAGGAGATATGACATGCAAATGTGAATGATGATTATGTACATAATATAGCAATAAGTGCGTTGAAAAGTAATGTCAATTAATAAGGGATTTATTATAATTCGAAAGCATTTTTGTGTAATAGTATTAATAAGTTTATTAGCAGTGTATATGTGTAAATGGTAATAATATAGGTATTGTAAGGAGTATGTTTATACATTGGTAGGTGAGTGGAGATTTATATGGCTACTGACTTAGTGTTATTGTGTTTTGGTGGTGAACGAGGGTTGCTCGTTATTGATTAGTAAATGAAATAGGAGTGAATTAAACCATTCACGAAGAATATACAGTGTTGTGGCGGGTATAGTTACTTCATAGGATAACTGTGTTATCGTTGGTAGGTGAGGCAAGAGGAAAATTTGTGCGGTATTCTAGTGTAGTGGGAATCGATTGGACAGCTCAAAGCAACAGAATGGAGGCGCAAAATATCGCGTTGGACCGGGAAGAGAAGGCGGATGCAGTAGGGGAGATAGATGTAGGAATTGATAATAGCATTTCATCGGGAAGCAGGGATAGTGGTATTGATAGTCGGTTGGACGATACGTCAGGGGACAGCGTCAATAAAGATGTGCAAGTTACATCAACTTCAATGAACCAGGCAGTAGAAAATCCAAATCGGGGGGGTGGAGAAGATAATAATTCATGTATTATGCAGACGATGATGAAGATGCTCGAACAACTGAATGGGAAAATGGATGTACAGAGCAGGAAAACAGAAGAACAGATTAAGAAGTCGGCTGAGGAGCAGAAAATATTCACAGGGGAGCAGATTAAGAAGTCGGCTGAGGAGCAGAAAATATTCACAGGGGAGCAGATTAGGAAGTCGGCTGAGGAGCAGAAAATATTCACAGTGGAGCAGATTAGGAAGTCGGCTGAGAAGCAGAAAATATTGGCTGAAGAACTGAATAGGAAAGTAGAAGATCAGATTAGGAAGCTGGCAGAAGAACAGAATAGGAAATTAGATGCAATAGGGGGGCGAATAGGACGCGCCGAAGAACAAATTGAGTTAACGAAGAATGAGATGATTAAAATCGCGGAGCGGGTAGAAAGTCACGAGCAGTGGACCGCCGAAGAATTAGGGAAACAGAAAAAGGAATTAGAATCCCAAGTAATCAATCTGGGGGGAGAATTAGAGAATAAGCTATATCAGCAATTAGATATTAAAACCGCTAAGCAGGACGAGAAAATTGAAAGGATACAATTGGTAGTCAAGGAAGAAATGCTGGAGAATAAGAGGGAATGCGAGGAGAAGGTCGTGTTATTACGGACAGAGATTGAACAAATAAAAGAATACAAGGCATCCCCAATCGCAGCAAGCGGGACGGTACCATTTACCCCTCCAAGATCACTAAAATTTTCAGGTGACGGGAAAGAGAATCCATGCATATTTATGAAGGCAGCAGAACGACATTTAGATGTTATCAATACTTCGGAAAGGTGTAAAATACAATTATTATATTTAATGTTAGAAGGCAACGCAAGGATATGGGCCGATACATTTGATAAGTTTCCCGAATCAGTAAAGGCATTTAAAGATCGATTCCTTGAGCGGTACTGGAATGAGGAAATTCAAAGTAATTTTAAAATTAGCCTGATGAATAATCATTACAACCAGTCCATGGGAAGTTTGCGGGAATACGTAACAAGGCGTATTATGGAATACAAAACGCTATCCCCACCGATGAGCGATCAGGAAATAATATGTGTACTGACAAGACAGTTCCCAGTTACGGTGCAGAATCTTTTACGTAGTGTGCAGCACACCGACCTGGAAAGATTCCAGAATGTGTTAGGAGGGTACGACTTGACATTTGCAGGCGTACCAAAGAACAGAAATGAAGGGAATGTTAATATGGTTAGATCGGAATGTAACCAGGGGCAAGGGAGTGATAGGAGCAACGATTACCAGAGAAACCAACGCGGAAGAGGGGGAGACGGATGGAGACCAGAGCCGGGGAACCAGAGACCGGACTGGAACGGATCTAATTCAAACCGTATGGAGATGCGAGGCGGGGGCGGGAATGCACCCGACCGATTAGCACAGCCTAGCACAAGTAGTGATCAAGGACACTATTTAAACTAATAGGGTCCGCGGTGATAGGTGGCCCCATTGCGGACGCGGAAATCGATGACGTAAACGCGGTCTCCATAAACGCTATGCAGCCGGTAACCTACGATACCCAACCGTGGCGGAGATGTAAGAACTCAGCGGTCAGAATCAGGAAATGTCCCACGATATCGATAGAATGTGAAGGTATAATTAAAGAAGCTTTAGTGGATACAGGGTGCACGACTACAGTAGTATCAGAAGAAATGTATGAGGAGTTAAAAGCAACAGGAAAAGAAGTAATGTGTTTGCCTATGAATAGGGCGTATGTGATTGGGGCAACTCAGAAGAAGTCAAGCCCCATCACAAAACAAATCATGTTTCAAGCCAGGATTGGTAACCAAGTATACGAGATAGTGGCCCTGGTAGTCAAAAAATTATTATATTCGGTAATCATTGGGACGGATTTTCTGGTTGATCACAGAGCAAATATTGACCTAGAACGGCAAGTGGTGGAGTTGGGGAGCCAGGCGATAGGATTTGACTTGGGGATGGACGAAGAATACGAAGCATGTACGGGTGTAGTGGCCGAAGAATCTTTGGAAGAACAACTGAGGACAGCAGAAGAACAAAATAGAAAATTAGATGAGCAGAGTAGGAAATCAGACGAACATAAAATAGTTACGGAGAAGCAGATTGAGAAGTTTGCGGAAGAACAGAGCAAAGAATTAGGTAAACAGAAGAGATCCGAGGAGGAACAGAATAGGAAAGCGGAGGAACTGGATAGGAAAGATGATGTGCTAAAATTTCAATCATACCATCAAGTAGATGCTAGGGTTGCGGTAGCAGATAGAAACGAGGGGATGACGAACCAAATCCATGAAGAAGTCAAGACAGCGGAGGGCAAAACGGTGGAGGTCCAAATCGAGGCCGAGGAGGATGTTTATAAAGTAAAAGTGAAAACGGACGAATTGAAGTTGATAATGGAAGAAGAAGTGGAAATGAAAATAGAAGAAATGAAGCGTATAATAGAAGAAGAAATTATGGAAAATATGCAAGGATGCGAAGAGAAAATAATACAAGAAGAGTTTAAACAGGAAGAAGACGGGAAAATGTCGCCAAGTGTCAAGTATGGGGTGACACCAATTATGCCTCCAAAGTCGACGAAATCTCTGGGAGATGGGACGGAAAACCCTAAGGTAGTTATGCGAGCAGAAGAACGGCACCTAGCATCAAACAACATATTGGAAGGATATAAGGTCCAGTTATTACACTCAATTTTAGAAGAGAACGCCAGGACGTGGGCAGAGAATTTTGGTATATTTCCGGAATTTTTAAAGGTATTTGAAGACAAGATTTCCGTACGAAAACGGAGCGAAGAAACTCAAATAAACATCAAGAGCGACCAGTGGAATAGCCATTACAACTACATCACGGGAAATAGTAGTGGATACAGAATGAAGAGCATTATGGAACCAACAACATTAGTTGCTCCTATAAAATATCAAGGAATTAGTTGCATGTTAACGCAACAGTATCCTGTCACCGTGCAGAGCTTACTGGGCAGAGCAGATCATACCGATTTAGGAAGGGGTTTGAAGATATTGGAGAGGTACGAAGTCACCTTTGCAGACGCCCCAAAGCATGGGAATGAAGGAGATGTAGGCAGGTCCAAAATGGAGCGAAGTCAGGGGCGAGGGAAGAATGATGGTATAGTCAACCATTGGTACAAACGTAGAAGAGGTCGTAGCTGGAAATGGGACGACACTTACCAAGATGTGCCCAACACGCTGGAAGCTATGTCCTACAACTGTGATTTAGGAAATCAATGTCAGCAAAATGGGGATGAACCGTCATACAAGAAACAAAACATAGTAGGACACCACAAGCTTCAAATCGGAAACCTGGTCAACATGTATGGAAAATAGTGAAGTGTAAATAGTGTAATATTAGTGTTAATACAAGTAATCACATGTTAATTCGATTCTAAGTTATAAGTGTATATAGGGCGTCGAGGAATATGCAAAAGAGTGCAACCATCGGCAGTGACGATGTTACTAGTGTGAATTTTGTCCAGAAGCGGGAAAAATTCAAAAAAAGAAAGGGGGGGGGTGATGAAACCCAGAATATGTGTTTCATTACACTAATTAAATCATTAGTGTAAGAATTCAATAGCTATTCTGGACTGCGCGGTGCGAGCGCCGGGCGCTGCGAGCAGCGGGCAGCCGGCAACGGTCGCCGCCGCCACCGGTGCCCGCCGGGAGGCGAGCGTGAGAACGGCGGGTACAAGCGTGGCAGCGCGCACGTGCAAAAAGTTCGTTAGTTGGCTTGAGGCGGCCGCCGCCGAAGGATGTGCCGACGTGCGGCCGGCGAAGGAGAGACGCCCGCGGAGCGGCGGCGAGTGCGGACGTGTCGCGAGAGCTCGCGAGTATTGCATGGACGCAGACGACACGCAATGTAACTGTGCAAACATCAGAAACTGTAGTATAACTTGGTATAGGGGAATGGTCATGGTAATTGTGTGGTACGAAGCTGAGTTCGGCACGCATGATCGGCGCGGGTTGAACAATTAAACCCACTGACGGACGGTGATTCGAGAGAAGTGCGACGCCCTGGTATCAAGATCCTGGTCGGGGAGAATTATCGGCGCATCGGCCGTGGACAACTGCCACGCCATCCAGCGCTGACGGCCCGCAGCAGTAGCAGAGGTCGACAACCCTGTCGGCACGAGCGGTTCTCCGCATACCATAGGTATTCAACCGGGGCCCCGAAGGTATGAAAGTTGTATTTTACTCTTAATCTTGGTACCAAGGCGGAGTATAAAAACGGTGTCTGATTATGTAAATAGTAACTTTGATTTAAAATAAATCTTGTCATAATTGTATTTCTATGTATGAATAACTTCCCCAACGTTGCACCGACTTATCCTAGGACCCATTCACGTAAAAGACACCCTCTCTTAGTGTTATATTGCAGTGAAGATACCCGGCACCACCAGGTACGTCACAATATATATATATATATATATTCTTACCACCCCAGCTAAGCCCCTAACACCCACTCAGGCAGCTCAAAAGGGACGGCAGAATGAATGTTCGTAATGAGTTTTGTGGTCTCATGGGGCAGGATCTTTCGGGTGTGAGAAAGTGTACCCAAGACAGAAATTGGGAAAAATCGGCGCGTATACTCTGAAAACAATTATTTACCCATTACTAAGCACTGAAAAAATCACATAACATCTTAAAAGCAAAGCCAAATGTGAAATCTCTTCCAAAATACTCACTCTGGAATCTATAACATACAATCCTTAGTAACTTTGAAATACCCTGAACAGACAAATTTATAGTTCTCCTGCACCATGCACAGTCGTTACCAGATTCCAAGCTAGCATACGTTTGTGAATTATTAAGTGAAATGTTTTGTACTCTCCTTTCTTTAAACAGAACATATTTTGAATTGAATTTAAAAAATTCTGAAAATTTGCAATTAATTTCACCACACTTAGCATGATATTCAACAATTCCATACAATGCCTAATTTTAGCATTTCGAATATTTACAATAAATTTCTTTCAACGACACATACAAGAATGATTTGTATTACACCGTCTACAAAGCATTTTCTGTTCTTCTTTGCACACTCTGACGGCTACAGCTTCTTATTTAGTAATCAGTTTTTCCTCAATCTTTGTCTATCAATTATTGCAATCGCGCGCTCGCTGCGTCGTCTGCCCCTCTTAAGTCGCGTTACAATGATTCCCTTTACCTTGTTTTGCGATCGCGCGGCGGCTGGGTCGAATCGAAATGTCTACGCCGTGGGTTCACGACCTTGGCCTAGTGCGGCCGCCCCGTCGTCTCACTCCCCTGCAAACCAGCCAATTGCAATGTAGTTCGCCTTTCGCCTTTGCCGATGTCGAGATGCTTTCTCTCACCCTCAACCATGTCCTCGCCAAATATTCTCCCGTATAATTCTTGAAACGCCCAGTATCAGAACAAGATAATTGCCTCTCCTTCTTTCTTCGTCGCTCTTCTCGTGACTGCAAAGTTCTCACGCGTGTTTGATAACGGCGTATTTGTTCCTGGCGTTCTTTACGACGCACTCTCACTCGTGCAGCTAATTTTAACAGTTCTGACGCCTCACAGCAGCTCAAGTGTTTACCTTCGTCGACCTGGTCGACGACTCTGTCAAGAAGGAGTGGTCAGATGTCCGGCCTCTCCTGGACGGGTATCACAGCGTCACAATCTCTACAGACCGACCTCTCGCGCTCGCCAGCAGATACTAGGCCGCGCTGTATCGAACATGCAGAAGCGGAGAGCTTGCATTGCGGAGACTGCAGAGGCGTGTCTGGGCGTCGCCGTGGTTGCGTGGGCGGCTGGGGTGTTTGGTAAATGTCCCAAATGCCAATATATATTATAGAATTGATATTAAGAGTTTTGAGAAAAAAAAATTCTTGGCGTATTTCAATGAATACATACATAACATAGAGGTCAAAACAATGATGCTTCATTATTACGTTTTAGAACGAGGTCAAAGAAATGTATGAATTCGAAGAGTCATATTCCACACATACTAGGCACAACCAAAACATTCCTAATTTCCTCTCACTTATTTGCCATATCCAAAAGTAGCTTTATTATCAATTTAAGTTGAGGAAAGGTAAGATTTGTGATGATAGAATTGTTGTGTAAAATTAATATTTTTCTTCTAAACGTGAATGTTATTGTTTATTGACAATAATCCATGGTTTCAGGATTTTCGGCTACTTCTCCTTGAAGATGTCATGTGCAGCTGCTTCAAAGGTGAAGAGTGCTATTGTGAAACGTTCATTGTGTTTACATCTTGTTGACTAGTGTACCGTTTTGGAGCAACAGATATGAAGAAATATATCGGAACATTCATATCATAAAATTTTGACTTTTTTACATTAATACAGTGTGGTTTTGTATATCGAAATATTATAGTTTATTTTTATATAATGTTGGAATAACATTGTATCACAAATCGAAAATGAAAATAAACCACTCGCTGAACAGTATCGGATATTTACTTTTACATCATTGAGTGAAATGTTTTAAGTAAAACAAAACATGTTTTCTCACCAAAAACTTAACTGATTTGTTTTTTGACTAACATAGTCGCGATTACTATCCAAAAATCTCGTTATCCGATTAATGTGTTATGCCACCTCCATGTTTTTTTCGAAGTAATCTCTAAAAATACTGCATATGCCATAGGCAAAGAATACATATATATATATATATATATATATATATATATATATATATATATATATATACATATATATACATATATATATAGAATAGGAAAGTAACTAGTTCAAAATATTGTTTACCATTCTACAGCATCACTAGTTTTTCCTACAATATATATATATATATATATATATATATATATATATATATATATATATATATATATACTAGACTCTTGAGTCAGGTTTTTGTTTTTTCGACCCTCTTCCTAGCTGTTACCAATTATTTAAAGCCATACCGGGACCTCTTGCGGTAACTACCGCTCCTCTGGAGACATGACAAGTGAAGCGCACCCTCGTTTCCCGTCCGAGTACATCGCATTGATCTTTCTCGGCGCTGTGCCTTTACACCGGCTGAGGTGGGTAATGGCATGCAGATGCAACCCTAACAAACTAGCCACGGACTGCGCGCGATTTCCTTCTCCTTTGTCCTAAACTCACCCCTTACTTACACCCACTTTGATGCACTACACTACACACATATCGGGAGACTAGTCGGGAGCTTAGAGCTCGTCCCGGCTGGTGATGGGGGGGTGCTCCGCTGATAGGAGATGTCTGATTGGCGCAAACCCCGTTTGACAACGGTTGGTTGGCGCCGGATCTTATCATATAGCAGGGGAAGATAACCGCCATCTCCAGTCATAAAACTTGCACTACATTTACGGCTCTAACGCAGTTGTCTCGCTCGGAATCATCAATCTATCAATCAATCATACCCATAGTATTACGTTTTCCGATATCGGTGCTTGTACCATTGTTGTGGGGTCAGTATCCAGCTAAGTACAGTCAGCGCGCACATCTCACGCGCAGTTGCCTTAGAGACCAAGAGTTTATGGTCTCATGAAAATAAATCCAAAAATACTCACATGGACTACAAGACTAAACGTTTCTACGAGTTATTAGATCTATTAGCTATCTTTAATTTCTTGATCACCACCAGACGCCGCCGCTGTACTTCGTCATATTTTCCCTTGTCGAGGTCTTTATTTGGCTGAGCGCAATGCGAGGTCAGTTTACGGAAAAAATCATAAGAAAATGTAAATTCGTCTAATATTTTAGTCATTGTCTTCTTGTGCTTGCCACAAATGTCACCTGACGATATAAATGTTTCGTCTTCGAAAAATCGTCTCTGCTCATAGAGCGTCGACATTGATCTGATTAACCCCGTCCCTAGGTGTTAAACCAACACAGGCTCACCGCTCACCTCCCGTGCACTGTGTAAAATTACGAAAGTATTTAATACAAAAAGATCATCTTTACCGGCAAAAACACCAAACCAAGGGTTTAAAGAAAATTAATGAATTGTGCTCTTAAGTTTTGAGACTCTTAGGCAAACGATACTTGTGCCAGTTTTATTATCCTATTGATTGTATTTATTACTTGAAAGAGTGAAATGTAAGTTATGATAAGAACACGGATTATAACTCCACATGTTTAAAATTATCTTCCCATCTCTTTTCATTTCTTTTCATAATTGCCAAGTCTTGGTTTCATTGGTTTGGTGGAGCTGGTCCTGGAACATTTTTCCCTCTGTTGGTTATGTACGGCAGACCCTCACATCTTCTCATCCTTCTTTCCCCTCGCACACTGCCGTCTCCAATTCAATGTCTTCTCCATGGTGTAGATTTACTTAATTTCATGGGCTGATTTTTACCTCTGCACACACGACTTGTATGAATGCTATGGAGTGTCAGCAACACTCAGCAAAACAAGCCAATGCTTTTCAGCGTTAGAATGGCACGCATGTCACTTTTTATTAAACAGCTCCTAACACATACTCAGACACCATGAAGAGGTGAGGTATCCAATCGCTTGTAATGGCGAAAAGAATCAGCCTATTTTATACATTAAATGCAAAGATTCATATCACATTTCTAACATTAACTCAATGTGTCCCTTTTTGTCACTTAGGCCGTTATTTATTTCAACGAATCATATAGCAGGAACTCAAATTGTTACAGTATTTGGGCAAGGAAGAAATCGAAAATATGTTGGGGCTAACATGATGCGACTAATGGGGCTAATGTAATACGGGTGTCGGGGCTATTTTGAAACGCTAAAACATAACATGCAACCATCAACAAAGTCACTTTTTATTGTTTTAATAATATAGGACCTATTATACGCACGGGAATTCGTAAAGCTACTGATTGGAATTGTAATATTTTCAGTTCTCTACGATAATAGTTTTCTAAAGAACAGAAACGCATAATATATCTTAAAACCATAATTATTTAAATTCATCTCATAATACAGAAATCAATGTAAAAACAGTATGCTAAAATGAAGGTCCAAGGCAGTTTTAAAAGCATTCTGGAAACCAACCAAAGCGTTTCACAAAGACCAATTTGGTTTCACCAAGATCTCTACCAACCATCATCTATCATCGATTGTCGGAATTATTATTCACAAAGGCTTTCAAAATAAAAAAAACACAAGGTAAGGATTTTTATTGACATCACTCAAGCCTGTGATAAAGTGTGGCATAAAATAATTATCTACAAAATTAAAAAGTAGCTACCTCGCATTATCGTATTCAAATAATATCCAACTACCTCAACAATAGAACATTTTCCGTCCCCGTCAACAACCGTCTTTCAAATTCGATACCAGCCAGGGCAGGGCATTCCATGCTCACCAGTAATCTCGATCGTTACTTTCTCGCTCTACTACGTAAGTCTTAAAGAAAAAGTAATAGAATCATGCGGTGGAAATCGGCTATTTTCAGAAAGAAAACTCTTATTGTTGAACTCTGGTAACTTAAAAGAGGTAAATAATTTTCCAATATGTAGTAATTACTTTCTCTAAACGTACTGTCGGAAAAATCGATTGACAGGATGTCTGTCCGTCCATCTGTCCGTCTGTGGTCAGCGCTAGCGCCAAAACCATTCAGACGATTTTCTCGATCGATATGGAACCGAAACTGATATTCCTCGATCGATATGAACGAACTCTGCGTGATTGGAACGATGATTTTGATTTTGGAAGCAAGATGATTTAAGGCAAAATTACAGAAGCAAGTTCACCTCCTGAAGTTCTTTTTGCAAACGTGCTAAAACGCGTTTTAAATACTAAAGAATGACTCTTCTCGCAAATTATCGCAACAAGAACCCAATGAAAAGTGTAGAGTTTTGCTCCAAAGTTGGGTTCGGCGGCGCCGCCTGGCTGTGTGGGAGAAGCTGGCGCCGTGCCCGCCTTTGCGCGTCGCGCATAAGGGCGAAGGCGAGGGGCGGGGGCGGGGCCGTGCGTGTCCTAGCATCGTGGTGGCGGCTGTGCCGTGTGAGACCACCTGTTAGTCCGCCTGCGACACTGCTAGAGCACGGCCCTGCACTCACCCTACCCCGGCAGCAGTGTTCGGCACAGAGTGGCATGGCGAGTCGATCTGGGCGCTTGCAGGTGCAGCAACGGTTTCTCTCATTTCATTCTGGCGTGAATGCGATTGGAGTTCCAAAAGTAACGCAGTGATTTCAGCTTTTTACTTTTATCTATTTGCAGGTAATTGCCTTATGTCTAATGTTTAATTTACTGCTTGTAAGCTGCCATTATCTGTTGTGAAATAAATAACGCGAATGCATTGTGAAATGAAACGCTTTCCTCTATTCCTGTAAACTTACTAATCATTATCTCCTTTTTCCTCCCCTCTAATTTATTTTAAAATACAGGACTGAAATTGAATGAGAATGCAGAATTAAAAGAAATGTAGAATTTTGGTGGATGTAATCAGCTTCTTCATTTTTATAAACTGTAAAATACCTTTATTTATGAACATACACATGGGATTTCATTATAGCCCTTGAAGCTGTAAATATGATGAAAGTAAAATAATAGCTGTAAATGGAGTCAATAATTGGGAAATTATTACCAACTTAGTCCGTTATTTGAATTATATACTCTGTGCCCTTTTATACGTTTTGTAATACCACTTTGTCCGTAATACAAGATTTTTTAAATAAGAAATACATTTGATTTGAATGGAAGAACTCAATCGTTATCTTCTACTGAAATAAATCGTATCAATTGTTAACGGGCGAGTGGTAATGTCCTTAACAAACATCTAATGTTAAGAGTCACATTTCATTCCTTTGGTTGCGTTATGTGGATGAAATAGTACCAAAACAGTACCAGTATTCCCAGCCTTAATATTTCCGATAGTTGTCGTTTATTCGTTTCCTTTTTCTTTGCATATATTGGCATAGAGGAATCTGTCCGGCATGAATCTTTGAGAAATTTAGCGGAGTGATGTCCCCTGGCCGCGTTGCAGGCGCTGCGCAGGCGCTGCGCAGGGCGCTGCCACGTACAATGAGCTGAGAATTACTAACACTTTCTTTAAACACCGAAATATTCACAAATTCACATGGACAGCACGTGGATCCGCCTCTATAATTGATTACGTCCTTGCAAACAATAAGACTTGGATAAATATCAAGGATGTAAGAGTATTTAGAAGTTTTGATGTGTCATCTGACCATTTCTTAGTTAGATGCCACATAATGTTCCCAAAGAGATGGAAGAAAACCATCTTAAAACCCAAACCAGAAATAGAAACATTTAAAGTTCACCTTTTACAAGATTATAGCATAAGACTTTTATACCAAAGTAGACTCAACCAGAAAAATCTTATTAACCCTGTAAGTAACAATATAAATGAAGAATGGGCAAACATTAAAGAAATTATAACACAGGCAGCAGCAGAAGCAATAGGGTCAAGGAAAAAGAAATTCTCAAAACGAGGGCTAAGGTTTTGTAATGATAATATCAAACAACTAATTGAAGAAAAAAAAGAAGCGTATTTAAAGACTCTCTCATCCTCTGGGAATATGAATCATAGAATAGAATATAAAAGAAAATCTGCTTTAGTTAAAAGAGAAGTCCGTAAGCTTAAACGAGAAAGTTGGAAAAGATATGTTAGCGAAATTGAACATGACTTATTTGGAAACCAAAGTAAGGCATATAAAATTATAAAATATTTAAATAATCAAGAAAGAGATAAAGTCCAATTAAATATAATTTCAGAAAGTAAATGGTTAAATTACTTTAAATCGCTATGGACCTCTGAAGACGAAGAAGAAGAGAGAGGAATTAAAATTGATATATGTAATTCTATTGATCTGATCTCTATGGATGAGTTGAAAACAGCCATTAACACAACCAAAAATAAAAAGTCACCTGGTACTGATAATATAAACATGGAATTGATCAGATATGCATCAAATGAATTTACGCAGAGACTTCTTAACTTTATTAATATCTGTTGGTCCACTGGATATGTGCCAGAAGAATGGAATGAAGCCCTAATTTACCCACTATATAAAAAAAGCGACAAATCTGAATGTTCAAATTATAGAGGTATAAGTCTTCTAAATTCCTGTTATAAAATCTATGCAAAAATTATCAATCAAAGATTAGTGCCTATTGTTGAAACTCAAATATCTGAAACACAACATGGTTTCACAAAAGATAGATCATGCTCAGACTGTATTTTTGTACTGACACAACTTACCGAAAAGCGAAGGGAATTTAAACTACCGACATACTATGTCTTCATTGACTACGTAAAAGCATTTGATAGCCTTAAAAGAAGATTATTATGGGAAACACTGAAAAATATTGGACTCCCTTCCCATCTTATTACAGCAATTCAATCCTTATACAGAAATAATAAAATCATGATCCGAATGCTAAGAAATGGAACAGAATCAGCATTTATAAACCAGGGAGTAAGACAGGGATGCCCGCTCTCGCCAACGCTTTTTAATATATATATATGGGCGTGATCATTAAAAAATGGTTGAAGACTTTAAATGATGTTTTTAAGATTAATAATGTCGAGATCCCAACATTACTTTTTGCCGACGACCAGCTTATCATAGGAAAATCTGAATATGAAATTCAAATAGCAGTCCACAAGTTAAGTCAGGTTGCTAATGAGTATGGTATGAAAATCTCACCCAGTAAAACAAAAGTGATGGCATTTAAAGGACTTGAACCTATAAGAGCAAAGATAGTTATATATGACCAAATAATTGAACAAGTAAATGAATTTAAATATCTTGGGTATCATTTTAATTATATAAAATCAAGGGATATGGAAATAAAGCTGAACAACTTCAGATATTTCTGTGGAACGTTACAGCGAACTCTACATCATAATGCGCAAAAGGAAACTCTTCTCAGATTTTACAAAGTTATTGCTTTGCCATTACTACTTTATGGAAGTGAGAGCTGGACACTAACATCAGATCAGCTGCGCCGAATTGAATCTGCAGAAATGAGATTTCTTCGTTTTGTGGCAGGATATTCACTATTAGACCACAAAAAAAGTGTAGATATCAGAAAAGAACTAAATGTTGAACCGGTTATAGATACCATAAAGAAATATCGAGAAAACTGGAAAGGTCATGTCCTGAGAATGCCAGAACATAGAATAAGTAAAACTATTCTTCAATATGTACCTAAAGGAAAAAGAAGTGTAGGACGTCCCTTGAAGAGATGGCATGAACAATTCTGAGACGGAACAGACCAAGAGGTCTAATCCTTGCTGTCGATGATGATGACAGTACCAGTACTAAAAGTGATTACCTGCTAGCATCTCTGCATCTCTGACAAGTTAAAATACATTAATCAAATAACACAAACAAAAATATACTCTTAACATGTACAAATAACAATGATGTTATTTACACGTAACTATAAATGATTTATTATTGTTCAATTTTTGAAATCTTCCTGTATCACTGTATTTCAAACGCCTTGAACAAAATAGGCTTCGGTGGATACTTCTCTGTAATGTCGAAACATCTCTTGTTTCTTAGCGACAGCAACACATTAGGTTCACCATGCCCATCTACCGTAAATTTTTGATTAAATTATTTTAACTTCTGCTTGCCAGTTTTGATGCTTACATTTAATTATTTTGAATTTAGATCATGGTTTCATTGAAAATTTCTCAAATCAAGTTTCAACTGATTCAGAGAATCCAACATCCTATCTTGTACAGGGCCGAATGCGATATGTTTGCACTACACCCCAAGCATGTTTGAGACCAAACGTCTACAATGGCCATTACTACGCGTTTTTGTATACCAGTCTCCGTCCATGTTGGTGACCTTTACTTGCTGTATTAGTTAATATAATAATTTGCATAAGTAATTTCCAGCTTAATGCTCCACTACGTCTTTGTTACAGTAATGTAAAATTGGTGTTGTGCGAACGTGTCAAATTGAATTTAATGTATGTGGATAATATTAACATTATTTTTTGTAGATGATAATGATGTTGATACTGTCCTAAAAGCTGTTTAATCGTCTTTTGGAAGAGTATTATTATCTACAATGATAGTACATCCATATCATACAAGTAGATTTTAACACTTCCAGGATCTGAATACAATCGTGAAAATATTATTTTCTCATGCATTGGTAGAAAAATGATCAGTCAGGAAAATGATCGCTGTAATTGATGCTTGATTATTTGTGTGAAAACATTATTTTCTTTTTTCAAACTAGATTGCTGTAGAAATTGTGTTCACATTCTAATAAAACTGCTGGTATTACGTTCACAAAGTTAGGATGACAAATTATGGGTACGTTTGTATGAAAATATTACTTTCAAACGAAATAGATATTTCGTAAAAAATGTTTTGAAGAAAATGTTTACTATATGTAACTTTTTGCTGCTATGACTCATATGGGACAACAGATTTTCAAAATTGTTCATATCATGAATATTGCTTTGCTTGCGTACTATGACAAATATTTGAAATGAAGAGTTGATTTTCTATGGTGACGTTTATTCGATTTTAATGTTTTTATCTTTTTATTTAATAAAGTTTACAGGTATTGTACTAGCATTGTCAATCGAAAGCTATTTATTGTTCGTGTATTAAGAATTATGGGTTAAGGAATAAGTGAAGTTTTTTCTACAAGGTAAAGATTTTAATTTCATGTTTTCTGGAGTTTAAGTTGTCTTCTATCGTGTAGAAGTTATTAAATTGCAAGTTCCATAATTTCGTAAATTAGTGTCCGCTCTTATGTTCAGACGATGTTGAAACTGCACATAGTGTGTACGGACGTATTACTTCATCGACGGCATTGCGTTGAAACCTACACCGTCAGTCAGTAAAGTCTATGCCCCCGACTGCTCCCCCAAAATGTTTGTTAGTGTAGTTCATATAAATTTGTTAGTCGTGGGAGTATGTATGTAAGTGTATAAGTGTGTAAGTCGGGGAGACGAGGCGCCAAGTATGAGCAAGGAATGATTGCGGTCTTCAGCCCATTTTATTTTTTGCAATCCTCTGATATCGATAAAAACACGAAAGACTACCTATCAGACCAGTCGACAACTAGACGTCTTCTCCAGAAAACGGCTTAATTTCCCTAGCTATCTAGCTAGAATCAAAAATCCGCCACTTTCGGGACTCGAACCCAAGAACTACCCGATCAGTGACGCTGTAGTCAGAAGCCGCAGTTTGACGCTTATTTTCCTCACTTATCACTTTTACGAAAGAGAAACTGGATCGATGCATCTCCTCTCCACAATTCTGTCCCGACGGACTTCCGCGCAAGAAACTAATTGCTCAAGCAAGTTTTCCAGAAGTCAGCACAAGACTTGTAGCTTTTGCGGAAGTCACTGAACGTAATTCGATGGTAGGGCGACCTGCTTCACTTAATACCACTTTCAAAATGTTTCTCAACACTTCTCGCTCTACATGCAACATGGCGGCCAGCGTCTGGTCTGGCTGAAGAAGTAAATGAAGAAATAAGTTACAGTTATTGCTCGAATTTTAATTTAGTTTGAAATGCCTATTCTAATTAAAAGGTATTTAGTATTCAGTTTTTTAAGGTTTGAATATAGTTATTACTTACATATTGTTGTAAATTTTCGTTAAAAATATGAATTAATGATCATATGTTTATACTATAATGAGACTTCGAACGACCTTGTGTTTCTTCCATTATGAATCTCTTGAATATTGAGGCATCAAAGTTGAATATTTCCGTATAAGCGCATACCAATTATTAATATTTGGTGCTTGAAAAACAATAATTTATAATAAATAAATAGTTTTGGCAAATTATAATTTACAATTCGGTATTAATCACAAGAATCCCTTATTTTCGTCATCATTCATTTTTGCATGCATATAAAATTGGCAAATACATTAAAAATTAAATTAATAGTAATGCTCGTATACAGTTCGAAAGTGTAAAATGAAAATTTAATCACTAGTGAGAAATTCAATCTCCAGAAGTGACATTGAGGAGTTATACTTCTCTAATGATTGTTTCAAAGAGGATGGTGAAACAAAGAACAACAATCCAAGACTTAAAACGCGACTTAAGATTAAAGATAACTTTACCAAATCGTACTTAAAAGATTTGGTGAAACCGGCCGTTATATTCACAGTGCGATTTAATCGCATAGGTTTTCTTTGCTTCATAAAAATATCCACAGTAATTCGAATCACTTTAAGCACAACCTTCTGGTCATAAAGAAGAAACGAAATCATCCAAAATATATGATGCTGTAACGCCTTTCCCAGTAAAATGACAAAAACATTTGTTCATATAACTTAAAAGAACAGTTGTGTTTTTTCCCAAATGAAATGAATCGCCTCCCGGTACGCTAAGATTTCGGCTGTCTTGTGAACTTTCTACGCCTATAAATGTATTATTTTCTAAGCATAGTTCTTCACTTAACAAAACTAGCGCCACTAAAAACGTGCGTACTTTTTCGGCCGTAATTTCTAGCAAAATTACGCGAAAAGTAATCAAATTTTCTAGAAATTGTAAATGACATTATTTCAGAATATATCTTTAAGGAAGAGATTTTATTAAGGAACAAATCTCTACACTCATAATTGTAGTTGTAGGAAGGCACCGAAAAAATATTTTTTTTAAATTTAGAAAAATCCGAGTTTTTAACGACAGTTCACTTTCATCATTCTCTGGAACGTTATTCTCACTATCTAACAACAAAATTTAATAAAAAACTACAATTTCTAACCACTTTTTGAAAATGTTCAAAATATTCCAGGACTTTAATGAAAAGTACTCCCCAAAGTTAAAATATCAGTTTCAAATTCAAGGGATCGTGCCATCAGTCAGATCGATAGGAGAATATCAATTTTGGAGAAAATCGGATAAACGATTTACCCTCTAGCGTTGTTCACAGACGGATGGACAGACGGACGGACGAGCAGACCGACGTTTTGCCATCATTCGATTTTTTGGTCTCAGGAACCCACAAAACATGGATTCTTGCTACACCACGTTTTAGGGATTTTTTTTCTAAATATTCCAACTGAATTTATCCACATTTTCATTATCAAGGCCCTGTAATAAAAGTGTTTCTGCCAAAAATTCGCCGTTTTTTCGCGCAGTATTACATAACTTTCTCACTTATCCGTAGCGAGAAAGTTTAAATGACAATTGTCGAGATGTAAGACCTTTCTTGTACACAGACACTGTAAAAGAGATTAGATACAACTCGACAATTTCCCTCACATACTATGCTTTTCTCTAATGTCTCACTTACCTTTGTATTCGAAATGGCTGCACGTAAAATATGAGATAAATTCAAGATAAAGTTCTGGAGAGGTGGATGTATAAATTGAATATTATTTATATAAAATGTATAGAAGGGGAAAAAATGAAGCTAATTGAATTTGGGAAAGCAAAGTCTCTACATTGTTCATGTGCATTTTCTTAATAAGGTGGTGACTCACTATTAATTAAGAAATGGTTTGTTTTCATTACATAAGTAGAGCTGGTGTTTGTCACCTTTAGTCACGTAATGGTTCATGTAAAACATCCCAGAGATTATGACTCGTTACTCAGTTCATTTATATTAAATAAATGTAAAATATACGTCGAAAAGACGCGATGTTCCAATACCATTTTACTTTATGCACCATATTATTTTGGCAACAATAAATCTCAATTTAGTTGAATATATGAAATCTGTCTGAATAAAATTATTTTATATTGACCCAAAAATTCACGACACTGCTGAGTATAAGAGATTTTATAAAAGATTAATATTATGTAATGTGATGAAACATATCTTTTTTCATCAATTGTAAAAAATTACAAAAACAAGATTTTCTCAAAAACGGTTGCAATTTTTTTCTTTGAACTTTTTAGGAATTGTGCTAAATACACTCTATTTGTATTAGATGACATTAACACCAGAATGCTTTTTCTTTTGGTTTCCAAAAATTACAAAAATATTTTTTTACTTGTCTCTTACGTCATTAATATTTATATTAGCGGAAATTTGTTTTCATTATCATATTTATGAGTACATGTGCTTTAAATAATGTCAAATAAAGCTTCTCGGAAACTCAACCGTTTTTTGAGAAAACCAGCTCAAAATTTTCCATTTTCAGGAACGCTCAAACGCCATTTTCTAAAAAACGGTTCATTTTTTTTCTTCGAACTTTTCGAAAGTTTAGTTTTATTTGCGCTCTTTAATATGACGCAAAGTTCATTTCGGTGTTTTTTGTTGTTTTTTGGGGGGGAAAGTATCGCCGCAGATCTCAGATAACTTCTGCATTTGTTCTAAACTCTCAGAAGTCATTCAGCTGCATGCCCCCCCCCCCCGAAACTCTGTTGTGTAAGATTTTCTGCAATTAAGAGATCATTCTATTTCCGTTGGAAAGTGTTTGTTGGCGTACTTTCTACGCCGCGCGGGTACCAACGTGAGTTTTCATTTTCTTTTAATTTTCACAAGATATTTTTATTTTTTGATGTAGTTAAATTAGCATTTACGGTTGTTTAATATTCTTAAAATAATATTTTCTTTCTACAATCAGGAAACTGAAAAATTAAGAACATTTCTAAAAAAAAGTACTTTGGGCGGCGATAGATGGCAGCAGGCAAGAGTACGTGACAAGTTTGAATTAGCTAGCTGAGACCAAAGAATATAGAAAAATAATAAGGTAAAGTCTGTCCCATTCTGTAGCACCACTAGTTTTTCTATATACAATAGTTGTAGTGAATACGTATGTGTGTTTTCACATTTACTTAAAAATGCAAATTGAATGTGACGTTGCCCCGAGTAAGATCTTTAATGTTAATAAACAGCGCTGGGCAATGTTGCGGTAGAATAATCAGCTTAAATTTCATGTTATAATTTATTAATAATTAAAGTTTGTCTTAATCGATCCCAAATTGCTCGAGTAAAGATTATATCAGTCGAGAACTTCTAATGAACGTTCTATTTCCAGGCACACTCTTTTAATTAATTAGAAAGAACAAGTCGTACTAAAACAGCACGTACTTTATTACCCGTACTTTTACGTAAAATTGCGCAAAATGTAATCAACATTTCTAAAAATTGTACATGACCTCATTACAAAATATATCTTTAAGGAACAGATTTCATTAAGGGAAAATATCTCTATTTCGTAACTGTAGTTGTAGGATGACGCCGAAATATTTTTGAATTTTTGCAATTTTCGAAAATTGAGAGTTTTCAACGAAAATGAGACCTTCATCAGTCTCTTAAAAGTCCTTTACACTATACAACAAAAGCTAATCAAAAACGATGGAGCCATTATTTTAAATTTTCAAATGGTACAATAGCCTCATACAAAGTACCCTAAAAATAAAAATATCGTTTTCAAATTCATGGGTCCGTGACATCAAACCAGACTGAATGGGTAATATCAATTTAGGAGAAAATTGGCAGAACGGTTTATCCGCAGCGTTAACAGACGGACGGACTGTCAGACGTTTTGCCGTTATTCGATTTTTTGGTATCAAGAACCCACAAAACATGAATTCTGGTTGCACCACGTGTTAATCGATTTTTTTCTCTAAATTTATCAACTGGACGTATCCACTTTTTCGTTACCAAGGTCTTGAAATAAGAGTTTTTCTGCCAAAAAATCCCTGTTTTTTTGGCGCAGCATTCGATGAAATCTCTCTTCTGCGAAAGCGTTAGTGAGAAAGTAAAAAGACCCTGAGATATATGACCATTGCGGCCATAAGTTTAATAAGGATTTTTTAAATTAAGACAAAACTGAGCCAGACAATATGAACAGAAAGTAGGGGAATTAGTATCACGAAAACTAGGGGTGCTACATCATAATGTACTTTCTCCCCGTATTTTCACGCAAAAATACTCACACGAAAAGTACTCAAATTTTCGAACCTAATTTCAAAACCTATCTTTAAGGAACAGATTTCATTAAGGAAAATTTCTATCTTTAATATTTTAGTTGCAGAAAAACACCGAAAAAATTGAACTTTTGCAATTTTTGAAAAATTAGGTTAAGGAACATGAGACTTGTACCATTCTCTTAAATGTCATTCACCCTATCCAACAACATAACGCAAGCAAAAACAATGAAGCCGCTTTCTAAAAAATTTTTAGTAATTTAAATTATCCCCAAAATTACAACATCGCTTCCAAAATTAAGGGATCGCAACAACAACCAGATCGATTGGGAAATATCAATTTTGAAGAAAATCGGCTGAACGATTTAGCCCCTAGCGTTGTTCACAGACAAACGGACGGACAGACAGTCGTTTTGCTGCCAATCAATTTCTCGGTATCAAGGACCCACGAAACATGAGGTCTTGCTTTACCACGTGATAGAAGATATTTTTCTAAATTTAGCAACTGGATTTATCCTTTTTTTTGTTACCAGGTTAGGGAATTTTCTACATTCCCCTTTTGTTTCGTGCAGCGTTACATAACTTTCTCTCTTTTCCGTAGGGAGAAAGTAAAAAGGGAAAAAAGGGACCTTTTTCAGTATTAATTTACTGTTTTGGTTATAGACACCCCTGTGTTCTATAATTACTAAAAAAGTCTTACTAAGACGGTTTCGTACCTATCCATACAAAAAACAACTATTCTTCAGCGCTTGGTGGACTAATACTTTCCATTTAATCACATTTAACTACTTTATATTTCAAGCTTTTCCCGTTATTCACCGCAATATAACACTAATATTCAATATATAAATTCTTGGAGAAATATTCTGACTTGATTTGAAATTAATAAAAGGACTTTAAAATATTCAGCGAATCTTCAAAGCGAAACATTTTGGATAACTAAATAGATTCATTCCATAAAACGGGAAATTCACTAGGACTAATAATGGCCCTAGCATTTAAGATTTATTTGGTTGATTCGCATAGATAATAAATTACAATTTATAACCCGACATGTAATTGACATTATTTTGCATTTTTTTAGCTCCACGGCTAATCTAGATTTGGGAAGTACTATAAAGACATTTGTCACAATAACTTGCCGAATTTATTAACTGGCAAACGGAGATTGTTTTCAAAAAATTTGCAAACTTATTCTTCCAAGCAAAAAAACTATCAATGAAAATTATGCGATGCCTGATTTTAAAATGTATAAGTATAAAATATATGTATTAAATGAATGAGTACTGTATGCTTTGTATTACGTATGAAATGTGTGCATTAAAAGTACGAAACTTTTTGCTATATATCAAATATTGAGCACTCATTCTTTTAATTCCTACATTTCATTCTCACACTAATTTCGTCTCTGAGGACCAATGAGAGGCCTCCGATCTGCTTTCCCGCACTGAGACAGAGCTTCGCTAATCACTGTGCTCATTATCCCTAGGAGGAAGGGCCGTTCCTACGTTCCCTGGCGACGGGATGTCAAACGGTGCGGGGAAAGCGGCGTCATGACTGCGATTGATGGACTTCCAAAAACAGTGGAGGAGACTCCACATCACACACGTGTAACATGCTGCAGCAGCTTGCATCGAGAGAGCACCGTTGCCTGACGATTAAATGTATACCCGGGTACCAACCTTGAATTATTCATATTATAACTTATTTTTTTAAACGTGCACAGGAAGTTCGTTAAACTTAAGTCGATATCGGTTAATTTTCTATCGATAAACTAAAAGGAAGAAATGAAACGCTTGGTGGAAAGATATGAGTGAGTTACTCCGGCGCACGGAGTTTTGCTCGTTCTGCGTCGTGAACGTGACCATAGAACAGTCACTTTGTTTGAATAGCACAGATCTTATAAACACAATTGTAGATATACTGCTCTGATCAATAGTTTTCCGTAATTTCTATGACCAAATGCAAGCGAATGCCAGAGCAGTACACTAACAAACAGGCCATGGACCACGCGTGATCTTTCCTTCCTCTTGTCCTTTCCGCACCCACATTTACACTTGCACATACACGCACTTAGTGCCGAATTATCGCATAAGCAGACTAAGAAATTTCTTAGGGCCCCCGTCAAAAGACAAGATTTATTGATGTTTGTTAACATTTCAAAAAATGTACAATATCATCTAACTAATTATATACATTGCTAACATACACTTATAATAATATTATTAATATTTTGTGTACAGAAATATCAATTTTTCAATCCTTCAAACTTTGAGGGATTTTGCGGGAAATTTTTATCCAAAAGTACGATTATTCAAACCAGCTGACCTTTTGCGTAAGTTCACATTCATTATTGGCTTACAGCGCTGCTATCGCAATTCTCCGAATTTCATTTTTAAACTTGACTAAACAACAAAATACAACAATACAAACAATAAAAAAACAAAATTGAACGTATTGTAGTGCTGTGTCTGTGTTCATTATATATCAGTAACTGTTAAAGTAAGTATTCATGTAGCTAATTATACATCGTATAGTTTTTCATCAAAGATAAAGAATAAAAAACATTTGTTTATTATTGAAATATACTAGTCCATGTAGTTATTTCGTACACTGTTATGCCGCCAGTGTCCAATCTGTACACAAAATATAACATGAATTTATAGCGACAAGGTATTTAAAACTAGCGGAGCTAAAACAACACATACTTTCTCGACTTTAGTAACAGTAATGTAATACTTTTTATACTAGTTATATAATACATTTTTATAAATTATAAAAATTAATGAATGTTTAATCATTTGAAAATTTAGCTAATCCTTTTCCTTTACATGAATCTCCTGGGACATTTTCAAAACAAAAAAATATCTCAAACGTTTTTGATTAAATTTTACTCTTCGATAGTATAAAGGACATTTATGCGAATGGTTTGTGTCTTATTTTCGTTAAAATCCCTAATTTTTGAAAGTTGGAAAAATTTCAAAACTTTTCTGCATTTTAATTTATATCTAGGAAAACTTTATATTTGCATTATATCCATCAAATTTCAGCTTTGCTGAAAATCTAGTTAATAATGAAGATAAGGCTTTCTAGGAGTAAGGGTCTTTCCTTTGCTCCCAGTACATCGAGAGAAGTGTAAGAACTCAAGAAACTTGTCTCTCGATTTGAACGATGTGCGCTATGCTCACGGTGTTGCCGACTTGAGCGTTTCCGTCCTGATCTTCTATGAAGCGCGCGAGCGTGTGCCTTCGGGTTAGTGGTTTGTTATTTTCAGTCATACAAATTTCTGAACAATAAATATTGTAATGCTTTGTAACCATATGTATGAACATTATCAAATATAAAATTATATCAAAAATATGTCTAACACAAAGAAATCAAATTTCCTTAAAAACAACTGATTTTTCAAACAAATCCTCAGACAATAAACCCCTAGTTGGCGTATATATAAAACCTGCAAACGAAAACAGTCATTCAAATGTCGTGGATGAACATGTGAATAATTTAAAATACGTATTTCATATACAAAATACTGCCCAATCGTACTTATTACAAATCGTACTGTACAGAGAAGGGGGAAGAATACCGGGAACGGGAACGTTAGCAGACTGAAAGCCCCTTCTCTATACAAAGTAAATTGTACACCGCACCGGGCCGTGAGATGCCCGGGGGGGAGAGGGATGGCGCTGGTTAAGAAGGGGGGCGGAGGATGACAAAGTTACAAGAATTTCATTGCACATACGTTTATTTATATGAAATACTATTCTACGTTGATGGGATGATATGACAAATGAAGTATATTGATGGTACAGAAATGAAATTAAAAGAATGATACAAATGGTTGGATTATACGTTACTCATCACCATGAAGGTGACGTCGTGAAGGTTGGTCGAACTACCTTCCATGGGCACACGGCGTTGCCGAATACCTTATGCTGGGTGGCTGCGGCATGCGTGGACCAGCGGTGCTCCTCTCCCGGGCGAAGCGGGAATGCAGGCTTCCCACACAGTTCGCTGGTTGCGGGGAGAGCATGTCCCGCAGCTTGAGCACGGACCGGGCCCTAGGTGGGCCCTGACAGCAAGAGTGTGCGGGCGGCACACACGGTCTCTCGCCAGCAGGTAACTGAAGGTGTGTGAATCGGGTCTGTCCGTACACTTGTATAGTGGCGACACTTGTATAGTGGCTGCTCGTCGATGATAGAGTAGCGCACTCAACTTACTGATACACGTGCCGAGGGCAGCGTTTTTACGTGCGCGAAGCGCAAAACATGGAAATGTGTTCGTGAGCGCGGAGACTGCTCAACGAAAAGGCCATGGGCAGGCGGTGTGGCCGGTGCCTCTCGCGGTGGTTCTCGCAAGTCTGACCTGGCACAAGTGAATGTGGCGTTGCAAGCCAGAAGGCTGCAGCCCTTCGGGAAAGCGGGGAGGGGGCGCCGTTCGGGGGAGGGGCCGGCGGCGCGGGTGCGTCGTGGGTGCGGCGGGCGCACCCTGCGGGAGCGGCCGCCTCCGGAGGGAGGGAGCGACCACCCGCCTTTGCGCGAGGGCTTTGTGTCGTGGACGGAACACGTACAACACTTGGTGCGAAAACTAAATATTTTAATGCAAATATCAACACAAATTTGACAATTAAAACTGGTTTTCATGCTGATAAATCATGTTCCAATAATAAGAACCCAAATCACAAAAATTAGCTTCCGAGTCATTGTAGCATTCCAAGCTGATATTCCCTGAAAGCTAGCAGTGTTTCAAATAGGTTTATAATGGTTTCTAAAAGATTAATATGTAAATGTATAAGAAAAGTTGAGTGTAATAAACGAACGAAGATATATGAAATATACAAATAAATTGAGAAATACAAATACATCGAAATATACATCTATTTATTGAGAATACAAATTGTAGAATTATGTAAAGTGAAAGAGCGAGAAATATAAAATATAATTAATATTGGCATTTTCAATAGGAAATTATAATTAAAATTAAATTAAATATTTTCGTATCATTCATTCAATTTTTCTCACGGTCCGTATTTGGTGTGAAACCTGTATATATTTCATTAATTTCAACAAAAAATAACACAAAAGCTACTCCATTATCCAAACCTGACCTTTTTAAAGAGCTAATTTTGTATAACACACTTTGTGGGAAGCAAATTCTCTATGTTCCGTTGGTCGGAGATACCTGGTTGGGGAAAACCGAACATGCCGACGTGTATGTCGGTGCCTGATCTCATCATTCAACGGGGAAAGGATGCCACATAATAAAACACGTTCAACACTTACGGAACTAATGACCACAGCCTTTGACGTTCCCGGAAACACGAAATAATTAACCATTATCCAAAAGACTGTCATGCTCTGTCCGCAGAAAACTAGGAAAAGCTAGTTATCTTACCAGCAACATTGATATGCCTAATTAGACTGTATACTTAGAAAGTATGATAGAATGTACGACCACGATTACAAACGCGAAAACTCTAATGATATCCAATGCTTCGGGCTTCAAAACTCACTATGATCACTCAAGTGATCCCTCCGCTATTTGTAAGAAACTAAATTTTATAATATTGTGCAAAATCCCGGATTGCATTGAAATTGTGCCAATAATAGTATTTTTGATAGTATATGAGTAATTCATTAAACATTTATCTAAAGAACAGTAATACTTTTTGATGATATTCAACAAAATGAGTAGATGCTAGAAATATCGGAATACATTTAAAGGACATAAAAACTACATTACTAAATGCAACATTCCTCTACTTTTCCCTGCAACAATGTTTTTTTCTTCTGTTAAAACATTTGCAACTCGCAGGAATTTCGTTTCCCCTCTCCTCATATGCTTAGAACCCAGTACTCATCAAGTGAAATCGTACCGTTTCATACAATGGCTAAAAAATGGTACTACAAAAACCGAGACTGCAAAATCGGCGCTTAAAGCTACCTGCCTGTGATTGCAGTAACTGTCGTTGGATTGAAACGTGATCACTTGGAATATTGGGCTTGGGGGTGTCGCTCTCCCTTCTTTGTCCGGAAGCGTGTGCGCAGGGGAACGGCGGCAGAATGCCTGAGGCAGCTGCAGACACGATAACACCGAAGCCGTGTGGGGGAGGGGGAGGGGGCGGAAGGCGTGCGCGTTCCTGCGGGCTGGCGGCGAAGCTTTGCGCTCCGACCGCCGATGGCGCGTCAGGCACGCGACCAAAGAGCAACGGCGGCGACGGCGGGGGTGGGGCTTCGTGCTGGGACCAGCGCGGCGGGGGCGGCGGGGCGGCGGGGCGGCGGGGGCGGCGGGGGCGGCGGGGGCGGCGGGGGCGGCGGGGGCGGCGGGGCGGCGGGGGCGGCGGGGGCGGCGGGGGCGGCGGGGGCGGCGGGGCGGCGGGGGCGGCGGGGGCGGCGAAGGTGAGGAGAGCGGAGAGAGAGAGAGAGAGAGAGAGAGAGAGAGAGAGAGAAGGGAGCAGCGAAGACGACGGCAGCGATTTGGGCGGAAGATGCGACGAGAAGGTGGGGGGAGGGGGCGAAGACACGGCGGTGCGAGTGGTGGGGTTGAGAGGCGTGGAAGACAACGAGAACGGAGTGATGGAGTGGGTGGGAACGGCTACGGTCACAGGGTCGGTGGGTGCGTGGAAGGGAGCGGGCGCTAGAGATAGGAGCACGGCAGGCGGGAGCATTGGAGGCCGGAGTGGAGAAGGCGTGGGCAGTTCAGGAGAAGGTGAAGGAGACGGAGGCCATGGAGGGGGCATGGAGTCGGCGGAAGCCGTAAAGGCGGCAGCGGGGGTAATGGTTGCGAGGTAAGCCAACTGACGTGGGATCTGGGAGACAGCGGGGGCGGTGGGAACGGGTCGACTGGGCTTGTGCCGCCGAGGAGAGGGGGCGTTGATGAGGCGGGATGAGGCGCTGCGGGGAATGGCCTTTGCATCCTCATCCCCCATCCGAGATTCAACTACGGAACAACGTAATCTCCGAGAGCTCGATGCGGCGAGGAAATTATAGGCGCACGTAAACAGGCTAATCTACCGGGCAAAGGGAGATCAGGAGCTTGAATTTTGAGATGACGCAGAATCCCCAGGGGGCGGGTCTCTTCTCCTCAATTCATTTCATTCTCAGAAGAAAATTATGAATAATACCGAACGTAGAATCGTAAATTCTGTGAAATGCGACGGGCGCAATACTATAGAGTTTATCATAGCCATAAATTACGATTTATATTTTGTTTTATACTTGCAACTGAACGGTTCATTTCTCCCAAGTCCGGCAGCTAGTAGTAAGGTGGCACTTATTATTGTAATGAAGATAAGAATAACGTGTAACCTTGTTTTCGTGTTGACAAAATTATTAGCCTTTTTCCGTGTCGACTAACGAACTCAACTTTGTCTCGACATTTCAAAAGATTCTAGGTGACTAGCGGATTTTCTTGGTGATGAAATTCGCTCCATGTGGTGAGAAAACGTAAATGCTGGAAACAGTGAGAAATACAACTACTTATCAAGACAGCGTGTGAGATACGGTCGAGTTTTTGAGTGTTTTTGTGTGTTTTTGAGGAACCATACATGATGAGAGCCTCCTACAATAGTTTCATTCATTGGTAGGGCACTCACGTTTGACCGATTTGTCCTTGGTGTTGTAAGACTTCCGTGACGTCACTCTCAGTGCGGCAGACCAGAACTCCTAGGTCCGTTTACTCTCTGATGGCGGTTTGCGTGATCACCTAAATAGCGTCTATGCTCGCCGCCAGCGAAGCGCGATGATCGGTTGATGCCAATGAAGTGATAAAATTAAGATTTTATTTTCATAAGGGTACAACTCTAATTCTATTCCTTCTGAGATATTGATATCTGGTGTTAAATGATTATAAAAAGGTTTGGGATGGAATTGTACATAAATATTTTTCTTATACGATATTCACTGGTTTATTTGAAGATTATACGAACAAGATCCAAGTGCTTTTGGTGCGTAGCGCCGCAGTGACACTGCCCTGACATGTCAGGCGAAACGTCGGCCTCCCAGCCAACGACATGTCAGGCGAAACGTCGGCCTCCCAGCCAACGACGCGGCGTCTCCGGGATAGCCAAGAATTTAAAGATCCTTGTTTGTTTTGTGAAATATAGGAGGAACAAGGGAGATACATTAATATAAAAATAAATACAAGAGCTAGTCCAACTTACTTTCTCGTATACGCTATCTAGGCAAAGGTTATGTAATGCTGCAAAACATCAATCTCTATGTTTTTACAAAAACACATGCTTTTTAGATACTAAACACCGAAAAATGACGTTTTCTTAAAACCATCTAGGTATTAACAACGCTAGAACTTAGAGCGTTCATAGAATGTCGTAATAAACTGATATTGATGATGATGCATCTAATTCTACATATTCAAATTTTCTCGAAATTGGCAGTTTTTTCGATAGGTTTCTTGCTTTCAAACTTATATTTTGTGCTCAAACTTCATTCGGTTTTTCACAGTCCTGTTGTCCACACCTTCCTTCTTCTCGAACATATATTTATTCTCCGAAATGAGACTAAAAGACATGTACTAAATATACAATATAAATAGTCCTTTAGTAAATGCTTCCATTGCAAATACATCGAAAACCACCCATGATGAGGATCGTGTGACTCAACGGAGTTGCATCTTTAACAAAATAACTAGTAATTTCAAGAAATACTCTTATTCGATCTGCCGGCTTTAGAAATAGCTTAGATTTGTAACACGTTCGTATAAACCATTTTTGCGGGCTTGAAAATGAAAGTTAACTACATTTTTAATAAGTTGTATAAAGTAGTTTACCTCTATTAAAGTAATACATCAAATTAAAGTTTCATCTTCTATCCACTATACTTCCATTGACTACTTTATAATGATCAATTATGCAGTTAAAACTGTTTACAGAACGCGACTTTAATTTCATCATCTCTGCGGTATTGGCGAAAATTGCATTTCACATGAAATTTTTAACACATTTACACATTACATACAACCAACCATAAAAGCATTTTATACAACTTTCAAATAAAATTTCAAAACTTCTATGTTAATATTTCCATCAAAATAATCACTACAACAATCATTACTTGGATTACAAAACGAGCACAGTTGTTACTATATATATTAAAAATTTCTCCATATATTTTGCGGTTTTTATTACAGCCTTGGCCGCTTTCTGCATCACAATTTCCATGCCTCTTTATCCCATAGATCGTTTTCCTCCATTTCTCTTTTTCCATAGCTTCAGTTATTCCCATGTTCCATGTTCTTCTCGGTCTTCCCCTGTATCTTCTTCAATTTTGTATCCACTCCCAAACTTTTTGTGAAAGTCTATCCGATTTCAACCTTCTCATATGTCCATACCATTTTAATTGTTTCATTTCGATCGTCTCATTCAAGGTTCTTTGCACTTTTATTTTATTTCCTATTTCAGCATTTCTTATCTTCTCTAACAGAGAATGTTTACAACATCTTCGTCAGAACATAATTTTTGTTGATTGAAGTTTGTCTTTCAAATTTTTTGTTAGTGTTCAGACTTCTGCCCCATAGAATGTGATACTCTCTACGAAGAATTTCTTTATCATCATTGAAATAATTGAGTTCTATAGCACTGGATTCAATTGTCTTGTGGTTATTTTTCCTCTTATATTTTTATTTTTTACATCATGTTGTAAAATACAATGAGAAATAAAACTCTGCTTTTATAGTAGTTGTCTGTTGAATGTTAATTAGACGTACCAACATTCTTGGATGTGAATGCTGCTAGAGCCACTCTCTTTTGCAAAATATCTCTCAAAATATACCGCTTAATCCATTTCACAATCTGTTTACAAAAGCCTGGTACGTGATCCAAATGCACTGTGAGAGAGGAGTAAAACAACACCCGCGGGCAAACAGCCAAATTACAGCGCTGCAGAGAATACGCCTCAGATAAAAAAGAGAGCATTCAAGGGAGAAGCAATTGAATATGTAAGAAGATTTTCGCAGTAAACGTGTTCAAGTGGTTTGGTTGTAATCAGAATAGGGTGTAATCAGAAATGTTTATTTCAACTTTCATATTGGAAAGGAAAATAAAAACATCATTCATCGACTTAGAGGGCAGACTAAATATTTAAACGTTTATATACACGAGTATTTTAACATTCAAAAAGAAGTACGTAAAATATTACACATTCACATGTTTCATTGTGTCGTGCTATTCTCCGTACTGTTCTCCGCCATTCTCGCAATCAAGTCCTCTTTATTCCATTCCGGCCGCTCTTTGGTCTTGTACTGAAATATTCTTCGGTGTGTAGGCAGTTGTGAAAACTTAGCATAATATGTTGTTATTATATTACATAATTTATAATGAATTAACATACTATTTTAACATTATATACACGCTACACCACGAGGATTTGTGAGAATGGGGATAACAATAAGAATTGATGTTCGGGATACCCAGGATGGTGGGGCGGGTGGGTGGGTGAGCGGACGGGATGAGGAGAGGCAGGGCAGGGAGGGGCGGGAGGCGGAATGGAGTAGGGTGAGGATGGCGTTGTTAAAATTACTTTCATTGTTGATGCATAGAAATGTTTCATTTTATCTCTAATAGATGATTGTATATACCCGGGGAACGCCGGAAATCTTCAGATAATTGATCGTAAAGACCGACACAAATTATTGTTTCATGCCACTCGCGGAGTGTAACTTTATATCAGATACTGTTCATTTACAAAACATACAACAGTGCTTTTTATTTGTCATCTGTTTTTAAATCATACTTTTCATAACGGCTAAAATTCAATATCTAGAATTGCAACTTTAAATGAACACCTGGATATATTTTGATTTCTGTTCATGGGGCTGATCCATATTGGTTCAATTTATATTAGGGATACAAACACAGAATGAAGGAACTTTTGATTGTGAAGACTTTTTCAATTTTTGTAATACTAACTCACTGAGGTTGATATGACTCTGTCATTGACGTTTCTTCTCTCTAGATTTATAAATACTGCAACGTGATATACTTAAAAATATATGCCTAAGACATAAAAGTCAATATTCAATACATTCTTTAAAACTTTTAAGTAAGCAAATTGAACAAAATTAAAAAACAAAACTAGACAATTAAATATGGTAAGTCTAGTGAAACCATGTTTCAAATATTGTAAACTATCTTAATCTGGTGCCTCCGGCGGAGAGAATTTCATGTTGACAACTTTTATTTTCCCAAAGCAGGTTCATATTAAAAAGAACTTTTAACACTTCCAGGCCGGAGCCTGAGCCCAGCTCGGGCCGCCCCTCTGTCCCAGCGTCCCAAGTCCGAACACAGCTGGTTCTTTTCTTTTCCTACTTGTTTTACGGAACTAACGCCCTGTTCTTGAGTTTGGGCTGCACGAGGACCATCTGCAGGGTGTTGTGGTATCGCGTGTAGGATTCTTGTACTATTTTGAGATATCGACGAAGATATCAAGAAGAAATAAATGAAATGTTGCGTAGCCCGGACTCTCTCAGCTGTGTTTCGTTGTATTTGTGCAAGAGTGACATTTAATTAAAGAAAACAGTCTGTAATGTTATTCAGTTTGGTTTGTAGCTCTCTTCATTCTAGCTTGTTACACGCAGTATCTAACCAAAGCAAAATACATTCGATAAACAGTTTACAATTGAATATATTTTACAACACCTATCGACGTACGTACGTGAAAAGACAGTGGACATGCATGACGTGACCACCTGTCACCGGAGAGCGCTTCAGCAAAAATGAAAATGATTGCTTCGATTCTACCAACCCAGGGAACGGTCGTTTCTAGAAGTTGGACGCCGTGAGAAGAGAGTTTATTTTGCGCCTCCGCGCTGCCACCCCGCGCGCCAATAATAATCTTTCATCTATCTGGGTCTCATAACAATATCACTGTGAGATATCCCCGCAAACGATCTGCTCCCGAGAAAGCCGATGACCGACGGGCAACGAGGGGAACAGACTGCGGACTGCCTTCGAACGGTGCAAAACCGGGTGCAAGGCCTGAGGGCCGCCGCCTCCGCCAACGAAGTCAGCGCCGCCGCCGCCGTTCCAGCCGCCATTGCCGCTGCTCACACACGCCGAGGAGTTGCCACACGCACTCATCGATTTCGGGCGAGCCTCCTGTGTGGCACCTTATTACGAGGTCAACAACCACGAAATGTAAAAATAGGTTAAGCTTAAATTTAACAATTTTTGTAGTAATTGATAAGTTCAAGTCATCCACATGTGTCTCACTGGTTTATGCATGCCGCAGCCTGAACTCACGTATGATTGTATTCCCCCTCCCTGTTTCTGAGCAGCCCGAAAAACTGCTTAGGGCAACAATATGGGGTAAGTTGGGTAAGTTAGATCGCCCGAGAAGTTAAATTACTGCTTTAAAGGGTGGAGCCGCGATAAACCTCTCAGGGTAAGTTATGAAGTTCAAACTGAAGCCATTCGGGGCCAAAAATAATGGCTTTCGAAAATGTTTGCCAGCAACCTACATTTGGATTATGATTATATTTTTACTACTTTTACTATTTCATGTCTTCCTTTTAAATTCTGCCTGATACAAACATTCGTGTTAAGAGCCAAGGACATATGTGAATGGTGAATTATTTTCCTGTTTTCCTTTTTGCGTCCTGTTTTATTAAAACAGTAATTATTTCTTGTGTGTAACAATAATGTGAAAAATTAACAAGCCTCAGTAAGTTTACAGTGCTTACCGACGGAAAGCCCTTTAACCGACAAGACTCTTTGTTAAACCTCCTAATAGGAGCATAGGAAATTATTGTAATTATTACATTATTACGTAAATACAATTACAAAATCAAGATACTTCAATTCAAAAATATTTAGTTTTAGTTTTAATGATGATTTGAAAACTTATTTATTATTACATTTTAAAGGATAATTTTTTGGCTTTAATAGAGAAAATGGGAATTAATATAGCTAAATTTGGGGATCTTTCAAATGAATTCTTCAAAAGACTGTCTTGAGCCAGGTATCCAGAGATCCACTGCTAGTCCGGAGTAATTTTAACAATCGTTATTTTAAAATCCCGAACTAGTTGCTCTAGACGCAGTGCCCAGAATTATACTAAGCGAAACCCCGCGTCCTTGATATGCCTATACTAGTGGAAACCGGTTAAGAATTGTGCCAATCAATTTGTCTTGTCGAGAGGAATCGAATGAGAAATTAGTCACCTCCGTAAGATTGGTGCGACCCAAAATGGGTTTTGCTTGCGTTGAAATAATTATAAACGTTGTCACAACGTTTATAATTATTTCATGAAAAATGCCAACGATAACGCACCACAACACCTATATTTGCTTGCGTTACAAATTAACACTTTTTACAGATTTCTTAGAATATTCTGAATGTATTCACAAAACAATAATGTTCCCCACCAGAAAACTTAGACGTGACGAAAGACACGCCATTTATTTTGATTTTTTGAAGTGGTCTGATCGTGACGAAAAGACGGACGGACTGACAGAGGCAGGTTAATAGATTTTTATATAAGGACTAAAATACGAGTACTATGGAAGAGAAAGTAGTAAAAGGATCATCGATGAGATAGCTTTGTACAGACAGTGAACACGGAATGATATATCGGGATGTGAAGAATCCGTTTGTTCCACCGAGCTGCTCATCGGGTCTCCAGATAATGCTCCGACAGAACCGTCTGAATCGCCCCAGTCAGCAGAGGAAGGCGGGAGGGAGGGGGGAGGGCGCTCGCTTTGATCAGGGGCTGCGGCGCCTCCGCCGACGCCTCGGGCGGCAATCGCTCCTCACGCCTCCCCCTCCCCTCCCCTCCCCTCTCCACCCCTCCCCTGCCCGTCTCTGGAGCCTGAGACCTTTGATTATTGGCTCGGGGAAGCTCATTTTCGGCGACGGCGGAGGACCGATGTCAATTACAACCACGATTCGACGACGCGATCCCGCTCGCACTTCACGAAATACGTGCGCATGATGTAATTGGGACAAGAAGAGTTATATTTCTGTAGTAGTACTTTAAGAGTAATTTAGGTAAGATAATTTTTAGAACATTTATTTGCTTTAAATTGCTTTCATTTTTGGAATAATGAATATTATGTTATAACAGTTTACATTTTGTCTCATTTTATTCGTTCTGAAAATTTGCCTCAAATAAATAAAGCATTTTATTCACAATCCTTAAAGAACAATTTCGCCTTCTTTAAAGTTTTCTAACAAGTTTTTATTTTGACCAACAATGCAAATAATAATAACTAAAGGTTTTTTGAATTGCGAATCTTTTTCGGAGAAAGCACCCTTCATTTCATCTAGAACTGAATTTATATGAAAGAAATGCTGTTATTTTTATTTGTTCGTCGTATTGATTTTCCCCTTTTCATATGCAGCACACACAAAAATACTTCATAAATAGTATACTTGACGGAACGTTAGTAATACATTTATCCTACATGGACAACAATGAAAGTGATTCAGGACGTTGGAATAGACTAGTACAAATGAGTGGAAAGGACTTGTTTTCTTCTGCGGTGCATGCGGGCGTACGCTATTGTGCACTTAATGCACTTTCGCAGTCCGTATCCATCTGTTGGATCCCCTACAGCTTCCATTCCGACGAAATAAGCGCTCTCCATCCAATTTCTAGCAGGGATTGCCGTTCCGTATTAATTTCACTACTGTTCGCCTACATTGTAGTACACTTGTGATTTTCTCCAAAGAGTGATTTCATTTTACATTCTTCACGAATTACTCGACAAAAGTGTGGAATACGTTAGTTTTATGTAGGTATCGAATGTTAACAGGGCACTCTGACATTTCATTCCGAGGCAAAGGTTACATTCAGTGTTGTGTTTGGCGTTCGACTGTGCGTCATGTACTCAAATAAGGAGCGTACAGACATGCACTTCATGTACGGTAAGGCGTACGGCAACGTGACGTTGGCTTGCCGTTTGTTCCAGGAGAGGTACCCCCAGCTGAAATGCCCAGATCAGAAGACATTTGTTCGTCTCCATTGCCGTCTGTGCGAGCATCGAAAACTTAACTCTCCTGGTTTGGTGAGGCCAATATCTACAACTCCAGCTGTAGAGGAGGAGATTCTGGACGCTATGGACACGAATCCTCTCAGCACACAAGTAAAGGTTACTCATACAACTGTCTGGAGACTGTTGCAAAGGTATCCTTATCATTTGCAACGTATACAGGTCCTGTCCTCAGCAGATTACCTTGCACGAGTTAGATTCTATCAGTGGTTATTGCAGCAAGGTTATGCAAATCTCTCTCTCTCTTCCCCTCTCTCTCCCTCTCTCTCTCCCTCTCTCTCCCTCTCTCTCCCTCTCTCTCACTCACTCTCTCTCCCTCTCTCTCACTCTCTCTCTGTATATATATATATATATATATATATATATATATATATATATATATATATATATATATGTAGAGAGAGAGAGAGAGAGAGAGAGAGAGAGAGTGAATAAAAGTAAACTAGTGGTGCTACAGGAATGGCACAGACATTCTCGTAATAATTAATTTTCTAATTTCTTTCGTCATCGCTAGCTGTACGGTCTTCCTCTATCCTGTTACCTGCTGCCACACATACATTTTTGGAAGCTTTCTCAATTCTTCAGTTTCTTAATGGTAGAATCGAAATAATACATTTAAATATTAAAGATGAGTAAAATCTCGTCGTAAATAGAAAAATCTAGAACTGTTTTTGAGAAAAAATGGTTTAATCTCAAGTGTAAATGCGAAACTTTGCGTATTTTTCCCATAAATCTTTAAATTTTTCGAAAATTACATTTGTGTAATTTTTGAAAAACATAACGATACAGAAAAATAAATTTGATCGCATCTTATACAGTGCAATTGGCATTATCCGTTCAAATATTTTAAAGACAAAATTTGGTGCAATTTTTGATGAAATGGCGTTTGAGCGTTTCTGAAAATAAGAAGTTTTGAGCTCCTTTTCACCAAACGCGTTTGCGTTTTTGAGAACCCTTTATATGACATTATTTGTTGCACATGTACTCCTAAAAGAAATAATGTAAACGAATCGGCAGTAATGTAAAAAATAAGAACGCGTATGGATAGTACCAAAAATACATTTTTGTTAATTTTGAAAAATAAAATAGATCAAAACGGCAACTACGTCATCTACTAGAGTACATTTAGAACTATCTCTACAAAAGTTCGAAGAAAAATTTGAAACCGTGTTCGAGAAAATATTGTTTTTGTTACTTTTCAAAATTGCACACAATATTGTACACAATATTGCACGAAAACTACTTCAACTTTCAAAATAATATACATGATATTAATGAAAGAACTCACTATGGAGAACAAATTTAATTTGAAGGAAAAGGCTCCATCTTAAGTTTTGTTGTAGGTAGGGCCCGACACAATTCAAACTTCTGCAATTCACGAATATTCAAAGTTAACCGTGAAAATGGCCGACGTGTCCCCGTTGAAGTAATCGGCAAAGCGCTCAGGACACGCCATTTTCCTTCGGCAGCGCGAACGTCGCCTTTGCAGATGGGGGTGGCCTCCCAATTTCCTATCTCCCCAGTGCACCCAAATAACGCCTCATCCCGTCTTCTTCTTTATTCCTTCGTCTTCCGACTGCCGGAACGCCCATCCACTTCCGTCTATTGTCTTGTCGTCCACACGTTACGTTTAACGACTGAGTGCGTTAAGTACCATGCACTTTATAAATGATTTGTTACGTTAAACAGTTCTGACGTTGTCTATGAGACTCGTTCGCTTTACAACTGCTCTCACGATCTCAGCGTTCTCTCTCTCCGTTTCAAATATACAAATTCTTACGTTTAATGTGGCGGTCACTTACACAGCTTCGAAATAATGTTCGAAATGACACTGGTACAACTACTCTCTTAATAATTTCCATTAAATCACAGTTCTCTACAAAATGTTTTTTTGCCCACAGAAAAATGCAAATTACAATACCTCGTACTATTATACGGCGTTTCAAAACGATCAAATACACGGTGACTCGAACAAGACCTACTATTCATACGGCGACTTGAACACGAAGGCCTATTGCTTGTTGCTCGCAATATTTATGTGCCAGGCTTTTCACGTTTGGGGGAGGAATGGCGTTATGTCTCGCCTAGAACTGACTCGGCATGCATATCTGCCCCGGGAAACTACTCGTGCTGTTTTGGTCAGCGGGGAACTGAATGCACTTCTGCTGAAAAAGTGTATATATATATATATATATATATATATATATATATATATATATATATATATATATATATATATATATGTGTGTGTGTGTGTGTGTATATGTATATATATATATTGAAACCCAGAATATGTGTTTCATTACACTAATTAAATCATTAGTGTAAGAATTCAATAGCTATTCTGGACTGCGCGGTGCGAGCGCCGGGCGCTGCGAGCAGCGGGCAGCCGGCAACGGTCGCCGCCGCCACCGGTGCCCGCCGGGAGGCGAGCGTGAGAACGGCGGGTACAAGCGTGGCAGCGCGCACGTGCAAAAAGTTCGTTAGTTGGATTGAGGCGGCCGCCGCCGAAGGATGTGCCGACGTGCGGCCGGCGAAGGAGAGACGTTAGCAGAGCGGCGACCAGTGCGGACGTGTAGCGAGGGCTTTCCGCTAGTGAATGGACGCATGTAATACGCGACATAGTTATGTGATTAGGAATCGCAAAGTAATGGACATGTAAATAGAACATTAGAAGTATCAGTATAGTAAAAGATTAGTGTTGGTAAAATAATTGACGTCGCTCTTATTAGTTGGTGCGGAGGGAACATTTTTGAAAGCGTGCGGTACAGAACTGTGACCAGTATACGGAGTAGGCGGGGGTCGTGTAATTAAACCCACTAATGGACAGTGATTCGAGGAAGGTGCGCAGCCGAGGTATCAACATCCTGTTCGGGGAAGAATTGTTGGAGCATCAGCCGTGGATGATCACCACGCCATCTGCTGCCGACGGCCAGCAGCAGTAGCAGAGGTCGACAACCCTGTCGGCACGAGCGGCTCGACGAACCTCATAGGTATTCAAACGGGGCCCCGAAGGTATGAAAGTTGTATTTTACTCTTAATCTTGGTACCAAGGCGGAGTATAAAAACGGTGTCTGATTATGTAAATAGTAACTTTGATTTAAAATAAATCTTGTCATAATTGTATTTCTATGTATGAATAACTTCCCCAACGTTGCACCGACTTATCCTAGGACCCATTCACGTAAAAGACACCCTCTCTTAGTGTTATATTGCAGTGAAGATACCCGGCACCACCAGGTACGTCACAGCTGGCGCCCGAACAAGTGGATAACGTATAGTTAAGAAATGTGGTCCTAGGGAAATTGGTGAAATGTTGGAAAACAATGTGCATGTAATTGTTGTATAGTAATGCAGGGTATAGATGAGAAGCAGGCAGTACAAAGTGTATTATTATAGAGTACAAAAAAAAATAACAATACATGTGTTAGCAAAAACATGCACAAGTCAAGTAAGCATAATGAAATGTTGATAATTACAAAAATGTTGTTGCGTAATTAATTGCGGGCTGACATAGGCAATTATTTGTGAGCATCCAATATATAGTTAATATTGTAGTTACTGAGGTTATGAAGGCTATACATGTACATGTTACAAATAATATAATGTAATAGAATTCCAAATTTTGTAAGACATATTAATAATATTTGAATGGCTTGGCAATTTTTTTATAACATGGAAATCAAAGAAATGGGGAAGTAGTAATAATTCTTATGAGAATATAAAGGTGGTTAATAGTGTTGTACAAATTATGCACAAAATTGTTTTTTTTTTGCTGGGAACATTCACGCAGTAGTGCATTATTTATTGGTGATGGTAAAGTGTGGGGAATTTATTAGAAAAGATACCAGGTTGGGAAATATATACCAGCAGTGTGAATGTTTGTTGTGAATATCTATATGATATTATTGAGGAAAATTCAGGGAGGAGATATGACATGCAAATGTGAATGATGATTATGTACATAATATAGCAATAAGTGCGTTGAAAAGTAATTTCAATTAACAAGGGATTTATTATAATCTGAAAGCATTTTTGTGTAATAGTATTAACGAGTCTATTAGCAGTGTATATGTGTTTCAATGGTAATAATATTATGTATTGTAAGGATTATGTTTATGCATTGGTAGGTGCGTGGAAATTTATATGGCTATTGAATTAGTGTTATCGTGTTTTTGGTGGTGAGTGAGGGTTGTTCGTCATCAATTAGCAATTGAAATAGGAGTGAATTAATCCATTCACGAAGAGTATATAGTGCCGTGGCGGGCATCGTAATTTAATAGGACAACTGTTATATTGTTGTCAAGAGAGGTAAATGGAAAGATCGGGTGAACAGTTTGAAGTAGTTGGGGACGAACGTGAGGGTAAAAGTACTAAGATGGAGGAGCAAAACGTAGTATTGAATTCGGAGGGGAAGGCGGAGCAGGTAAGAGAGATAGATGAAGGAATTGGTAGTAGTACATTATCAGAGAGCAGGGATAGTGGAATGGGAAGCAGATTGGATGAAACGTCGGGGGAAGGCTTTGATAGAAGAGTGAAAATTACGTCGACGCCGATGAACCAAGCGGCAGGAAATTTAAATCAGGGGGGTGGAGAAGATGTTAATTCAGGCGCTATGCAGATGATGATGAAGATGTTCGAACAACTGAATGGGAAGATATTGGAGGGACAGAGCAAAGCAGAAGAACGGGATAGAAAAGCAGAAGAACGAAGTAGGAAGGTAGACGAACAGAATAAGAAGATATTGGAAGGACAGAAGGAACAGAATAGGAAACTGGATGAACAGAAAATATTCACAGTGGAGCAGATTAGGAAGTCAGCTGAGGAGCAGAAAATATTCACAGAGGAGCAGATTAGGAAGTCAGCTGAGGAGCAGAAAATATTCACAGAGGAGCAGATTAGGAAGTCAGCTGAGGAGCAGAAAATATTCACAGAGGAGCAGAACAGGAGGTTAGCTGAAGAACTGAATAGGAAAGTAGAGGAACAGATCGGGAAGCTGGCAGAAGAGCAGAATAGAAAATTAGATGCAATAGGGGGGCGAATAGGACGCGCCGAAGAACAAATTGAGTTAACGAAGAATGAGATGACTAAAATCGCGGAGCGGGTAGAAAGTCACGAGCAACGGACCGCTGAAGAATTAGGGAAACAGAAAAAGGAGTTAGAATCCCAAGTAATCAATCTGGGGGGAGAATTAGAGAATAAGCTATATCAGCGATTAGATGATAGAACCGCTATGCAGGACGAGAAAATTGAAAGGATACAATTGGTAGTCAAGGAAGAAATGTTGGAGAATAAGAGGGAATGCGAGGAGAAGGTTGTGTCATTACGAACAGAGATTGAACAAATAAAAGAATGCAAGGCATCCCCAATCGCAGCAAGCGGGACGGTACCATTTACCCCTCCAAGATCACTAAAATTTTCAGGTGACGGGAAAGAGAATCCATGCATATTTATGAAGGCAGCAGAACGACATTTAGATGTTATCAATACTTCGGAAAGGTGTAAAATACAATTATTATATTTAATGTTAGAAGGCAACGCAAGGATATGGGCCGATACATTTGATAAGTTTCCCGAATCAGTAAAGGCATTTAAAGATCGATTCCTTGAGCGGTACTGGAATGAGGAAATTCAAATTAATTTTAAAATTAGCCTGATGAATAATCATTACAACCAGTCCATGGGAAGTTTGCGGGAATACGCAACAAGGCGTATTATGGAATACAAAACGCTATCCCCACCGATGAGCGATCAGGAAATAATATGTGTATTGACGAGACAGTTCCCAGTCACAGTGCAGAATCTTTTACGTAGTGTGCAGCACACCGACCTGGAAAGATTCCAGAATGTGTTAGGAGGGTACGACTTGACGTTCGCAGGCGTACCAAAGAACAGAAATGAAGGGAATGTTAATATGGTTAGATCGGAACGTAACCAGGGGCAAGGGAATGATAGGAGCAATGATTACCAGAGAAACCAACGCGGAAGAGGGGGAGACGGATGGAGACCAGAGCCGGGGAACCAGAGACCGGACTGGAATAGATCTAATTCAAACCGTACGGAGACGCGAGGTGGGGGCGGGAATGCACCCGACCGATTAGCACAGCCTAGCACAAGTAGTGATCAAGGACACTATTTAAACTAATAGAGTCCGCGGTGATAGGTGGCCCCATTGCGGACGCGGAAATCGATGATGTAAACGCGGTCTCCATAAACGCTATGCAGCCGGTAACCTACGATACCCAACCGTGGCGGAGATGTAAGAACTCAGCGGTCAGAATCAGGAAATGTCCCACGATATCGATAGAATGTGAAGGTATAATTAAAGAAGCTTTAGTGGATACAGGGTGCACGACTACAGTAGTATCAGAAGAAATGTATGAGGAGTTAAAAGCAACAGGAAAAGAGATAATGTGTTTGCCTATGAATAGGGCGTATGTGATTGGAGCCACTCAGAAGAAGTCAAGCCCCATCACAAAACAAATCATGTTTCAAGCCAGGATTGGCAACCAAGTATACGAGATGGTGGCCCTGGTAGTCAAAAAATTATTGTATTCGGTAATCATAGGGACGGATTTTCTGGTCGATCACAGAGCAAATATAGATCTAGAACGGCAGGTGGTAGAACTGGGGAGCCAGGCGGTAGGATTTGACTTGGGGATGGACGAAGAATACGAAGCGTGTACGGGCGTAATGGCAGAAGATTCATTAGAAGAACAGCTGAGGCAGCAAACGGAGAAGCAGATTGAGAAGTTTGCGGAAGAACAGAGCAAAGAATTAGGGAAACAGAAAAGATCCGAGGAGGAACAGAATAGGAAGGCGGAGGAACGGAATAGAAAACTAATAGAAGAACAGAACGGGAAGGTGGTTGAAGAACGGATTAAGAAGCCGGCAGAAGAAATGGGAAGAATCACAGAAGAACGGAATAGGAAGCTCATCGAAATATGCAAAAAACCGTATGGGAAAGCGGAGGAACTGGATAGGAAAGATGAGGTGCTAAAATTTCAATCTTGCCATCAAGTAGATGCTAGGGTAGCGGTAGCAGATAGAAACGAGGGGATGACGAACCAAATCCATGAAGAAGTCAAGACAGCGGAGGGCAAAACGGTGGAGGTCCAAATCGAGACCGAGGAGGATGTTTATAAAGTGAAAGCGAAAACGGAAGAATTGAAGTTAATAATGGAAGAAGAAATGGAAATGAAAATAGAAGAAATGGAGCGTATAATAGAAGAAGAAATCGTGGAAAATATACAAGGGTGCGAAGAGAAACGAGTACAAGAAGAGTTTCAACAGGAAGAAGACGAGAAAATGTCGCCAAGTGTCAAGTATGGGGTGACACCAATTATGCCTCCAAAGTCGATGAAATCTCTGGGAGATGGGACGGAAAACCCTAAGGTAGTTCTGCGAGCAGAAGAACGGCACCTAGCATCAAACAACATATTGGAAGGATACAAGATCCAGTTATTACACCCAATGTTAGAAGAGAACGCCAGGACAGGGGCAGAGAATTTTGGTATATTTCCGAAATTTTTGAAGGAATTTGAAGACAAGATTTCCGTACGAAAACGGAGCGAAGAAACTCAAATAAACATCAAGAGCGACCAGAGGAATAGCCATTACAACTACATCACGGGAAATAGTAGTGGATACAGAATGAAGAGCATTATGGAACCAACAACATTAGTTGCTCCTATAAAATATCAAGGAATTAGTTGCATGTTAACGCAACAGTATCCTGTCACCGTGCAGAGCTTACTGGGCAGAGCAGATCATACCGATTTAGGAAGGGGTTTGAAGATATTGGAGAGGTACGAAGTCACCTTTGCAGACGCCCCAAAGCATGGGAATGAAGGAGATGTAGGCAGGTCCAAAATGGAGCGAAGTCAGGGGCGAGGGAAGAATGATGGTATAGTCAACCATTGGTACAAACGTAGAAGAGGTCGTAGCTGGAAATGGGACGACACTTACCAAGATGTGCCCAACACGCTGGAAGCTATGTCCTACAACTGTGATTTAGGAAATCAATGTCAGCAAAATGGGGATGAACCGTCATACAAGAAACAAAACATAGTAGGACACCACAAGCTTCAAATCGGAAACCTGGTCAACATGTATGGAAAATAGTGAAGTGTAAATAGTGTAATATTAGTGTTAATACAAGTAATCACATGTTAATTCGATTCTAAGTTATAAGTGTATATAGGGCGTCGAGGAATATGCAAAAGAGTGCAACCATCGGCAGTGACGATGTTACTAGTGTGAATTTTGTCCAGAAGCGGGAAAAATTCAAAAAAAGAAAGGGGGGGGTGATGAAACCCAGAATATGTGTTTCATTACACTAATTAAATCATTAGTGTAAGAATTCAATAGCTATTCTGGACTGCGCGGTGCGAGCGCCGGGCGCTGCGAGCAGCGGGCAGCCGGCAACGGTCGCCGCCGCCACCGGTGCCCGCCGGGAGGCGAGCGTGAGAACGGCGGGTACAAGCGTGGCAGCGCGCACGTGCAAAAAGTTCGTTAGTTGGATTGAGGCGGCCGCCGCCGAAGGATGTGCCGACGTGCGGCCGGCGAAGGAGAGACGTTAGCAGAGCGGCGACCAGTGCGGACGTGTAGCGAGGGCTTTCCGCTAGTGAATGGACGCATGTAATACGCGACATAGTTATGTGATTAGGAATCGCAAAGTAATGGACATGTAAATAGAACATTAGAAGTATCAGTATAGTAAAAGATTAGTGTTGGTAAAATAATTGACGTCGCTCTTATTAGTTGGTGCGGAGGGAACATTTTTGAAAGCGTGCGGTACAGAACTGTGACCAGTATACGGAGTAGGCGGGGGTCGTGTAATTAAACCCACTAATGGACAGTGATTCGAGGAAGGTGCGCAGCCGAGGTATCAACATCCTGTTCGGGGAAGAATTGTTGGAGCATCAGCCGTGGATGATCACCACGCCATCTGCTGCCGACGGCCAGCAGCAGTAGCAGAGGTCGACAACCCTGTCGGCACGAGCGGCTCGACGAACCTCATAGGTATTCAAACGGGGCCCCGAAGGTATGAAAGTTGTATTTTACTCTTAATCTTGGTACCAAGGCGGAGTATAAAAACGGTGTCTGATTATGTAAATAGTAACTTTGATTTAAAATAAATCTTGTCATAATTGTATTTCTATGTATGAATAACTTCCCCAACGTTGCACCGACTTATCCTAGGACCCATTCACGTAAAAGACACCCTCTCTTAGTGTTATATTGCAGTGAAGATACCCGGCACCACCAGGTACGTCACAATATATATATATATGTGTGTGTGTGTGTATATGTATATATATATATATATATATATATATATATATATATATGTGTGTATATGTATATATATATATATATATTGTGGCGTCACCAATAACATTGGAATAATTTTATTGTGGCGTCGCCAATAATATCATAATAATTTCATCTAGAGATAGCTTCCATCGCGGCAAAGTAGGTCAAGGGACGATGCCTTTGGCGCGAAGACCCCTCTAACGGCCGCCAGGCCACGCCCCTTACGTGGCAGAGCCGGCACCGACCGCACTTAGGCCCCATCAGAGGCGGACACGTTTATTACCCATCGTAAAGGCCGGCCGAGCCGTCGGCCAAACCCCCAACGAACAATGCACGCCCCCGCACCCCTTTTTTTGCCGCGCGCCCGGGGAAGGAACACGAAGTCCAAAAGGATTGACACGGGTGTCTATTAGGAAAAGGACACGTTTATGACACCTCGTGAACGTTACCATTCTAGCCATCGGCCAACCCCCCATCGAACAATACCCACCCCCGCACCCGTTTTGCCAGGCGCCCAGATCCCCAAAGGGGCTATTTAGAAATTAACCATCGCAGGCTGCCGATTAGCTTCCGCCGACCATTTATGGCCCATGAGAATACGCTACCGCGTGAACACGTGTCCAGACAGCTGCAAGAAGCTTCTGGGATCACTTACAAAGGAAGAGAGAGAGAGAGAGGAGGGGGGCCGGAGATAGAAAGAGAGAGATCTCTGAAAAATTCCACGAAAACTGCAATTTGATTGGTAAACTACAATGCTGAAACGCAGTTACCCTCAGCCAATGGGAAGCTTCACTATGAGGGAAGGGGTAAATTTACAGATTTAGAAACATTTTGGAAGGTGGGAAGAGAGCTTTCTTGAACACGAGATGCACAGAGGAAACTTACTTACGATGAGAACGCGACTAGGGGAAGGACATTCCCAGAGAGAAGTTTATTCTTATTTGGACGCAACTAGTGGAAAGATGTTCGCAGAGTGGGACTTACTATCGGAACACGACTAAGGGAAAGACAGTATCAGAGAGAAGTTTATTCTGATTAGGCCGGCACTAGTGCAAAGACATTCTTAAAACGGCACCGTGGATTTGCCGCGGAGGAAACTCGGGCGGGAGATAGCAGGATCCCGCGCTACTTCCGCGTAGGCCCATCTGCCTCCGCCGCCTTTCGCCACGTCGGGCCCATTCATTGCCCGCACTCCACTACGGCCAGCGCCCGTGGGCCCTCGACCGACTGAGTCCGCACGATCTGGCGTCTCCGTCGCCGCGCCCCGCCGCCAGCTGAGGAGGGACGCACCGCGGGAGGTCGGCGACCTGGGACCGCCCGCCGCCTCCGCACCCGATGGGTCGCCGCCCGGCCAGCCCGTGGAGCCAACACAGCCAGCGGTGAAAGTTATGACGCGAGGCTGCCTCGCAGGACATTTTTTGGGAGAGAGATTAATAGTGGCCGCGCTCAGGCCCTGCAGATTGTAGATGGTGGATAGAATGTTGCATGCGTTATTAGAAATTAAGCCTTTTATGTTAGCCTTAAGGGAATTAGTTTATTAGTGATCAGAGTAATGAGCTCACAGAATAGATATAAGAGGAAACCTGTGTCGCCCTTAGCGACCTGTAACTTCCTCTTATAAGGAATGGTGCCAGGAATAAACCTCAATTTGTTACAAAATGATTCAGTGTGTTAATTCATGACCTCCCAACACTTCCATCCAACCACGTTACAGGAACTGAACCTGGCGCCCTCCCCGTTTACATTACAATATATATATATATATATATATATATATATATATATATATATATATATATATATATATATATATTCCGATGACTGCCCCACGCTAGTAATTATCAAAATCGCCTGTTGGGGACCTCGCAAATATCGTGCTCATGCGAGTTTGTAATACCTCAGGGCAGTCGGCTCTATTGGGGTGTTGAGAGAAAATCCAAAAGCAAGAACACATAAATCAGTGAAACAGGGTTTAATATTCTTAAAACCCTTTTTAATGCAGATCGCAGAAATTTAATCACAGAAAAATCAAAAATCAAATGAAACACAATAGAACTAAAAATGACACTCTCTCTCAATGAAACAAATTAATCATTAAGCTCCTCGCACAAATGATCCCTGGGAATTCACTTTGTTACTTTTACTCATTAAATTTGCTACGATTCCTATTAGATTAGTCAATGACATGATACACAATTTAACACTCAATTCAAATAACTTTGATATAAAAAACGTGCGCACATGCACCATATTCTCTATAACAATTTCGCTGTGGCCGCGAACAACATAAATTAATATTGATCTATTTATAATTACGTAGGCAAAAGGGCATTTAAAAATGGTAAGAATCTGTGAATGATACTCAGATGCCTCTTGTATGCTTAGTTCCCTCACAATTTCACGGTTAAAGAGCCCTTCCGGGTCGCAGTGACTTTGGCCTAATTTCAGAGCTTTCACGCCGTTACCTCCCTCATCTGCGTGCTCCGTGCTCCAACGCTCGACCTTGATGCACTTCGACGTCGGCGGAAAACTCAGCCGTACCCGCTGCCTTCGGCCACCGCGCAGTCGACCGGGGCCCCTGGTCACCGGTGACTTCTCGCTGCCGTCTTGCGTCGACTTCCGGTCTTGTTCTCCCTGCGCCTTTCGTCCTCGTCTTCTGAAGAATCACCCGGCGAACCAAACGTTCCCGGAAGAACGGTCAAGAAAGAACAGCCGGCTCCCATCGACAAGTATTTATGAAACATTATAATGGGGATGAGGTTCAGATGGAGGTTTCTCGTAGAAATCGGGTCAGTATATAGACTTTACGCACAGGTGATGGGAGTCGTGGAAGCGACCCACCTTTGTTAATCAAGCTGACATATTCGCAATAATTTGGCAGGTTGTATTGTAATTTCAAAAACATTAAGCATGCGATCGCAAAGGTAATAGAAAAATTATGGATAATCGAAACATTTAGCGGTGATCACCCAACACAACCATTTTATGTAATATTAGTAATAAATGTTTTCTTGTTTTTTTGTAAAGAGGTGTTCCTTTTTTGGTGCACAACCAGTGTCTGCAACCAACAAGGTCACTTCCCCATGAAACAGATTCCCTGACCCATCTTAATCATTTTATCTAATGATAATATAATGTGTGATCATCAGTTCACCGCTGGTGATAGACCACGTCAAAGGAGTGTCTAGGGTGAGTACGGTCTATATATACGCATTTCTGGAAATTCAGAAAATCAAATGCGGGTACGCTAGATCAGTTCAGGAACCGTGAAAACGAGGTTCCGAAGAACGCCGCAAGGACACGTGTAACCGAGCGAGCGAGATGAAAGCAGTCTGCCAGTAGCTTGAGACGAGGTAACAGCTGCGGGATGGTGCGTGTGCAAGGTTGGCGTTAAGAGGGGAAAATCGGATAACATCGCGCGGCAAGACAGTGGAACCTAAAGAGAGAGAAGGAATTAGACGAGGAGAAGGTCGAGTGATATGCTAAATAAATAGTGACGGAATTATAGTGAGTTAACTGAAACAACGGCACTAAATTCGAACACGTGCATCTTAGAGCGAACATGTAACAACGTCTATAATAAACTACGTAAGGTAGTGATAACCGGGATCGATAATTAAGCGAAATACTAACATTACATCACAGTTAGTGCACAATTGTATGGTGGCATAAGTGATTATTCCATACCCGGCTCATGCAGAGGGAATGAGGCGCGAATTGCACAAAGGCGAACCGTTAAGAAATTGGGAAGTTCGAAGGTATGAAGAACGAAGGTGGATGGAGTTATAAATAAGGCCGTGATTGTTTTACTGCAGTAACTGAAAGCAGAAAGCTGGAAACTGTGTTTAGGCAGAAGAGAGACGTAGCAGCAGAATCCAACGTGTGCGAATGGTTAAGGTAACAAAATGAGGACGACGAACAAACATTGGCGGTCGCCGGTGAAACATATTGTGTAAGTATTCGAGGTGGCAGCGAAAAGCGGTCGCGGCGGAAGGCGGCACGGAGCGGTCTACGGGTGGCGAAGGAGGCTCAATGTCTGCAGACGGCGCAAGATGCCTTCGCAGTAACCTCCAGACAACTTGTACTGTACAACCATTAACAATTACACTTTTACTGTCATAGTAAAAGCATGTAATAGTGTGACGAATATTGCATCATCTGCCGGGATTCGCTGCGCGGATTGCGTCATCTGCTGGCGCCCCCCCCCCCCCCAACTGGACGGTACAGGGTTATTCGTGAGTCGCGTAGAAGTATGACGCAAGTTCCGGATAGGTCCAGATGGGCGCCAGCCAGGTATAAGGAGCTCTCCGTCTGAAGTCAGTGAATTAGTCAGTCTGAAGTGGAAGCTGAGCTGTGAAATGTGCATTGCGGTGAACAGCGGTGAAGTAGGAGAACGGCGGCGCAGAGGACTGTGGACAGTGCATCGGGCAGTGGTAGGTGCATCGGACTTTGTGATAGTATAGAAGTGAATAATGTAAATACGAATAATGTAATAAATAATGTAAATAATCTGTAAATAATCAGAAGTGAACAGTGCAAATAAATAATCAAGTGTTTTTAGTGTATAATTAAAAAATAAAATAAACGTCTTTGTTAAAATATTACCTATGTTTTAATTCGTTGTAAATGCATTATCAAAGTAGGATAGAATTATTTACGGAAATGCTATGACTCGTAGGAGAAGTACCAGTAAGATAAACATAATTATATGCAGGATAACGACCAGTAAATGCTGATGTTAAGGAAGGTGGAATGCTTAATGTACAGCGGTGCTATCATTTGTAATTTCGTTAGTGGAAGTTTCGCCCGACAAGGACTTAGTGTTCATCATTGTGATAAGATGCAGGAAGCTCCCACAAAACAGTTGAAAACAAACGAATAATCAAACAAATAAGACAAGTGAGCATTAATTCATGACAATTGATCGGTTATTGAACAGCTAATATTTCATATCCGTATTTAACTTGTCATAATGCAAATTTTCCTTTTTATTAATAAATCATTATGTTTCGCTTCCCATGTGTTTCAATGTCTTTTATACTCCCTGAGTCTATTCACGACTAACAAAACCTGTCCCCCTTTAAAAATCATTAGATATTTCTTTTAGCGGAGCGATAACTAGTTCGTCTCATATGAATATACTAGCGATACCCGGCAGAGGTTTTCCTGCCCTCGATTTTCCTTTATCTCTCTTCGCCTCCCCCTCTCTCTTCGTCTCCCCCTCTCCCTCCAGCAAAACTGTAATGGAATGTTTACAAAATCACAACCTGTAGATTACAGTGTTAGATTTATTTTTTATGCCTTTGGCATAAGCAATTTAGTTTTTAATGTCCTAGAACGCTTCATGTAGGAGTTTTTTAACAGTATAGATTCAAAAACTCCTGCCGAGAGTGTTACGGGTTGCATTTTATATGAATATTTAGTTTTGTTCTACCGCGCCATCTAGTGGAAAGGCACGACCCCGCCGTTGTCTTTCCGTTCTATCAAGGCTTTTACGATCTGGTTGATCTCATATAGCAATCCTCCCCTAGCTGATGTCTCCCAGCTCAGCATTAGTTCATATCCCGGCGTTCCGCAGCTCGTCCTGTCCTGTTCGATGCCAGTTCGGATCACACAACGGCTAGCAGAAATGAAACTCTTGTAGATCGCAATTTGTATGGAAATTGAATTATAATGAATTAAAATGAAAATGAAAACCAGCAAAAATTGTAATAGAATGTTCACGAAGATCTCATCCTGTAGATGTACTGCATCAGAAACATTTCTTTGAAGTTGTTGTCTTCGTTCAGGAGTTTTTTTAATGATATATAGAAAAAACCTTGCAGTGTGTTGCACCTTGCATTTAGCATGAATGTTGAGTTTTTTTTCCTTATTTTGTGAACTTCCCCGATATTTTAGTAGTTACTCTGCTATTCCCGGCGAAGATGAATCCAACAAATCATAGATAAATAAAATCTATCCAGCCGTTCTTGAGTTATAAACGGTGTAACTATCAGAACTTCGTTATATATATTTTTTCACTGCTTTTGCAGAATATTTAAAGAAATATGAATGAGTCAATTTTAGTTGATATAATTGAACAAAATCTCGTGCGCGGCAAAAAATTGGTGGGATTACATTAAAAATAGTAGTACATGCTCTGCGACCCAGAAGTACATGGAAGGAAGGCATGGGGCAGGCGATGGCTAGATGAGTATTGACTGCACTGACAGACTCAAATAGAAACTGGGATGCGAGAGACGCCTAATGGTGTAAAATGCAGTACTACTACTAGTTCATGTTCTTGAACATCATCCCGGCAAAGGACGTCTGGGTTAAAAATGTTACCATTACTTCTGACACAAGCCAGCAAGCACACCACTTATTCAATGTTGCTCAATTACATTAAATATATAAGATACGTCTAAGTTTGATTGGTATTTAATTTCAAACTGAAAAATATATAATTGTATAAAAATTTCTTTATTTTCGAGAATACTTTCACCATTTTATGTTTATAAATAAAGCTCATTGCATTATTTTTAACAATTTCATTAAAGCGCGCCAATTTTTTTCGTATTTTCCACTGATAACCAGGCACAGAAGAAGTGTGGAGGCCTCTGACAATGCCTTCTGGAACACACGTAGCCGCCGTCACGTCCCCCTGTGACAGCGACGTCCGTCTGTGTCGCGAAACCTCCATTTCTCAGAGGAGCAAAGCGGTCGGGGGGGGTGGCAGCGGCGAGGCGCAGCTGCCAGAGCTCCTGTTCACGCTTCACGCCGCAAAGAACCTCTAGAAGGGGGAAGCTGCGGAAAATTGGACTCCTTCCTTACATTAGGTTTCAACCCCCAATACCATTTCTCCTTCTCGAGGTTTCGGGGAGTACGTACTTTTTCCTTTAACACTCGCGTGCCAAAGTCATTTCTGTGCCGGGAGAACAGAACGGCTGAGGCTTAAACAGCACAACGAATCAATTGCAATATACTTCAATGATTTTTACTCTCTTGCCTTTCTTTGTAAGAAGAGAAAGTATTGTAATCGAGCGCCGGAAAACTTTTGAATAAATGTCTTGTAACTAACTATCTAACTAACTAACTAACTAACTAACTAAATAAATAAATAAATAAATAAATAAATAAATAAATAAATAAAGTTCATTGGATTTATCCATTATAGTTTTTAGAAGCATCTCTTCGTTTCAACTCCATTTCAAAATGCTCAGAGCGCTGCAATTGTTTTTCTGATATCTAGACTTTGGGGGGAAATTTAAGGAGATTCTAACGTCGCCTGGGTTGGATACATCTCACTCGTAATGAAACATTTTCCGTCTTTATAAAGTAAATTATTATTTTTGTTTCACAATATGGCATGGAGTTCCTTGAACATATCGAAATTGTTAGTTGGCGGATTGTAATGAAATGTCTTTTTTTCATATTAGAAAAATGCCGTTTAGTTTAAAAATGAATTTTATATTATGACAAATGGAAATGAACCCCTTTTGTAAGTAATTTCTTGCATTTCTCGTCGTTTTCGACAAATAAGTCATTTGTTATTTTCTCGCACTTACTAACGTTAAAAGAGATAGTATTGTAATCACGAATTTTCGACATAATACTCATTTTAAGTCCCTGGTAAGAAAAAAGAGGATAAATTCAGTTCCTAAATATAGATAAAAAGTCTGGTTTAGCCAGAATCCATGTTTTGTGGGTCTGATACCGAAAAATCTATTGACGGGAAAACGTCTGCTGTACGTCCGTCCGTGGGTGCCGTCCGTCCGTCCATCTGTGCACAACGCTAACGCATAAACCGTTCAGCCAATTTTCTCCGAAATGGATATTCCTCAATCGTTCTAGCTGATGTCAGATCCTGAAATTTGAAACCGAAATATTAATTTTGATAATTAATACTTTACCTAAATCTCCTGGAACATTTTCAAAATTTTCAGAAAATAACTCCAAATTTTTTGATTAAATTTTGTTGTTAAATAGTGCAAAGGACGATTAAGAGAACAGTGCAGGACTCATTTCTGTGGACATTCCCTATTTTTCGAAAACTGAAAAAACATTTTAAAAATTCAAAATTGGAAACTGATATTTTTGTCTCAGACGAAGAGTGTAACGAAGTGCCAGTGAAGAGTGTCAAGACGAACAGACAAAAGTAGCTCTTCAAAAAAGGTCATGTACAGTTTCTTTTTTTTAAAAAAAAGGTATTTTTTGCGTATTTTGCGATTGAAATTTGCAAAAAAAGTTCTCAATTCCTGTACATATGTAATAAGGAACGCAAAAAAATAAAGTGCTACTTTCATTTTTGAAAATTGCTCTTTTTTCGGAAAATTGGAAAAAAATTAAATCTACAAAATTGAAGACAGATTTTTGTTTCAGACTAAGTCTGTTGTACAAAATTAGCTGTTTAAAAAAGGTAATGTACAATTTTTTGAAAAATAGTAGCTTTTGCGTTATTTTTGGTTGAAATTAATGAAATATATACAGGTTTCATCCTAACTATAGGCCTAGAGAAAAATTGAACGAATGAGATGAAAAATAATTAATTTAATTTTAATTATAATTTCCTAATAAAATGCCAATAATAATTCTATTTTTGCTTTCTCGCACTTTTACTTTACAAAATTCAACAATTTTTATTCTCAATTTATAGATGTACGAATATGTAAAGTTGACGACCTGCCGGTGGTATAATGGCTTTCATCGTTTCCTCACACTGAACGCAAATATTTCTTAAAGAGCTGTGCTATTTAATCCTTCATTCATAATATTATAATATTGCCCCTTTTAAGATATTTTACAACTATGTAGTGCAAGTAACACCACCTAGAAACTGTACATCTAGGTGATAATATGTTCAGGTTATTAATTATTTATTAATGGATTTAATTAATAAGATGGTAATTATTTATTAATTGATTAATTTCGAAAGTAGAATCTATGTGTTTGATTGGGAATATTTATTAATTTGAGCGTTTCTATCAGATGTTATAGAACATTATAATTAAAATTATGCAAAAAATACGTATACAAAATAAGAATAAGCAATTATATCACCTATTAATGTTTATTGATTGTCTATTTCGTTGTTATTTATTTCTCGTATCGTTGAATTAGAGACAATAATTGGATATATCAAAGCAGAAATGGTGCTGTTTTAGCACCATTAGTTTCGTTTGTGAAAACATTTTCTCCATTAACCTAGCGTAAATTTATTATTGGTTTCAAGCAATGGCAGCTGTTGCCTCTACAAACTGGATGTTGCAGCTCCATCGAATGACGGAAATGTAATTTCCAAAATTCAGAACATTAATATATAATAAAATATGAACAATTCCTGTCAATTAATCAAAACAAAGTTTAATAATAAATTGAAATATTACTTACATAGTTTTATAGGCAGTGTCAATGTCAGGGTATATTCACCTCCCTCACATATGATTCTGGCTTTGATTTCCAATGGGCACTCGAGAGTTTGTATTAGTAATGAACAGAGGCAATTGATAAAATGCACTGAGATAAAACCAAACAAAACCGTCTGAGTTCGAAAATACGGTGATCAAACTCCAGCGCTTTGCAACAAGCACCACAATTTGGTCACATCTTACCCAAATAAAATGATTTTGTTTAGAATTGTTTCTACTCTGATATATATATATATATATATATATATATATATATATATATATATATATATATATATGTGTGTGTGTGTGTGTGTGTGTGTGTGTGTGTGAGCGAGAGAGAGAGGCAGATAGAGGCAAATTGTTAGAGACCCAGAGAGAGAATCGAACAATCAGGGAAGGATAGAAAGAGATAGAGGCAAGAAAGAGCAAGAGAGAGGGACAGAGACCGAGAGATATAAAGATAAAGAGAAACAGAGACACGGGGAGACAGACAGAGAACGATAGAGACAACAGAGAGAGGGAGACATAGACCGACAGGGACGCAAAGAGAGAAACGATGGGAAACAGACAAAGGGAGAGACGGAGAGGAACTCACACAGTGAGAAAGACGCAGATGGTCAAAGAGAGACGGAGACAGAGAGAGACAGAGACAAAGAGAGACAGAGACAAAGAGAGACAGAGTCAGAGAGACAGAGTCAGAGAGAGACAGAGTCAGAGAGAGACAGAGTCAGAGAGAGACAGAGTCAGAGAGAGACAGAGTCAGAGAGAGACAGAGTCAGAGAGAGACAGAGTCAGAGAGAGAGTCAGAGAGACAGAGACAAACAGAAGCAGACAGAAACAACTGAGACAGAGAGAGGCAGAGATTCAGGGAGAGAAACAAACATAGAGGCACAGAGAAAGGGAGAGAGATAGACAGACATAGAAATAGAGAGGCAAGCGGGGAGGGACAGAGAGACGAAGACAGAAACAGACAGAGATAGAGAGACAGAGACAGAAACAGAGAGACAAACAGAGAGAGACAGAGAGACACAGAAAGAGACACACAGAGAGACATATATAGAGAGACACGGAGACCTCTTCTTTTTCACAAGAATGAATACGAAAAAACAGGCAACGCCTGATATTTTGCTAGTGTATTGTCGAAATGAAAGATCCTTCCACACACTCGTATTCACAACAGCGCTCTCAGACTGCAGCCTGAAATATGTTCCGTGTGTAACACAAAAGTAATTATTTCTAAAAAGGCCTACTTTTCACAAATAAGTAATAAAATGTGCATTTTGAATCATCAAACCTAATATCAAATGAAAACAAATTTTCAAAACATCATAAATAATGCATTTAATATTTAACTGCATAAATGTCAATATTTAACTAAACATGTGTACTTTCAATAACACGCGAAATTCATTAACTTAAGGTACTACTAGTGTCAAACGATGACAGAATGTGTATTCTCCTCAAACGCCGCGCAGTACTAGGGGTCAACATCTCCAGCCTCTGGTTGCGAAACCGAAGGCCCTTTTGAGACCTGTGCTGGAGCATAGAGGAAAAGAGTAAATGCAGTAATACGAGCCCAGAGCGTGACATAATGCAAAGTCTGTGAAAGCACCATATGTCGGAGAGAGGGCTCATTGGCCGCTCTTTGGTTCAAAATGATTTTACATACATCGATTTTGCAGAAATATCTTGAATACTGAATGTTATTAAACTATATATTGAAACGCGGAAGCGTTTCCATACGTAATTAAAGACAAGAGGTACAGGAGTATAATTACCACTCATTTTGAACTGCGCGACGTAGCGGCAGGTGCGAGGACAAACGGTGGGGGAAGAGTGAACGTTGACGCCGCCGTGGCCTAGCGAGAGAGGGGGGGATTTCGGCCGTTAGGAGTCGGGCGCGACGGTTGAAGGCAGTTGCGAGGAGACGCCGAGTGGAGACGGCCGTAGAGGACAGTTGCTGAGAGCGAGTAGAAGAAAGTGGCCGGGAAAAGACGGTTAGCTGTAAGCAGAGCAGGACATTACAAAGGACGAAGAACGTTCAACAGTGTTAGATTTGTATAATCGCTGATTAGAAGCCGGTAATTTATAGAACAGTACATAGTGTAATGAACGCCGGTACGAAGTGTGATTACGTGCACAGCGGTTGCGAGAGGGAAGCTGGACAGAACCGAGGAGGGGCGCAGCAATATAATTCGAGTGCATGGTATGGACGCAATGGACATCTACGAAACGCTGTGATTGCGCGTGTGGGAGCGAATGCAGAAACATCCGAGGTCGCGGCCGAGGAATTCTCGTCGCCGCCTCTGTAGACCAGCGAGGCACGTGTCTGCGTCATCATCCGCCCAGGGACGCCGAGCCGCGGTGAAGGTCAACGGTCGCCGTCGCCGTCGCTGTGGGTGAGCCGCCACAGCAGTCGAATTATTAATGGGGCCCCAAGGTATGATAAGATTACATGGTTGATAGAATCTTGGTACCAAGACATCGAGGTTTTATGTATGTAACCAGGTGTATTAGACGTTGATTTACGAATAAATTGTATTTGTGTTTATACTAATTTACTACTTTGATCTACCAATGTATTATCGAGTCCCTCAGAAAACCCATTCACGAGCAAAACACCCGTCCTTTATAACCTTTAGATTTGCAGTGGAAAGTACCGACAGCCAGGTACGTCACAATATATATATATATATATATATATATATATATATATATATATATATATATATATATATATATATATTCTTAACGAATTATAAAATATTTTTTGAGTATCTGAGGGTCGTGCAACCATATAACCTAAGCATGAGCCGCCACTGGTTAGAAGTAGTAAGTACTTGTTACAAGTACTAATTATACACTTGTCATGTATTTAATGCGTACCGTGTTACCAAGTACTGAAAAACTATATGAAGCACAATTATTTTTAAGTTTGTGAAGCCAATGTATTAGACCATTATTTTTGAACATAAAAAGCATTTGCGATTAAATCGCAATTATTAATTACGATTATTAAGTGCGATTAAATCGCAAAAATTAAAAATTTAAAACCGAATCCTTTTATTTGAGGTGATATTTATTTACCATATTCATATAGAAAAAATAATGCATTGTATCTTTAAGGTAACCTCTCCCTAATCTGGCATTGCGTGTTCTGCTCTGCTCTGGTCTGGCCTGCCCTGCCTTAATGCCTAGCTGCCCAAACCCACCTTGCTCCTTTGCCACCGTCCTCGCCCTGTTGAACCTTGCCTGACCCCGATACTACCCGCCTTACCGCTAGGTTGTGCGTGATATCGACATTTCAATTTTTCGCTCCATATTATTAATACTTATAAACTTACACGAAGCCTGCTTGGATAGCGTAGATCGCTAAGGCTGAAGGACCGTAGCTGTCATGTGCCTGAAAGGTCTTGGATTCAAATCCCACCCGGCGCATGGATTGTGTGTGTCTGTATTCCGTTATCGTAACCACCAATGTTACTTACAGTTGTCGCTATATTACCTCAGTAGTTGAAAAGCGACCCTAAATAAGTAAAAAGCAACCTTACATAAAATATAAAACACGCGTGCAGACATCCGGACTTCCAGCTTTTAAACCAAGCCTTACTTACTAAGGTTCATTGAGTAGATCATCCGGAAAAACGATGTTTACAAAACACGTTTTAGAAACATTATGTAAATATTTCAAAAGTGGGCCAGTAATTAATATCTCAACCTCACATGTATTAAAATACTGTTATTAATACCACATAAATAGTTAATTCTTTAAAACAGCAATAAATTCTCTAATATTCTTAACCGGTTTCTAATCGTTCGTGCAGTTAACTCGACTTAATCACATCCCTCGGTTCCTTTATCCTGAAAATTTGACGATTTCTTACATTTCATTTGACATTTTCAGATCCTTTCTTGCGTTTTAATCAATAGGTTTTTATTCAATTAGTTGCCCCAATTGACTCCTTTTATCTCTGTGCTCTCGAAAATTCCTGCGTTTGAGCTCGCTCTTTAAATCTCCCTCCTCTACTACTTACTACATAATATTTTTTATCGCCATAAAAATAATTGCTCTCACAACTAATCAACCGATAGTATTTAAATAGAAGGAAAGTTCTAGAATATCAGGCATTCCAGAGATTAAATTTTCATGTCGATGTTGTGCACCTAGCGTGAGCATAGTTATTGATTGTTTTGAATGTTTTATTCCGGGGGACGCGGAGTTCCTTTCCTACTTTAACGTGAGGTTCGGAACCGATCTGCATGTCTTGCGGTAGGGGTCCGCTCGAAGTATCTTCGCCAGCAGGGCATCACCTTCATCTGGAAGAGGCTCCAAGTGCCAGACTAACTACATGACATGTGCGGTAGTTCACTGGACAAAAGCATACGTATGTAAATGTTTGTATGTGTGTGTGTGTGAGGTGATAGGGAACAGGTATGAGGAAGGAAAGATCACTCCCGTTCCATGGCCCTTTTGTTAAGGTTTTATCCTAGCATTCACCTGTGTTGATCATATAAACCACGGAAAACTACTAATCCAACATCTAGCCGCTAGACTACAGACTGCGTTCGAATTTGAACTCATTATCTAGCTAGTGTTAGAAATCCACTTGCGTCCGTCAAAGAATAGAACCTTAGGCCTTCTTGTTCAAAAACGTTGCAGTGGCAACAGATATTCTCTTGATATATCTCAGCCAATGCGACCACACAAAAGATTTATTGTCTGGGCTTGTTGGACTACAGTATAAGGGCACGTAAAGAGCATACGTTGTACTGCCACACTTGTTCAAATGTTGCTAAAAAGACACTTGTGATCGTGACATCCCTGCGGACGGGTTTGGGGTCATGGCCTTGTCTTTAGTTCCAAATGTAAAACACACGAGGAGGAATAGGAAACTCCACCCTGCTTCTCAGCGTCCTGGTGATATATCTTGAGCCTAAGTGACTGCAGTGTGTCGAGCGGGGGCTCCGTTGCCCTCAGCGTAATAGCTCAGAAAACCTCTATTTGAATTCTGTCCATTGTGTGAGAACTCGAAACTCACGGATATTGAAGAGGATCTCGTCACAACGTAGTGAGTAGCGCCAGGAACATCGGTTTCAACCCGGGGGAGACGGCGCCATCCGCGTTATGGATACATGCGGCGTATGTGGTTGCCTGAATTGTACTTGTACCCTCTGAAGGGGTGAGGATAAGAACAATGCTCAAGTCTCCACCCATGAACCTGAAAAATCAGATTTACGGGACGTCTTAGAATAAATGTTTTAAACTTAAAGCGTGTCAAAAATATTTGTTTTTTAAAGGAACATAGAATAGTAAATTTCATACACCGAAGTTACACATGTGCCTTTCCCCGCGATTTTAATGCAATTCCTTCGCACAGATGATCGGTGGGTCACGTGCTGATGAAATCAAAGAGATTTTATTTACCTGCCGAACATCTGGATCATCTGTATATGTAGGGTAAGGGTAGGGTAAAATCAGGGTCAATCGCCGCATGTAAATGCATAAAAGTCCGTAATATGCAATATTCAACTACATGTTCATTGACAAAATAATATCATCTTCGATCAATAGAAGCTTTAGAAGTTAGTAACATATTTCTTAGACATGTGTACTGTTGATAACAATATTGAAAGGTTTATTACGACTTGAAGAGTTAGACTGAAATGAGATCGGTTAATTGGGTATGACATGGGGCATATTGCAGAGTATTTCTGAGCTGCAGATTGAAAAATGATCATCCTGGTATTTTGCGTTCACGTCGGTCGTGCGAAAAATTCCATCACCCGCTATTAGTGACTGTGGTGAAAAAACACATATACACACGTAAACATCTTTACTGCTGACTAGAACCACTAGTAAACAGGACAGGAGCTGAACAATCGAACCAATGTGCACCATTGGTATAATTAAGGGAAAATACATTCAGAAGTCTATCTACCTCAATGTTCGTATCACAAGTCCCTCCCCCGGCGTGGCTGCACAAGTTGTTAAGAAACATCGGCTTCCCCTACGACTTTCTCATGTTATTGCGTTGTAAGATGGACCATGCACCCGATGGATGTGATTTCTACGTAGTACCTCTCTACTCGCTCTAATTTGAGTAAAAACACTTCGTCGCGAGTTTAAACTTACACTTGGCTGGTGATCTTTTTTCCGAAGAGAAGTATTAGTATTGTTTGATGTACTTGTACCGATTTAGTTTATTGCCTGCTGACGGCGGCTACGTTTATTAAGTTGTCAATGCAGCAATTTCAACGACCGCTAAATGTTAGGTGTATGTCTCCACTTGATGCCCATGTGTCCCTGCTTGAAAAGAGGGAATAATGTTTTTTCTATGATGTTTGTGATGTTTTGAATCTACTTGGGATGGATGATGTAACTCCCTTCATAGTACTTTCTGGCTTGCGCATTCAGGTAATTATATTCGAAAATAATCATGTTGTAACGCACTGATACAATATCGACAGGATAACGCTCGACAAAAACTCGCTGATAACACCAAAATCTAACCTTACAATGGCAGGCATTTTTGCAAAACAAATCCAATTTCCAGCAAATCACTAGTCTAGAATGTAAAAGGTGCTTTCGAACGTGATATCAGAATTCCTTCTGCCATCCATGAACCTGACGAAAGGGAGAACGTTAATTCAAGCCTCATGAAATGGAATATTGTATCACATTTACGATCCCTAGAGGTGCGTGCAGTGACGTCTTGATTATAGTCGCAGTAATGTTAACTCGCATTGACCATATTGAAATATCCGATAATTCTATATTTACTATAATAAGCTTGCCACTTGAAGAGCAATTCGGGGATGGCGATTGCATCTTTCAACACTATCGTGCACCTGTTCATACTGCACGGCCAGTGGCGGAGTGCTTACACGACAATAACGTCCCTGTAATGGACTGGCCTACACTGTCTTGACGTGAATCCTATTGAACCATTTTGGATGTTTTGAAACGCCGACTTTGTGCCAGGCCTTACCGACCTACATCAATACCTCTCCTCACTGCAGCACTCCGTGACGAATGGTCTGCCAATCTCCAAGAAGCCTGCCAGCACCTGATAGAAAGTATGCCTGCGAGTGTGGAAGCTGTCATCAAGGCTAAGGGTGGGCCATAACCCCATTGAATTCCAGCATTACCGATAGAGGCCACCTCGTCCTGGTAAGTCAATTTTAGCCACGTGTCCGAATACTTTTGATAAGGTAATGTAAATATGAAGAAATATACGTACCATAGGGAAAATCTTTAATGCTACGGAAAATAGATGTCGAGATTTCGACGGAAATATACGTTTTGAGGTCTCCTGATACCAAAAATGTTTCTTTTCAAAACGATCGTCTGTCCGTTTGTCCGTCTGTGCGTCTGTCAACACCACTGGCGCCTAAATCATGGGAAGGATTTTTCCAAATTGAAGAAACCCCTGTCCATTTAGCTTGAGTCGAAGCTTTGAAATTTTTAAAAACTTTCTTTAAAATTTGGGGGTATTTGACATGAAGCTCCCTGGATATTTTCAAAATTTTCTCAAAAACAGCTCTAAGTTTTTTCTTTAAATTTCTTGTAAGAATACAGTAAAATACAGCTATATAGGTGGCATAGTGAAACCTATATCAGGATCTTAAATAATTTGGTATTAAGAAAAGAAGATCCACACAATCCTGGAATTTCTGATTTCCCGTTGTAATTCTTCCGTTATTACGGATGAACTACACCCAGTCTCAACGAGATCTGCAATCCTAATGGTTTTGCAGTCCACGTTGATCATAGGACAATGTTTGATCGGTTTTTCATCAGTAATCTCGTTTTCTCCCCGAAGCTCACACCCAAAATCTATCAGTTGGATTGACCGAATAGCCATCATGTCGTGAGAGCTTTCCGTTTGGTTTGAGTGGGGATGACTGACCAATGAAAACCTTTCTGGTTTTCCTGGTGAACCAGAAAACTCGCCACTACACTATGTTGAAGGGAAGTAATTTGTGTTGCCATCTGATCTCTTCTTTCCTTTGTCATTATCAGGTTTCTTCTTTCCCTAGTCCGTCTTCTGGATTGATCTTGTTTTGTTGCTTGCGTGACGGTTATCTTTGACTTGAGGAAGGATACAATTATCACCGGTTTCGCAGCGTTGTTGCTCACGCCTCCTTGCTGCATCTCATCGCTGCGATTCGTGTCGGGTTTCTCAACTGTTTCCGCTGACGAAGATATCTTATTTAATTTGTCGTTTAATTCAAACATTGCATTATACGTGCGTAGCAGTTCGACAAATCGGTCTGTTGACATTGGTAACAAATTTTTGATTAAATTCTGTATACAGGCTGAAAAGTGACGCAATAATATACAGACAATTTTTTCATCAGGAATGACTGGTGCGCCCAACCTCACGTCTGCAATTCATTCTGTTGCGTGATCTTGCATTGATCCACTTCCTATCTTCCACAATCCATATTATAATCCCCTATTATAATTCAATTGCTTTTCAGAGTTTCAGTACCTGCTGTAAAATTTAATCTTGAACTCTTCAAGTCTTGGAAAACGGCTGAAGTGAGTTGGATATTTTCCAAATTAAAGAAACTCTTGTACATCTGACCTAACTCAAAGCTCTGCAATTTTTAAAAACCATTAATTTTTGGAGGCACTTTACATGAAGTCTTTGGGACATTTTTAAAATTTGCTCAAAACGGCTCCAAGGTTTTATTTAACATTCTTGTAAGAAAACTAATAAATTTGGCATAGGTCCGATTTTCACTAATAACTCTACATTTTCGATAATTGCAAAAGTATTATTTTTGTCGGCTACTTCTACAGCTACAAAATTGAAGATATAAATTATTCCTTGCTATTCAAGCAAGTTTTTCTACTTACGTCTTTCATTAAGATCAGGAACATTTTTTGACAACTTTAATAGATTTCGCATAATATTGCCTGCAATATGTGCAATACGGCTCAATTTTTTGCTTTAAACTTTTGGTAGGGATAATGCTAAAAGTACTTTAAGATGACATAAACGCCATACTTCACTATACTTTCGTTTTTTCAAGAATTTCAAAAATGTAATTTTTTACTAGTCTCTTACGTTGTTAATATTTCGATTAGCAACAATTTGTTCTCATAAATATGTTGATGAGTATATTTTCTTTATATAATGTCATATAAAGCTTCTCGGAAACTCAACAGTTTACTGTTAAAAGTGGCTCAAACGTTTGCATTCAGTTTCGCTTAAACAACATTTTCTTCAAAACGGCTCCAAATTTTTCAATGAAAATTGCACCATAGGATGAGTTTTTGCTCTTCTTTAATACTTTTTAAGTAATATTTCGGTTCTACTATTAAAAACCGAAAACTTGAGAAAATTTGTACTTTTAGCAGCAAAAACTAAAAAATGTATTGTACTTTGAGCAGCGATAGATGGCAGCTGGCAAGAGGATGGGTTAAACGAGAATAGCTATCCCAGACCAAGAGAAATAGAAAAGTAATACGAGAAAATCTATGCCATTCTGTGGCATCAATAGTTTCAGGTTATGATATCAATTTTTACATCTTGTTTCCGTTAGTAAATTTTGTTGAGCTAAGTTTTGTTATTTGTTGATATTTTCTCACAATGCATAGCCCGTCGCATTACCTTATTCCCTACCATTGAAAATATAGGGATGTGAGACGTGGCGGATTCAAAATTCCATCCTCTTAGTGCCGAAACAGCTTGCGAGAAATACGTTTTAATGGGGTTGTTTCATTTCAGGTAACTATTTCCAGAAAAAACTGCAATTCCGAGACCCCTGGCTAGCCGTTACTACCGATCGTACCGATCGGTGCTAGCGTTCGTACCGATTTGATTGATTAGCGATACCGGTCGCTTCAACTTCCAAGTGGGAAGAAGAAAGATACATCGTGCACTGACTGTGGGCAGTTTGTTAGGGAACTGCTCTGGCATTCTCCTGGTGCTAACCGGAGAAACCATGGAAAACTTCTCATCAGAGCAGCCGGCCTCTATAATTCTTCTCCAGTAAGCGACTGAATTAGATCTTGTTATCTAGCAGGGTCGAAAATCCTGCCACCGTCGGGACCCCAACCCAAGAGCCTCCGCCCAAAGCCACTGGTGACATCATCGCTTAGCCACCTTTCCCAGTCCTTCGTATCGAGATGCACAGTAATGGAGTGCAGAGACGTTAATAAAATGTCATTGTTCCTTTACTTTGACTACCATTGGTACTCCCCCTTCAACCCAAATTGTCATTTCGATCCTGAAAATCTCTATTCCTATGAAACAGTCCTCATGATCCTCAGCTATCTGGAATAGGCATCCTTCAGAACACCAGCGTGTAGAAATTGAATGTGTTGCATATCTTTCGTAGTACATTAGTTCGTATTGCACATGAAAATAATTTACAATATTATTATTTTCATCATTGCTTTCTTTTTCCAATATTTTGAATTTACTTTTAATATAATCTTAAAAATACTTTTTTATTCAATATTTTTTTCATACGCTTAATATTCAATTCAATTACTTGAAGATAATCATTCTTTCCTGCTACTGCATTGGAAAGTAACGAAGTTACCAGTCCAGTTATTACTGAAAACCATGAAGGAAACTTCCGATTGTGACAAGGGTTCAAATTACCTTGCTTCAGTCCCGGCAGATACGTCTCCAATATTGTATTCTGTGAGAATATACTACGACTATACTCAATGTATATCTATAAACAAACTCCAGCAAGAATGAGTTAGCATTGCCTTCTCCTACTTTTATAAACATTATCAAAAGTAAGTTACCTGATATAAAGCTAACTTTTGCCAAATGTTAAAAAACGCCATGTCTGCAATCTAACAAATTTCATGAGGGTAGTTCCTAAATTGCTCATCAATACATTCATTCCTGATTCTTGGAGTCTTCCAAGTTTTCGCTTTGAGTTGGCGGCGTGGGGCGGGCAATCGGACGGGAGTGTACTTGAGCAGTTTCCAAAGTGCCCGGGCTCCTGCAGCAACAAAGGGGCTGAGAGAGGCCTGGTGCCAGCCGGCGCTCTCTGAAGTTCGTGGCTTCGCGGCTGCGAAACTGGCGACTGTTCCCACGAGAGGGGCAGCTGGGATGCGCCACCAGGGCCCCGCAGTCGCTCGCCGCGAAATAGATATCCACCACACGCCACAAGTCATTCGAGAAAAGACAGATCTGTCCACGAAGGTGTCCTTCAACGCCTTTTCCTAAATACAGGGTTTTTGAAACCCGGCGCGTCAACTACTCAAGTAATTAGCCCCATAAATGGAGTGCTTGTTGGGTACCTAAAAATGGCAGTTTACCCCCCCCCCCCCCCGGCTGGAACATGAAATCCGGCGCCGACTTACACGTCTTCAACTTGCAAGGATTTCCCCATCAGGAATATCACACAATAAATCACCGCACCAGCTAGGACCAGCCATAAGCTCCAGACGTGTGTGGTAGTGAAGAGCGTGCAAATGTGTGTGTGTGTGTGTATGAGTTGGTGAAGAAGAGACAAAGGTGAGGCAGGAAAGACCACGTGATCCGTCCTCCCATTTTAGCGTACGTATCTAGCAGTCACCTGGTATTGGAAGAAAGAAAACAATGAAAACTTCCGATCAGGGCATCTGGTGAAACCTGGTAAAGCAATCTTGGAATAATACCCAAGACACTACTATGCTACGGAAATTCAAGAAGACCAGGCAGTAAGTAGGTGACAAAGAAGGCATACCTGAAGAAAGAAAGTATAGAGGAAGTCCAAAGGGTAAGTAAAAGGAGGAAGTGAAAGCAATGATAACGACTAGAATCAGAAAATAAAGTTCACAAAGATCAAAAGAAATGGAGGTCAGGTGGCGAGAAATGAGATGTCAGCATCAATCGGTTTTGAAAGTATAATATTATCAATAGTTTGTCTTTCCCAAAGATGTTTCATCCTACTAAACCAGTCTTCACAATGAGACTGTATTCAATTTGGAAAATTACGAGCACAATAGAAATATACTAAGAAGAAATAAATGTAATATTTATTCAACTTTGTTTCAAATGCATGAGCAAAATATGTTTATAGCAGTTTGCCTTTGATAAATTGCTGCAAATAATTGTTACTCTCACATAATCAATTATTATTGCTCCCGTAAACTTCTGTGTGATAGACCTATGTTTCAATTGTAAATGCAAGCATTTTCAGGAAAAAATGAAGGCTGGTTTTAATAAAATATCTTTGTATATTATAAATATTCCGTGAATAATATTTTATATTCAAGAATATTAGCAATTATTAAAATGAAGGTGTTTCTTTATTCCAATACATTAACAGCGAGGCAATAAAAATGGGCCTGATAATGAATTGCCTTTTAAAATACGACAGTGTTATTAAATTTTCACTAAATGGCATTGGCAAAGTGTAGTATAAAGGGAAATAGTGTCAGATTACTTCCTTTGTACGATGTTAATAATTGTCATCTAGCGATAAGAATTATTCTCTTATATTTAAAATTAATTGTTGGAGAATATTGCTGATCTGACATGCCTTCATTTCCCCGGGAAATCCGTTAAGCTTTAGTTAAATGATTAAGACACTTTCACTCCTGTTATTATTAGAAGACATTGTTCATTACGTCAGATATAAGTTATAAGAATCTGATGTTACAAAATACCAGTTAACTTAAAATGCATTTAAAGTAAGATGCATTTTTTAATTGAAAACTTTATTGAAAAATTTAACTGTAGAAACTTCATGAGATCTAATAAGTTAAAATAAACTATTTTGTATGATCTAAAACCCTCATTTACCAAATGAGATACTTTCTGTCGAAAGCAGTTCATTCATTTGCGGCGATTTTACAAGAGTAATAAATATAATTTGGAGTCCATAGGCAGATTGAAAGAAAGGGGGTATATTTTAATCTCATTTTCGGTGAGAATAAGCTGTATTTTAACTATACAATTCCTTCATGAAGTCATGACTCATAAACCTCCTGAATATACAATAAAGCTAAATGTGGCAATTACGATAACGAGCTGGTTTCGATAGCAAACGTCTCAAGTAATATTTTCGTTCAGTAACTCATTACAGTATTAAAAACAAATGTTATAAAGTATTAAATCTATCAGACATTAATAGCTCTTGGTTACAAATTTTAAAATAAATAGTGTTTCAATGTATCTGTTTTCGATATATTTGTCGCCGTATACAGGGTGAGTCACGAAACTTTTTCACCTCATAACTTTTGAACGACTGAAGTTATTGCAATGCAGTTTTCACGGAAGTGCATGAGGAATTAGGGCTAATTGATTCGTGAATTCATTTCTATTTTATCACTTGTGGTTTACGAGATATTTGAGGCAACTTTGTTTTTTAAAATGAAAATATACATATTTTAGTCTATCATGACGAGCGTAAAAAGATGAATCCAATGATATACATATTGTCAAATGTTTCATAAGGATATTTTTGAGTAATTTTGTTGGTTTTTTACGACTAGTGTTTAACGGATATTTTGAATGTAACAGTCCATCAAACAAGGCCACGCACCGCTCCCCCTGCTCACGCGTTGACTAGGTTTGAGTTCTTACTTTATTGTTTTTGTAAGTAGCATTGACATTTGAATTTATTTAAATATCAGAAGCTAGTTTAAAACTTTCCTTCATTCCCGCATTCAAGAAACAAGTTTATGATATTAATCTGCATGGCTAATAGTGTTTATCTTACAGGTTTCTAGCAACATAAAGTACTCTCACATGCTAGAGCATCTCAAAAAGTTAAGCGATTTTCCGCGAGAGGGCAGAGCGAGCAGTCGCCAACCAGTTGCCCCTGGCATCAGGAGATGGCAGCAGCGCAGGCGGGCGGGCAGGCGGGCGCGCGCAGCGTCCGCAGCCGACAGTCGCGCGCGGGCCGCCGCGGATGCCGCTCGGGATGAGGTGAACGCGGCCGGCGACGCCGCGTCCGCAGCGCTGCGCTCTCGCCGCACGACGTCGCGCTCGTCGTCTCCGACGCCGCCGCTGCCGCCACCTCCACCGCCGTCGTCGCCGGCGCTGTCGCCGCAGCTGACGGCCTTCGGTGAGCCAGCTGCGCCACTCAGCTGTTGGCTGGCGACTTTGATGCTCCCTCGTGTGGTGGTTCAAACGAGATTCAACTACTTTTTTCGTAGGCACATACGGGCGTCGTGAGCGAATTGTTGCAAAGTGCAAATGAATTTTGCATGAAAGAAATAATCATACTCTCTTTTTGTGGCGTATTTTAGAGCAAAATAGATATCTGCAGACTCTGATAGAAATAATATATAGATGTCTTTTTGTATTATTTTTAATCGCGATGGCTCGAAGAGCAATTTGTATTAAATGTTGCCACCTTCGTCTAAAGTTCAGTGTGTAAATAGTTAATTTCTCCAAATTTAAACTTTTGGGACATGCTTCTTACATAATGGCCCTATTTTGATTCATCTAAGCAAAGCGTTATTTTTCTCATCACTTATCTGTTTTATTCGTGATTCATTGTGTGAAGTGTTAGGATGTCGTATCTACTTTGTTAGAACGGTAATAATTGTATGGAAGGTCAAAAAGAAATATTAGCTATTCGCGTTTCGTTCAGTGGTATCCTATTCGTAATAAGCGATGTAAATATTACATGTGGAAATGTAACGCTGAATTGTTATTACGCAGTATGTAATGAATTTTGTAACCACTTGCCCGTTATTTACGAGACAATATATCAATCATTGCATCAAATGTTTACTCAAAGTGTTTAATTTAAAACAACGGCTTTTTTCCTTTTAAATTAAATGATTGTAAGTGTTCACGCAATTGCTTACTTACAATCGCATTATATGAATCTGATTGAGAATTGCATTTACTGAGGATTAGATGTAGTTTTCCTGTAGAATCAAATGAACCCTCGTACCTAATGTGATGGATGTTATTACAATTGCCACGACGTCGTTGCCAAAACGTACGTTCTGGTAACCATAACGTTAGATAAATTATAATCTCGCTACGCATAGTTTCTGTTATTGGTACTTGTCTCTGTACGGATTGGAATTAAAATTACCTGGAACGCACGTGCAAAAGCGTGGTAGAAAATTTACACCGAATTTAGACAAATTTCAGTCTGAGTGATAAAGCAACTCAACTGTATGAGGAACAACACTAGAATTGCATGCGCGTATCAACGTATATCGCTAATCGCAAAACTGAACTAAACCGCAGCTTACAATATACCAACTGTCGTTGTGAATCTGCATATCCTTCGTGTTAAAGTTAGGGGTCAAATAAATCAAGATGTTACATTGTGTACATTTCATTACGCAATAGCTTTGGATGCGATAGCTTGGGTTAGCCAGTTTAATGTATAGGTATTTTGTTGTTGTTGGGACTGATAAAGTGTCCATTGTATTGATTGGTTCAACACATTTTCAGTCACGGACTCTGCAGTACTTACGGAACATGAGAAGATAGTGATATGAAATAACTTAAGTAAAAAATAAAAGAATAGTAATAATTTGAATTATTGTTATTTTCTCTTTCGTATGTAACTTATATGACTTTCTACTAAGAAGTTTAAATTAGTCAAGCAAGCTAATTTACATATCAATATGCATGTTTTAGAACGTATATTAATATACTAATTATTTACTTGGTTAATATGTATACCGTGCAACTAAAAGTTTAAGAGATTCTCATCAACAATTCATTTTATTATATATTTAGACAATTAATTACATTTATTCAGTACAGGAAAACATTTAATTACATTATTCTAACAAATTTCAAATTTGTTTATGATTGGACGAAAACCTTTAGAATTTCTTGAATCTGCAGTAAACTTACAATAAAATATCTTCCTCGCCCATTGAGTACATCCATTTACAAGTTTTTTGGTTTTGTTTTTTTGTGAACGGATATACGTTTTGTTCGCAACAATATCACGAATACGCGCGAGTATTTCATCAAAGTAATAATAATAATAATAATAATAATAATAATAATAATAATAATAATAATAATAATAATAATAATAATAAAATTAATAAATTCGTGTAAATATGAAACAATGATTCCTTGCATGAGCTTCTAAAATAGTGTTACTGCCACAGCCCACCATCTCCGAGCATCAAAGTTCAAGCCCGGTGGAATTTGAAATGACAATGATTGAAACATTTCATCAAACCATAGTTTCGCCTTTATAACTCCTCCTCAACTCCATTAATAATACGTCATCGCAGTAGTTTCGTGTTACGTCGCTTAACGACTTCTAGAATATCAGGTGAAAGACAGATATGTGGGACTCGAACCACTTCATCGCAGTGAGAAATGAAGAATGAAGTGGGATTTACGATTTCACGGTGCTCTAAATAGTGTTCTGAAAACCTTAAATAGAATGAGTGAACGCCTAATTTTGTAAGTGCCGACTCTTTTGATAAAATGTTTCTTGATAAACATTCTAGATACATTACTCCACTATTGAGCGGTAAAGGTTTATTACTAGTTGCAAAGCATCAATCGAGAAATGTGGTTAATACACGTTAGTATTTTATTCCTTTAATCAGTGACAATAAAATAAAATTTTAAGACTTAAATTTTCACAAATTCCTACTATTTACACCAATTAAAATATTGAAATTTCAATAGCAACCTTAGCCTTGAAGTATCAATAATATGTTAGGTTTCTAAAAGACAAAATGTTTCCTAAATGAACATTATTCAATTTAATTAAATCTTTAAAATTACCTTCAGTACATTACGTGAAATAGATTCTTATAGCAAGAGAACCACATTATTTGGCGTATTTGAGGAAAGGAAGGAAAATTGTAATTAAATAAGAAGAAAGGAACGATGAAGAGGTAGCACTAAAGCGAAACGATTCAAAATTTCTTGACAATATTATCATGAACATGTTTGATACTAATTGTTTTGTCATTACTCCCTCGGTCTCTATAAACGTATACTATGAGAGACAATGTTGTAGTTCACAAAGTGTTAAATCCTGTTCTAGCAAAAGATATTGTCATTTTTTGTCAGAAGAAATAATTTTCTTTATATTCAGCTGAATACATCCATTAAATAGTATAATTCTTCATTTGACAAAGAAAAATAGTAACCGTGATTGATCGCGGACGTTAGAACTGTAATAAAACTGAGTAAAATACATTAAACGTGCATTACACTTAATGACTAACAAATGAGTAAAATGTATAAATTAGAGGTGCGATAAGGAAAGAAAAGTATCGGAATCTTTAGGATTTTGTAAGACATATCTTGAACATTCCAACCTAACTTTTGTGTCCTGTCCTTTTGATCGAAGATAACAAGTAGGAAGAGAAGCCAAATCAGGCGAGAGGAAGCGCAAGAAAGAGAAAAAAGTCGAGCGCGATGGGACGAGGAAATCCCCGAGAGTGGCTGGTATTTCTTTCGGCTCACGCAAACGCGCGTGTCCGGCTCGCGAGGGCGGGCATCCCCCGCGGGGCCGCGTGCCCCTGCAGCTCGTCCCTCGAGCCCAGGAGCTCACCGGCCGCTGCTTCCCGTCATCGACGGCGCTTTTAATATTCGAGGCGCTCCGCTTTATGGAAGCTAATGGCTCAGCGGGCGGGGCGGGGGGCGGGGGTGTGGCTGTTCTCTAATAGCGAACTTGTCCAACACGACAAACCACGAGGCATGGCTTGTACAACAGTTTTCTGTCTAACCGACTTATCCGTTAAGTGTCTAAAACGTCAAACTTGTTACTCGGTCTAAATAAGGGATATTTCTGATATTAATTTTTCTTAAAACAGACAGTGGTGAAATAAAACTGTTTAAGTTCTATAAACTTGTCTTGATAATTAAATGTACTTTTGTCTTTTGTTCCCATTTTATGTTGAAAATAAGGGTGAACGTGTAGTTTATGCATAATTATTACGTTAATTTTGAATGAAGACAGCACTAATATATTTTGGCAACGGAAATGTATTTCAAATTAAGTACGTGCGAAAACAAATCTGATTATTTGCATTTTCGCCAGGTGCCTAAATTAAATTTAACTTCACAAGCATCAATTAAATTAATCTGAGTATTCCAGTCGTGAAATTAAAATCAATAGTGTTTAACTGTACCTACCAAGTGCCCCAATCAAGGCGGTGTATTTCAAAAAGTTTATTGTTTTTTCCATCCGATTTTTCTTATCGCTTCTCCCTACTGGTCAATCATAAATTGTGACTCATCTATCTTAGGAGACGGTATACAATGATCTCTACGTCGAAGTCCAATACACAGCGTATGCACTAAAACATAATTGATTACACTATTTAATTTTAACATACCTTTCAGTTAATTTCAATATTTTTTGCATTTTGGAACTGTTAGAAATAATTTCTCCCGTGCAATGTTTCTGTTAAATACCACCCCTGGTTTGGAAATTCTCCGATAAATCCCCTCCCCGCTTCAAGAGTCGGAAATTTATCGACAATTTCCAAAGTACTCGTGGTATTACTTACGATAAATCAAAAAATGTTGCAAATAATGGCAGTGATAATGATTCTTCAATACGTTTTTCAGTCAACATCATTTAAAAACGTTCATACTACGCTAAAGAAATGAAAAGAAGACAACAATTAACAATTTTTTCCTGGGAATAAAAATGTATAAAAGGAATTCAAAATGTTTTCAGGACTAAATATCGTTAATTATTTACTTTTTGGATAGTAGATTCGAATTTATTTTCATTTTCTGCTCTAATAGTATTTTTTGGAGGGCGAGAAAATGTAAATCATGGTTAAGTGATAATCATTGAGTTCGGTATTGATGGTTATGGTCTCCTCAATGGGTTCATTGTCATTTCGCTTATTTTTTTGTAAATTGAAATCAATTAAAAGGCCTTGTCAGTATCAAACACAGTTAAAGAAGAATTATGTTCGCTCAATAAACCTTATTTAAAAGCGCCTTTGTACTTGGAAATTTATCAGTGAACATTCTTCCTCTTAATTATTCCTTAGAAAACACTTGGGTCCTTCTACATTCTTTCAATTTCTCTTTACTTAGTAATTACACTGAAAAGAGAACAATGGGAAAGACATAAAAGTGATGGCAACTATATTATTCAATCTTATACCTAATATAGTCGCATCACCTAAAGATTCATGAACTTCTTTCTCTTAAGTGACTGGGCAGCTTTCTCTATTGATTTCTCTCAGCAATGTCCTGATATTTGTTACGGACACTTGATGATTTTATCCGATGAAAAATTACAAAGTATCTGGAAATGAAAGTGACTCTTGATTTTACGTTTTTAGAAATAAATCCGTGAACGGTTTGAGATATGAAAGCTCTAATTCTGAAAAACTTATTTCTCGAAAATAATCTCGCCGTGGTTGCGCATCAGTTGTGATTCTTCGAAAATATATTTGATATATACTTACAGTCATGGTAATGCAAATTTATTGCAATTTTTACGTGTTTTGTAATACAAAACTGAAAATATACAATACATTGTATTCGTTAAAGGGTATGGCGTATAAATTGCGGGGAAGAATTGTAGAGTACCCAAGGCGACATTAGGACGTTGATTAGGAATTCAAACAAATATGAATAGGAACTGTTTTATATATTCAAACATCGATGGTAACATAGCGATATTACTTCTTATTTCGACCATTCCTGCACCTCACCCCATTATCAACGATCGTCGCGAAACACGTGTCTGTAGGGCATTCAAAATTTCTCCGGTTGGTGACTGTGTCGCCGAATAGCGGAGGGGGAAGAAATGGGAGGGGGCGGGCCAGGGAAGCGCCAAAGCGATGGGCCCTGCAGGCTTTGAGCCTTTGCATAAATTAGTTCCCTTGCTGCGGGCGGGGCGGGCGAAGCGAACTCGACGGCGGGCAGCGCACACTGGCCACAACCCGGCCAAAACTCTCAAAAGGAAGCAATACTTATTCTAGAAATTTCTCGTAACTAGAAACTTAAAAAAATATTATATTCCGAGAAACCCGCTGACATATTCACGTTTAAGATACTAGAAATGCGAATCTCTGACATCAAGATCCTAGTGTTAGAGTACCGACCGGGCCGGTTTTTTATATTAGCTTCAACATTTTTAATATTAGCTTATATATCGAATACAACCAATGCCTGGAGACGAATGTGCCATGTTTCATGTGAGGGAAGGTGATAGTCTTAGCAGCCCTCGGCCAAGTCGCCAGTGTGTGTTCACGTCAGTTTTTGGACCCTATGTTTGAAAAGTTTGTATCATTTCCAAAATTGCTTCCACCATTTCTTTGTTGTTGTTATTTTCTTTACTTTCTTGTGTCCTGCAGCATCTTCTTCAATATTATGTTTATGTTACTTGGATTCTACTTCTGACCCTTGTTTCTCTATTCTTACAACTTCTTAGATAGTTGCTCATAGTGTAACCTTCTTAAATCAATTATTAAATTCTTGATGTTATAATAGATTTAATATGAATATTGGCGATAATGTTGTTTACTGATATGTTGATGTCCATTATTCCAATCCAATTATTAATAATCATAACGGGAAAACATTTTCATGCAATGGCTTGTTTCCATCTGTATTCCTCCCTGTCATTATTCCCAATCCAAAAACCTCACTCAGGTTTCTTCTCTCCTGGTAACGTATTTTACACGATTATGATCCTTCACGAAGTAGGAATATTCCATATTATAATTCTTCTTCTGCCCCTCAAGTGTTTAAGTCATTCATGTCAGAGAGTCGTCATGTAGCGCTTGGATATTGTATGCGAGCGCGTGGGCTATTGCCAGACCACTGTGGGTCGGGCCGGGTGCGGGTATCTGGGTGGCTTTTCGGTGACGTGAACTAATTGTGCTCCTGCGGAGGTAGCGAAACGGAAAACAGGGCGTGTTTTGGAAATTGCGGTGCGCTGGGAGCGCTTTGCCGTTGTGTTCCCGACGTTTCACGCCCAAGGAGCATTATATATTCTCTATCTTTGTCCATTCGCGTAGTATGAATGCACACGGATAAAAGGCATTTTCATTCCGTTTGGTTGAAATGATAAAAGTTCCTAAAATTGTATGTATTTTCACCAAAGTAGTACTATTGAATTTCGCACAAGAAGCGTATGTAATACTAATAATAAAAAGCCAAACGAACTATGTATATTATCAAGACAATGAAATAGTCAATGACATTATGAATAGTACAAAAGATTTGTTGTCTCGTACCCTTCAGTTTGAGATCGATGAGCCACATAATAGTGTAGTTTATAGTATATGAATGCTCGGGTTGTTTGCAAAATACGTATTATATAGTTTTCGGATGTATTCAATTTTTAGCTGTTCATCCATTTTTCTGAAAAAGTTATATTTGTTTCCGATACCAAAAATGTGAATATTCTTGTTCGTATTTATAGTAAATAATGTCCTCTAACACCTGCAACCAGAATCCACGTTTTGTGAGTCCTTGACGCCGCTAAAATGGGTTTACGACAAAAGCGTTTGTCTCCGTCCGCCCATCCGTCTATGAACATTAGTGACTAAACCATATGCAGAATTGTCACAAAAATAGATTTAACTAATATCGCGGCTCTTGAATTTAAAAATATTTTAATTTTTGGGAGAACTTTGTGAAGCAAAGCCTTTAAATGAAAGTCGTTCTCAATTATTTCTCAATAATGGCTTCAAGTATTTTTTTAATTGTTTTTCGGATATATCCAAAATTGTTTATAAAAATGACATATCTTATTTTCGATTAATATCTTAATGTTGGAAAATTGCAAAAGTTCAAATTTTTTGCAATCTTCCTACAACTACACAATTTATAATAGTATTTGTTTCTTAATGAATGTTGTTTTTCAAGGACGGTTCTTTAAATAAGATTATAAACACTTTTTGGAAATACGAACTGTTTTCGGTTAATTTTGATATAAAAGAAAATTAAAAATATATTTTCTCAAAAAGGGCTCCAATTTTTCCCTCTCGAGAAGGGCAAAGTACGATTATACAAAAAGTTCAGTTGTTATTCTCAGCGAATTATATTTTCGATAATTACACAAAATTAACATTTCAATATTACAATTTTGCTTAAATAGATATTTCCTACATGAAATCGGTTCTAAAAAATCAATTTTTAATTCAGGTGATGTAAATGCTTCTAAAAAAGTGTGGTTTTCGTGTAATTTTTCCTTGAAATAAAAGTTTCATTTATTACTTTATCTTCCTTACAATGGTACTTCGTAAGAACAACTAGTGTTACATCAGAATGGCACAGACTTTCCCGTATTAGATTTCGATTTCCTTTGGACTTGTCAAGCTACACGAACATGCTACATACTCATGCCAACCGCCATCTAGCGCCACACAAAACACATTTCTTTTAAATTTTCTTATTTTTTTGGTTTCCTAAGAGCAAAATGGAAAAAATATTTTAAAAATAGTAAAGAACAGTACAACCTTGTCATAAATGACAATTTTCTTTTAAAAATTTGGAGTCATTTTTAAGAAAAAGACGTTTATACCCTGCTTAAAAATTTGAAATTTGAAGCTCTTTTTCACACATAACTTTCGAGTTGTCGAAAAATTTTATTAACGCGTTAACGCACATGAACTCACAAGTAAAATAGTGTTTACAAATTGCTGGAAATGTGCATATTAAAATTATTTCATATAAATTATATATGTGTGTTTTTGAAAAAACAAAAAATCCCCCGAAATGAACTTAAGGTCATATTAAAGAGTGCAATTTGCCCTACCCATTCGAAAAGTATGAAGAAAAAAATTGGAGCCTTTTTTGAGAAAATGGCGTTTGAGCACTTGTGAAAATGCAGAATTTTGAGCTAGTTTTCACAGAAATTGGTTGGGTTTTTATAATAAATATAATAATGTTAACACATTGCTGTCAATATAAATATTAACGGCGTGAGAGACAAGTCAAAAAATGTACATTTCTGTATTTAAAAAAAACAAAAGGATATAACTATAGAGTGTATTTAGCACTCCAACCAAAAGTTTAGAAAATTTGGAACAGTTTTTAAGAAAATATTGTTTTTGCAATTTTTAAAATTGCAAATATTGCACGCAAAAACTACTAAAAGTTTTTAAACATGTACATGACTTAAATGAAAGATCTCATCATGTACAATAAATTTGATATGAAGAAAAAATCTCTTCCATTTTGTAGTTCTAGGATAAAGCAGGTAATTCAACATTTTAAACTTTTCGAAAATTCAGAGATAACTGTGAAAATCTGATCTATTCCACCTTTATACGTGCTTTTTACTCTATTCTAACTAGAAATTTAAAGAAAAATTGGAGCTGTTTTCGAAAGAAATTTAAAAAATTTTCCAGGGGTTTCATGTAAAGTACCCCGAAATTTTGAAGAATGTTTTTCAAAATAGCGTCGCCTCGAGTGGAACTACATTGACCAGGCAATACCCATTTTTGAAAAAATCGTACGGAGGAAGGCTAGTGGTGTTCAGTCTGACGGACAGACAGGCAGACGGACGGACGGACGGACGGACAGGCGGACTGACGGACAGAGGGACAGAGGGACAGGCGGACAGACGGACAGAGGGACAGAGGGACAGAGGGACAGACGGGCAGAGGGACAGAGGGACAGATGCACAGACGGACAGACGGACAGACGCACAGACGGACAGACGGACAGACGGACAGACGGACAGACGGACAGACGGACAGACGGACAGACGGACAGACGGACAGACGGACAGACGGACAGACGGACAGACGGACAGACGGACAGACGGACAGACGGACAGACGGACAGACGGACAGACGGACAGACGGACAGACGGACAGACGGACAGACGGACAGACGGACAGACGGACAGACGGACAGACGGACAGACGGACAGACGGACAGACGGACAGACGGACAGACGGACAGACGGACAGACGGACAGACGGACAGACGGACAGACGGACAGACGGACAGACGGACAGACGGACAGACGGACAGACGGACAGACGGACAGACGGACAGACGGACAGACGGACAGACGGACAGACGGACAGACGGACAGACGGACAGACGGACAGACGGACAGACGGACAGACGGACAGACGGACAGACGCACAGACGCACAGACGGACAGACGGACAGACGGACAGACGCACAGACGCACAGACGCACAGACGCACAGACGCACAGACGGACAGACGGACAGACGGCTGCGGGAAAACGGCGTATTTTCGACAGAAGAAAATTCATTGCCGAGCCTCAATGACAGAAAGTTGATAAATCCAATTGCTATATTAAGAAAACAAAATCCTCTAACATGTGGTGTAGCCAGAATCCCCTTTTTGTGGGTCCTAGATATCGAAAAACCAATTTAGTGCAAAAGGTTCGTCTGTTTGTCTGTCCGTCTGTGAACACTGTTACCGCGGCTAACCATACGTAGGATTCTTTTCAAATTGAAGACCCCTGTCCATCTGGCTCTAGTTGAATATTTGAGATTTTTAAAAACATTCTTAAAAACTTGGGGGTATTTTACATGAAGTCCCCGGACATTTTCAATATTTTCTCAAAAACGTCTCAATTGTTCTGGACGTTTCTTGTAAGAATAAAATAAAATTGACTATAATGGTGGCATAGGTCATATTTTCGCGATTAACATCATTTTTTTAACTTTTCAGTACAGGTACAACGAAGTAATACGGAGTAATATATGTAGAAAAGGGAAAGTTATGTAATGCTGCGAAAAATCGATTTCGAGATTTCGACGGAAATACACTGTTGGTGTACCCTGATACGAAAAAGAGCTTTATTTCAAAACGTCCATCCGTCTATCCGTGCATCTGTCCTACCGTCTGTCCGTCCGTCCGTCCGTCCGTCCGTCCGTCCGTCTGGTGCCTGTGAACACTACTAGCGCCTAAACCATGGGTAGGATTCTTTCCAAATTGATGAAACACGTGTCGATCCGGAACGAGTCGAATCTTTAAGATTTTGCAAAAAGGTCATTAAAATTTGGGGGTAAAACGTTTCGTTGGTTTTGCGCAATATTGCGTGCGACATGTGCAATTAAACAAAATAACAAAAACAAGATTTTCCCAAAAACGTCTCTAAATTCTTTATCTAAGCTTTTAGTAGGGATAGTGCTAAATGTACTCTTTGAGTTGATATAAACATGTGTTTCCTCTAGTGTTTTGTTTTATTAAAAAATTACAAAAATGTATTTTTTTAGTTGTCTCTCACGTAGTTAATATTAGCGGAGATTTGTTCACATTATTGTATTTATGAATAGATGTGCTTTAAATAATGTCATCCAAATTTACAGAATTTTCAGAAACGCTCAAACGCCATTTTCTTAAAAACAGCTCCAAATTTTTCTTAAAACTTTTCGTACGAATATTAGAAATTGTGATTTTTTAGATGACAAGAAAAGCTGGATTCCTTTTTTTCAAAAATTACACGAATGTAATTTCTTGAAAGATTTCGCACACCATTAATCTGTATATTTCCAGCAATTTGTAAACACTATTGTATTTGTTAGTTAATGTGTTTCAAATTACTTCTAATGAAGATTTTTAAAAACTAAAAAATGTCTACAAAAAATATCTTTAAATTTCTAATTTACCGTAACGCTTGAACGCCTTTTCTTAAAAACAGTTCAAAGTTTTCAAGAAAAATTGCCATCTAGAACAAGATTTTACTGTTCTTTAATATTCTTAAAATAATTTTTCCGTTCTACTTCTAGGAAACCGAAAAATCAACAAAATGTCAAAAATGTACTTTGGATGGTGATAGATGGCAGTTAGCAAGTCCGAATAGGTAGCTGAAACAAAGGGAAATAGAAAACTAATACGGGAAAGTCTGTGTCATTCTGTCGCTCCACTAGTTTTAAATTGATATTCCCCAATTGATCTGAATAAACTCGAGGCTTTGGGACTTTCAAACGGTTAAGAGAACGTTTAAGAGGAAGAATGATGCAAGTGTCATATTCCTTAAAATTGCAAATTTTTTGAAAATTGCAAAACTGTATTTTTCTTGGGCGTCCTCCTAGAGCCATAATATTGCAGAGTGAATTTTTAAAATAAAATCTGTTCCTTAAAGACGAATCTTTAAACTCACTCTTGTTCAATTTTTCCAAAAATTGTTTTTTGTGTAATTTGGCCCGAAATATGGGCAATAAAATTTTTTCAGAAACTGCTCCAATTTTTGTCTTTAATTTTGTTCACGGATAGAAGAAGCGATGTTTAAAAGAATGTCGTGGGTCACATTTTCGTTGACGTTGCCGACTTTTCAAAAATTTTAAATTTAGAAATAACGCGAGAAAGGATATGCTGTTGTAACAACATTAGTTTTTTCTCGAATAAAACAAAGAACGCTGAAAATGGCCCAGGTTTCATTTTTTAACTCTGTGAATTATCAAAAATTGAAGAAGGTACAGACAGTGCGAGAATGAACCATATACTTGTTATATATTTTTACACAACTAAATAATTTTTAAGAGCAAGTAATTCACGATATCAATTATAAAGTAATGAATATAATAATAGTAATAATAATACGATAATAATTGTAATAACAAATCATAATATTTATCAAGGAGACAGAATATTCTCACAGAGGAGTGTTATCATTATTACCGTCCCGGGTGAAACAATCTGTAACGATGCCACTGCGTTTTAACGTTCATGACACAATTATACAATTTGCCAATATTTAAGTATATTCCACTAAAATGTGTATTTTGTAGTCAAAAGATCGAATTTTCACTTAAATGCTTTCGTTTTATTATTTTGAAAAGGAAATACTGTAATAATTGCGTAACAATATGATTGCGGTATTAATGTTTTACATTTATTAGAAAATTACATTTCATAGTCCACTGCATGTCCTTAGTGATTAGGCACGGAATGAATGGTGTAATCCGTCAATTGATCTTGTTTGGCGTACCCACGAACATTTTCCAGCTCATGGAGAGCGATAGGTTCGTTGTTTACGCAACGCTGGTTAGTTAATTAATGTTCATTCCTCTTGCGCCCACTAACATGGCAGAAATCGAGTGCACCGCACACAAATCCATGACCGCCAGGAAAATAGATAAAATCAGATTTTTGCACGACACAAGAGAGTGAAGGTATGAGAATGAAGAAAGAACCAAGACTTCTACGTTGTGTTTCCAGTGTTAGTCACTTCAAACATTGATGGTTCATAAATACCTAATGGAGTGGGTGGCTACTCACACCACTCCAGCAGTATATCCTCACAACATGTGGCAATCGAGCATTATCCCAACAGTGGTTAAAGTTTGGGAAATGTATGTACATGTTCCACGGTGCTTGGACTGTCATGGAAGGTATTTACGCATTTCAGAAAATATATTGTGCTAGTATACTTATCACACGTGTGTGCTTCAAAACATTCACTTCTCCACATCATAAGTTTTAAATACTTAAAATTATAAATAATTAAAGGGTTTATGTTCGTATTTATAAATAAATTCATCATTTTCACTTCTTTCCTTACAAAAAACACTTAGCCAGAGCAATGAATTCACTTGTACTATAGCACCGATCTGCGTCATTTTTTATGTCGAATACTTTATTTGTTTTTTTTGCGCGTTTTTTAGACCAATTTCTAATCTACAATTGTATTTCTGCATTAGCTCCAGTGTTTTGCCCTACACGCCAATATGGGTTTTTTGACATTTGTGATCTTTATTTGATGTTAATGCTAAAACGAAATGCTTCTTTTTTTAGACATATGGGTATAATTACTTGAGTATTCGTGTTAAAGTATACTTGTATAAACGATACATGTTAAAGATAACTAAATTGTATCAATTAAAATGAATAGAAAATGATAAATATGGCCCAAATATTTTTTCTAAATATGTAGTAAAGTGACGTTACCAGGGCAAAGATCAAACTTTCCGAGTACATTATTTGTAAAGGCCAGCTCTTATTTTTATTTTATATTTAATTGAGATATCAGTAAAAAATCTTTTCTTGACAACTTTGGTGTCGAACATGTGTTATGGAGGCTTAGACGATGGAACAAGGAAATCATAAAGGCAATTACTCTTTGGTATACCTATGGTGTGGAGGGAAGGAAAGGATTTTTATTTATTAATTTTCTTGTGGATTGAATAACACAAAGATCAGTGTTAAGACACTTTAAATTTGTTATGATTGCTTAAATCTACTAATTAATTTACTAATTTATTCATTATTTTGTTATTTAAGGTCGCATCAACTACTAGACCATTATCGACCACTGTTGCGTGTAACGGTATGGTAACTATCAAGATATGTTGATGATAGGGGTGTGAAAGGACGAGCACAATGCAACCATGCCTTAGCGATCTCGGCCATACGGACCGGCAAATTTATTCATTAATTTACAATAAACTTACTAATAATCTTGAAATATAGTTTACATTATAACTAGGGTGGTATAGGTATCTTTACATGATAACCCTACTTTGGGTCTAGATCTGGAGAATTTATTGAGAAATGTATGTAACGGGAAGTTGTTATTGATGTGGGTTCTGTGTATTAGATTTTGGCAGAGTCTGAAAGGGTTAGATTGGATTCTGTTTGGGATGTGTTGGAAGTAGTTGGTTGATACAAGAATACTGTGGTTGGTTATCGGTTCTATCTGGAATTCTTTACAAAGTTGTGAATTGTAAATGAACCATAGAGAATTGGTGATGGTACGGAGTAACAGAGTTCGAACTATTGGAAGTTGTTTTTTTTTTTTGATAATTGATTTGGCAATGCTTATCCCTACTGGACATGTATAGTGTCATAAATAGTGATCATGTGATAGTTTTGTAAAGCGGTAAGGCGATATTGTATGGTAATTTAGCAGAACTATTAATTACACTAATAAACAAGCTATATATCTGGCATGATGTTTACTTTTTCCAATGCAGTTTTTTGTGTTGATTTCAAATCTGAAAAAATTTTGCTCTGTCACATCAGGGTTTTAGAATATCGACAAAATTTATTATCATGGTACATCGTTCATCGATTTTTTATCCCCAGGTGTTTTGAATTTTTTATGCAATTTCACACAATATTTTCGTCGCCTGTGAAAAAAGTATATTTAAGGTAATATTTTAAAGCATTTTCGATATCGCATTACTTTGAAATGAAAAACAGTATTGCTACTGTGCAGACGTTCGAAGTATCTTCACAAGCCTTGGGTTGGAAGACAACATTCAAGCATTGCAATTGTTCATCAACTCAGCTAAAACAAGTTTGAAAGCACTATTATTATAAAATGGAAACAAATATTCAACAGTAATGGTTGGATATTCTACCTACCTGAAAGAGGCATTTGAAACTATCTCGCTACTTCTTGAAAAATATGATATCACGAGTATAAACAGTGTATGTATAGTTATTTAAAAAGCATCTCCTTTCTCATGAAACATCTGACAGGGTTTATCAACTACTGCTGTTTTATCTGCAAGTGGAACAGTAGAGATAGAAAGCACCACTACATAAAGAAGAAATGGCCTATCAAAACCAGAATGCACATAGGAAATAAAAGTCCTTCGTGTGCCGTTGATTGACCCTGACAATGTAATGACACCGCTTCACATGAAGCTGGGACTCGTGAAAAATTTAGTCAAGGCACTGGACAACGACTTGGATGCTTTCCGGTACCTGTGCACCAAGTTTCCATAGGTAAGTTATGCGAAAGAGAAAGGTGTGGTCACAGTTCTACAAATAAAGAACTTAATTAATGACAGCAATTTCCTATACTTACTAAATAATACTGAAAAAGTGCATGGATGGGATTCAAATCAGTTGTAGCCAATTTAATTGAAACTGCTATGTAATCTGCTATGTAAATGTGAAGTGCATCAGAGCCTATCAAAATCTGGATGACGATATGTCCCTCAAAATTCATTTCCTGGACTCGCATCTTGACTTCTTCCACGAAAACCTAAGTTCGGTCAGTGAGGAACATGGTTTTCGTCAGGAAATTTTGGTGATGTAATAACGTATCAGGGTCAGAGGAGTGTAGTAATGTTGGCTGACTACTCCTGAACACTTCAGCGTAACATGCCAAGTGCTTAGCATAAACGCAAATCCACAGACCAGAAATTCAAACCAAATACGCCTTAAATCAAGTACGATATGTACAGTGTGAATGTATTTTAAGAGTGTATTATACCTTGAAATACATATTATTATGTAGTATGCGTGTCATGTGATCCAATCTCAATATTTTCTTAACTAATTACATGTTCATTAGTTCTCTATTTCACTTTTTTCTAGTGATATATAAATGGTTGAAGTATATATCTAAAAAACGCTAGATGATAGAGACAAATGGTTTGCATATTTTGAATGATCTCTTTCACATATCTTAGAACAAGTATTGAATATCAAGAAATTCGACTGTTTTTGAAATTTGTTTATTAATATTATTGATTTTTGTTGGTGTTATTTAATTTTAGCTTGTAAGTTTATTGTCGATGTGATTATTTCAACTGAGTCGTGTGTCTAAGAAACTGCCTAGGTATTTTACGGGTTGTTGTGAGGGTGCCATTTTACAGGTTCTTGGTTCTATTGTAAAGAGGTTGAGGGTGTAAGGTCTTACGGGATATATTTTGGCTTCTGGTTTTAACGGATTGATTTTAATTTGGTTTTGGCTGCCCAGCCGTCGATTTGATGCAATTATAACTGCAGATTGATTTTTATTGTATTCATGGTGGGACCTGATGAATATTTAGTTGTGTCATCTGTAAATCGCGCAGTTTTTATATTACTATATTTTAGTAAGTCAGCTACGTACAAGTAATAACGAGTGAGAGATAACGAGGAACCTTGGGGAAGGCCTGCTTTGACTGATTTTAGATTAGAATGACGATTATCAACTGTAACAGCAAACGTTGTATTGTTGAGGAAGTTAGAAATGATTTGAGTAAGATACTGTGGAGTGCCTATTTCTTTTATTTTATAGTTAAAGCTTGTGGCCATGTTCTATTGAAGGCCTGGGAAATGTCGAGAAAGATTGTTATTGTGTGATAGTGTTTTTGAAATGTGTGAATGTTTTAGTGATTCTGTGCAGTTGGTGATGCGTGAACATTTTTTCGATGAATTCCATTCGATCCGTGGGTATGGCTTTTGTGTTATGGAAGTGTGCTTTATATCACTTATTATTCTCTGGTAGTTTAGGGAGCGTAGAAACCAATCTGATTGAGCTGTAACTATTGATCAGAGGTGCATTCGTATATGGTTTTTGTACAGGAAGAACGATTGCTTGTTTCCATACTTGCGAAAAGTAACCTAGTCTGAGGCATGAGTTAAAGATATTTGTTAGATATACAATAGCAATTTTGAGAATGTTTTTTAATATTAAATTGAAGTTGAATTGAGTTGAAGTGGTGATTTGTTGATCGTCTCCTATATTATTTCAGTAGTATATCTATTTCGGGAGTATCAAAGCATGACTTGCTATTTATGGTGTACTCTATAAAATGTCCTAAATATAAGCAAAAAATTATCCGCTACCGTGACTACAAAAATATTAATTCCGAGGCTATGTTCGACGACAGTGCCAAAGCTCCTTGGCATGACGTTTATAGTCAAACATCTCTTAATAGTAAAGTAGAAGTCTTCAACGAAATTATTTCTAACCTTCTCGATAAACATGCACCATGGAAAACGCGACGTGTGACACGTCCCGCGGCCCCATGGCTTACAAATACATTAAAGCAATTCATGCAGGAACGCGACTCAGCTTACCATCGCTTCAAGTGTAATAAAACCTCTGAAAATGAAAGAGAGTACAAAAACTTACGAAATTCCGTAAAACAAAAAATTAGAAACGCAAAAATTCGATATTATCATGATGTCTTTAAAGTAAATACAAACACAAAAGAGGTTTGGAACAAACTGAGAGACCTCGGAATCACGAAAGCAAATTCTTCTGAAATTTCTATCGATATGCCCTTGAATGATATTAATGACTACTTTGTAAATGTTTCAAAACCAATAACACCTTCTGTCAAGCGTAATACATTACAGAGACTTTCAAGCAACTCACCTGCTATCAGGGATAAATTTTATTTCCATAACGTTGATCATCAAGAAGTTAGTAAAATTGTTCTTTCACTAAAATCAAATGCAAATGGCTCCGATGGTATCACAGCCAAACAATTGAAATTTGTTTTACCATTTGCCCTTCCGGCACTCACGCATTTAATTAATTTCTCATTAACAACGGGAACCTTTCCTCAAGCGTGGAAGCTTGCACATGTTCGCCCCCTGCCAAAATCTGAACTGACCTCGGCGTCTTGCAATTATCGCCCAATTAGCATATTGCCGACAGTGTCTAAAGTTCTGGAAAAAATTGTTCGAAAACAGATTGTAAAACACGTATCCGACTCAGATCTGCTCGATAACTTTCAATCCGGCTTTAGAGAAGGTAGAAGCACACAAACCGCTTTATTGAAAGTAACTGAAGACATACGAAAAGCGCTAGATGATGGCCTCGTAACTGTATTAACTCTTTTAGATTTTAGTAAAGCATTCGACTCTGTAGATTACGACATCCTAATAGCGAAGTGCAAAAATCTAAGTTTTTCTGATTCCACCATCTCTTGGATTGCAAGCTATCTCTACAATAGGCAACAAATTGTAGTAGTTGACGATCTGCACTCCAATCCAAAACCTCTCCAACGAGGAGTACCTCAGGGATCCGTGTTAGGTCCACTGTTCTTCTTAATTTACATGAATGACCTATCAAACGAACTTACGGAATGTAGTCATCATATGTACGCGGATGACCTGCAAATTTATATCTCCGGGAAACCATCACAGGTAGAAATGCTAATAAATAAATTAAATAATGAACTCTCATCTGTAGTCAAATGGTCAATGAGAAACGGACTCAATTTAAATCCTACAAAATCACAAACCATCATAATTGGCTCTTCTCAAATGCATAAGAAACTTGAAGGTTCATATGTTCCTGTGTGCTTATAGACAATGTTGTAGTACCTCGTCATACACAAGTCAAAAACTTGGGCTTAATTCTTGATGATCATCTAAGTTGGGAATATCAGATCCGAAATGTCTGTCGGAAAGTTTATGCTTCTTTGCAATCCCTTAGATATATCGATAAATGTCTCCCTACTAATACGAAGGAAATGTTGGTAAAAACCCTGCTGTGTCCTCATTTCGACTACGGGGATATTGTGTATAACAATTTAAAAGATTCACTCGCTCAAACTCTACAGAGGACTCAAAATTCCTGTATTCGTTTCATTTATAACATAAAAAAATACGATCACATCTCTGGAGTTTATAAGCAGCACAAAATATTAACACTAAAGGATAGGCGCTTGTATCACAGCCTTTGTCTTTTATTTAAGATGCTAAAAATGGGTTCCCCGACATACTTAAGAAATTATTTTGTACACCTTAAATCATCTAGATTTCAAAAATCCCAGTTACTCTGCATTCCAAAAAGCAAAACCAGCTACTACAATAAATCGTTCGCAATTACTGTAGCCCGCGAATGGAATAAATTGCCTCCCAATATTAAAAACTCCTCTTCATTAACATCTTTTAAGAAGCACCTGCATGACTTTTTTACAAAGTAAAATACACCATTTTGCTATTTAAATCACTGTAGATTACGGGTCAAATAAAAGCTATTTCTTAGAAGTGTTAAGATTAATATGTTTTAGAAATAACATTAATGTTTCTTCTGTAAATGTTACTTTCTTGCGACCTGTTTGATACTGCCGGAACTGTACTTTCATCCGTAGGAGCAGAGGCGGTTTTAAACAAGAAAACCACCCTTTGCAGCATGGACCGCAGCTGAGGATACCATCCCAAAGACCCGTTACTTCATGTTAGCTTAGTTTCCATTGTATTAGGACACAGTCTGCCTGGTGGGTTTTCCCCGACTAGCGGGTTTTCCTCCAGGATCGAGCGACGTGTGATGGTGTCTTTCTGTATTAATAGATCACAGTCGCTCGGGGTGAATACCAGGCTGTCGCGTAGCGCGCAGATATTTAAAGCACGTAATCTTATTTAATTCAAATTGTATTTTCAATCTCAGACTTGATTTTAAAATTATTTCAAAATTATTATTGTAACATTTTATCCATTTAACCTCTGATGTTGTCTATTTATAAGTTGCTTTAAATATATATAAAAAGGCATATTATTATTATTATTATATACATACATTTTGCGTCTTTCACACGCAACCGATCATTATAAATGAGATTTTTAAAGCAAGAGAATTTAACGGAGACATGACGAATTGCACTTTGACTCTAAAAATATGACAGATTTGTTAAAAAGCGCATCCAAATATTTATGTCAAATGCAAACCGCCACATTCGCCTAGTAATATCGTTAAATAACCCCTAAACTGAGAGTTCTAGATCCTTAAAATCTAATATTTTGAAGCCAAACTTCTCAAATAAACGTTTCTCACATTGTTATCTACAGGCTGACCGTTCTAATAAATTTTTGCTGCTTCGGCACTTACCAATACTAGCAACGCCACCTATATTTTAACCCTTGGTGATGGTGGCCATCTTTGTCACGTCACGCTTAGATGACTTAGGTTCCTCGATCTTATACTATTTACGCTTTTTGAATACACCTTAATTATTAATTCAAGATTCACTCTCGTCGCAACTAGAAGTAATATTAATAGTTGCTTGATTCCGATGAAGATTATTTCTGATGTGTGTAGTGCAAACATTCATTTAAACATTTTGTCGAGGTCTATAAATGCTGTGTACCTAATTGTAAAGAGATGTGGGGGTACAGAAAAGAATGAAGACGTGACTTGTTAGGTTTGGTTTGTGTTTTACCTGTACCAGTACTTTCGTTATCAGCAGTAATTTGGTGAAATTTTCAAGTAAGCGTGTTCAGTCACGTAGCTTTCTCAAGATTAAAAAGCTTTTTTAAAATATTTTTGTGACTATCACAAAAAGCGAAAATCTAACTGTCAAAGAATATTGAATACTTGCTTGAAATATTTTCAAGGAAGTGTTGTGATTTGTTTCAACAAATTTGTCTATAATACTGAAGATATCTTCAATGAAAATTTATTTTTATCACCAATTGCATTTTTTGTTTTTATATTGTGTTAGTGCGTTGAAAGTTACCTTTATACATTTTAAATAAAAAATACGTTTCGTTAACAACTTTCATGTGTGAGTTCTCGCACGGATACGCGGAGGGAATAGGGCAAACCTTGTGCTATGGCACAACACAAAAAACATTTTTTAATTAACTAAAGTAAAATAGCTTGAATGTAATGAACAACAAAAATCTAAACGCAATAGCTTTGAATTCTACGTGAATGAATGTAAATATGCAAAAAAAATTAAAATTACAGAAGGAATAGCGCAAGTCACTCTACAAATGCCAACGAACACAATTCAGACAAACAATTTAAATGTTGGTGGTATCTGAAAGTCTGTACATGAATTCCCAGCTGTAAACTCATATTGTAAATAATACACCATTTAATATTAAACTTAAGGTGTCGGTTCGCTAAGATACTCATTACGTAAACATTGAACAACATTCCCATGCTTTGAAATGAAGTCGAAGCCTTCAGAATTGCTTCTAATGGTAACAAATGATAATTATTACTCAAAGGTGAAAATTATAGCTTTATTATTTTTCTCAGAATTGCTTTTCTTGAGATACGTAAGAACGCAGAAAATAATCCAATATTTTTTAGTATACAAATAATTTTTCAATTTTGGCACCCCAGCAAGCTGGCGCTCTATCCCTCTAAAACCTCCTTTGTTCCTCACAACAAATCCAGGAAAGTTAAATATTATTGCAAAATGTAGGGTTGTAAATGCTTGATCATGTATTTTCGCATGGAAAACTTAACTTGTCTCTCTCAAGAGTAAAAACCATTTCTAATATTTTTGTAACAAGTAAGGAAAGAGAAAAGCTATGTCAAGGAAATTGCAATGTTGTTTTTAAGGAGGAGTTAATTGTTCGAAGACCATATCTCTACGTCACTGAATAAACCTTTATTGAAAATTTGTTTTCAGCATCAATTGCATTGTTTTTATTTTTGTTTGATATTCTGTAAGTTCGAACATTTATACATTTTTTAACAAATAAAAACGTTTCATTAACAACTTTCTTTCTTATGGAAAGGATAGGGAAATGCATAGGGAAAGGCTGAGCATTAATATGCGAGAGTTCTCGCAGGGGTACGCTAGTTTTATTTATTTCTTTAGGTGATGAGTAGTATATTTTGTGATGTGTAGCGTAGTCTGTTCGTTTACTGTTTTGCTGTTGCGAGATGACTAGGGTGCGGTTGAGTATAATTTGGGGTGAATGTGGATGCAAAGTAATTTGCTAGCTCTGCTGCTTTCTCGGTAAGCGTATACACTTTTCCTGTGGGGGTGTCTAATGGGGGTTGTTTGTTCTAAATATTTTGATTGTGAGTTGCTATGTGGATTTGTTGTCAGTGTTTAGTGATTGAAGTAATGTTTGAAATTGCTGATTGATGAAGTTTTTAATTGATTTAGTGTAGTGTGTATTAGTTTAGTGTAGTGTGTAGTAAAGTGTTTATTAGTATGTTAAGTTCTAGTTTTTGCCCTGGAATTCTCAGTTGCGACCATCGCGTGAGGATTTTGTTTTTGAGTTGTATTACTTTCACTATTGCTGGGGGAAGTTTATTTTGTTTACCATTTTTGGTACTCTTTGGTTTTAATTCGGTCTTTTTAATTGTAGTTTGTATTGTGGTGATTGGTTGGATGATTGATTACTCTATTTCTAGTGGGTTGGCGAAAATTTTGAATTTACATGCTGTTGAACTAGTTATCGTGTGGAATTTTTTCCAGTCAACTTTCTACGTATTTGGATTTGGTACTTGGACGTGCTGTAGTGTTGTTGTGTGGTTATTAAGACCGTAATGTGATTCGAATAGAATTCGTATAATGTAGTAGTGTGTAGTTTTAATTTAGTGTGGTTCCGATATCCAGAATATAGGGCGATCATGGTGGTAATATGTGGAGCCTAGAGGTGAAATTATTTTGAGATACGGGCGGTTTACTATATGGACTAACATTTTCCCATTAGCATTGGTGTTCAAACAACTCCAGTTGGAGTTTTTGGCATTTACGTTCCCTAAAAGTATGGTATTATTTAGTTCAAAAAGTTTATTAATGTTATCGAGAAATAGTTTATGGTTTGGTAGATTGTATGCTGCAATTATAGTACATATGCAATTTTTTATTTGTAAGTTAATAGCGACAGTTTCTATTCCGACCGCCACCCTACATTTTTTTTTACTAAACGAATCGCCCCAACTGGCGCATAGGGAGTAGTGCATCAATCACCAACTTTCCCCTGATCTGAGTGCGGATGTTTGTATATATAAAAAAGAAGAAAAACTTGTGGACAACCAGCTATGTATCTGCCCAATTAGTCAATTTGTCTACACACATAAGTTTTTCCAGTATCTAGATCTCAGAGTTTGATGGGACGTACTCGAGGTTTTGGAAATTGAACAAGAACAAGGTATTCTTTAACACATGGCACATATCTTCCTAAAAAGCATAAACATATATAAATACAACGAAAAGAAAAATCACACAAAATTCTGTATTCCTGTAAAGAAAACATAACACAAAAACAATATTTCAATCAATCGCCTAAAAATTAACACTCTCTCAGTAACAAAATCAACCTCTTGGTTTGTAGAACTGTATTGCTCGATAGTTTCAGTTAACTATCTCTATCCTAACTGATTTTGAATCAGGTTAACTTCAATAACAATACTTTGTGTTTACCAACATTCAAAATTCAATTCAATCCTTAAAAAGTTACCCACATCATGAACTCATTTAATTTCGTCTTTTATTGGATTCATCAAAAAAATCTATAATTCTCCTTGATTCCAAAACTACCGTACCTTTTTTTAAGGTTCCATGCCAACGCAATGGAAACCAGAGAGATTAATTAAGCAATAAATGGCTTCTAACTGTTTTCTAACGGCTCTTTTACGACACTTGCAATTGATAAACAATTTACGAACTTTACATTGCTTTCATTAAACCTTTTCTGTTCTACTTTCTTGATTGATTATAATAATGGAAGCGACTATCTTACTCTGGAAGCATCGTTTGCTTCCTCGCGTCACCTTTCTAAAACGAAGTAAAGGGATCGCGCGCTGTAGATTCTCCGTACCGCAAAAACGCCTCCAAATTGCCGCTAAAATCTTCCGACCATGTGTCAAGGAAATTCGCCGCCAAAGTAGACAGGAAACGTCCAACTTGTTCCATAATCTTATTCAGATTGTTCCGAACTCTAATTATACAAGCTCTTTAATCGAATTATGCTCATTAGCATGATAAAAGTTATAGTACGTTTTTCTTCTTCCTCGTAAATTATTCTACGAATAATTTTATATTTACCTTTTCAAAATATTTTATAGTAGTCTCTCTCCGAATACAAGTTCGCCAGCTTTTAACACGTACAACACTATTCCTGCGAAGTGAATATCGCAGTGCCGTCAATTGAAGTGAGACGGAGGAAGACTTTGTGAGAGTCTCTATGTTGCGGAGCAAAAGCTTGTGTTGCCGTGCCGAAGAGATATCTGAACATTCTGAGCAATGTGTCGCTTCAGGCGGCTCATGCTGAGCGATGAAGCTATATTATCAGGACATGGTAGTATTATTGGGTAATGTTGAATATTATTTTTATTGTTGGCTATTAGTACTCCTCCTTTGTTGTTTTCAGGTTTCTGTCGGTTCTGTTAATTGAATAGTTCGGAATATACATTTTTTCTTTAAGAGTGTTTCTGAAATACAAATTATATCTACACGGTGTGAATTTAAGAAGTGTTTGTGTTCTGTTATTTTATTTGTTAGGCAGATTGCATTCCAATTGTCGAGAGTAAAATCATTAAGGTGTTGTATTGCCATTATTGCCGTTTATGTAGGAAGAGAATGAATTTTGAATTAAGTTAATTATAATGGGTATATGTGTGTTTGTGACATTTGTTATATAGGAAGTAATTGCATTAATTATTGTATTTAAACTGGGATAGTTGTGATGTGATACTTGGGGAAGGTTTGTTGGATTTGAATTGTTGATAGGATTTGGGTGGGCCTGGGATGTGGTGCTACGAATGTGAGTGTTGTTGGGCATCGGTGTTTGAGGAAGAAGAGGAAAATGTGAATGTATTTGTGGTGGAGTGGGTGAGTTAGAAAAGCTTTGGTTTCTAATTTAGGGGTAGTTTCGCTTGACAGTTTTTCTTTTTTCAGCGTATTTTTTTAGATAAGGGCAGCTGGAGTCAAGATTATCAGCTTGATGGCTGCCTTGGAAGGTACGACATTTTGGTACTTGATCACGATTAAGGCAAGTTACCAAGTAGTGATTACTCAAGCAATGAGCGCTGGTAACTGATTGGTTGCAATTTTTCTTTCCATGGCCATAACCCAGACACCGCTCGCATTGTAAGGGACCTTGTTGTTTTGTTTACTTCTCCTTTTACTCTGTGGTTACATATTTGCTTAATCCCTAAAATCTTGTCTATTGGATCTTGCCCTGAAGCAACATCTGTAACTCCTGGAATAGGTTAGTTTCCTTTGTGAAGTCAGGTGCATTTTAGCAGTGAAGTAAAGCGATGTTTTAAGTTTTGATTTATTTCATGGTCAATAATGGATTGGTCGACATTCTTTAACACTGCAGAGAACTTTTTATTCAACGGGTGAATGAATGCAAACTTCGATGAGTATGAATACCGTAGTGGGTTTGCTCTTATTTCAACTTGATTGTTTTTGATCTGCAATGAATTTTGTGGTGACTTTAGGTTTAAGTTCTTTGATGAATGCATTGCTCCTTTTGCTTGACAAAATTACAAGGTAAATAATGTACAGATTCTTTATTTTATACTTCAGAGGTAGAGCCGTATCAAAGTCGCTGGAATATAAATATGGAGGCTGACCTTTGTTGGTGTCTGAAAAGAGATGAAACCTGGAGCCATACCTAAACGAAAGGCGCTTAATTAATCATTTATATAAAATAAATAGTCTTATGTAAAAAGACCTTTAAACTAGAATAAAGGAAAGGAGAAATAACTACATTTATTTCAATTATTACTCCAGAGGGACTACAGATAGGAAGAAGGGGGTACCAATGTTTCACACAATATTTAGGTTTTTTTATATAATTTTGTATTAAGAAAGGTTTTGCTGAAACTATCTTGTGTTTAATTTACTTTATAATTACCGTCATATAAATTCCGAGGTGGTAGCAGATATCATGTGTTTAATAAAATTATTACACTTTGATTGTGGACTATTATTTCCTTTCTCACATTACCTTCATGTAATCTACTGTTGTTGTCACGTCTGTTAATCAAGTCATTGACCCTCTATAAACAGAAAATATCCTGATGGTAATACCGATATGCGTAGCAGTCATACGGTCCATAACACAAAAACTAGACGTTATTGAGGATAACTAATATCTCGAGTTCAGCGTGGTCAGTTCCTAAAAAAGTTGTTGAAAACATTTAAGAATGTTGTCCAAACGTGTAAAAATGTTAAAATGTTTTTATCTTTCCCTATAGTATCATCACTGACTATAGTATATTGACATAAAAAGGAAAAAATGTTCTGCTGGCCTGGGTACTACATGCTCCGTTCTGTACAGTAATGTTCGAACAATTGCCATTTTATCAGCCTTGTCAGCTGAGGCGGGAGGCTGCAGGCAATTTCCGCTGTAATTAATGAGGCCTTGCAAAGTCCAAGTAGCTAAGTGTCAAAATGTTCGAAAAGAAGGCATCTAAATATATTAATTGGCGCCGATACACAGTTACAAGAGCGTTGCTCCAAACATCTATAAAGTAGTGGTAACTTATACCTAGTGATGGCACAGGTTGTGTGTAAAGGCTAGTGTGCTTTTCTAAACGAGTTATGTGCCTTTTTGTGACCTGATTTAGTCATTGTGATTATGCAGTTTGCTGTGTCGTGGCGGGTGTAAGTTTTTCTTTTATTCATTTTGTGTGGAATATGGAGAGGGCGACAATTGCATTTTGCAATGAACAAGGAAACGTAGGTTATGAAAAGCTTTCGATACATAAAAGGGGCGTGAGTGGGAAATTGTATCAAAATAGAAGTGGTAATGTGATTTCAGAAAAATTGCTTCAACTTATGTAAGTACTAACATGAAATGCGTTAAAATAAATTGGGCCTTCATATTTGGCATTCATGTTCCAAACCACATGAGTCCTGCAATTCAAGAAGAAAGACCATCCAGGCCATTCAAGATCTTGAAAAGTCGTAAATTCCTAAACACTGAAAAAGCAGCATCTCTATCATTGAACAGATCGTAAAATTAAATCCATAGATCAACTAGGAAACTTTTCGACAGAAGACATCGCCACGTTTAGTTAAAATCAAAGAAAGCTTACACGATAGTGTTGGTTCAGGCACAAATTACGCAAAATCCATTAGTTTTTTTCAAAAAGTTAAACGTATCCATTTTTAAGGATCTAATTGCTTACAACAGACCTTATATGAGGCAAACCTCTCTATCTTCATTGTTTTAATATTGAAATGTTAACTTTCTGAACGAACATTTTTTTAAGATATACATTTTTCAAAGTGTGTTGTGAAGTGTTAAATACTCCAAATTGTTAATGTTTTATATTCAAAATTCGTTCGGATGTCGTCTTACATTGTACACTCACGTAAAACATGATAAGAGTTTTCTTCAGCTTCTTCACAAATACATATTGGAGAATTAAGAAGATTGAAAGAATGAAGTTGGAAATTAAAGTTATCATTCCCAATAATATAAAGAATTGTATTCCTTGACGAAAAAATATTCTCTATTTCTATTAACAAAGTAGACAGGAGGAAGAAAATAATATGTATTCTGCCCTTTTAAAATTCCATCTATCTTGCCAAATTTGTAATAATAATTTAGTGACGTGATGTCGCTTTTTTTTAAATGTCCAAGGATTTCCGTGTAATCGATAAAGGCGAGTCTATTATTTCGAAGTTCTGTTCTAATAGCATTTTTTAAGGTCGAAATAAAGAAGCGCCAATCCTGTGAGAACGTGCAAGGCGTTCGTAGAGATTGTTCTCTATGCTCCTGTCGGAGCTAAAAGAAGTTTTCGCTGACTTGAAAACAGAAGTCTTTTGTTGTGCACAAGTATTGTACTCAACATAATGAAACCAAACTGAAACTCCGAATGAAATAATTGGGAGAAAACATCCTTTATAAATTTGAAGAAGAGATAGACTAAATTAATGTTATATAAAACTATACAAAGACGTAATGGCAACAAGAAAAGTAGACTTGCACTATGACAAAAGGAACGAACATATATTTGAAAATTTAATTTATTATCTAAATATATACCTAAATACTATTTGTATGATTGTACTTATTGTTTTTGTTTACCCTATACTAATAATATTAACTAATATGAAAATGATTTCTTATAAATATGAAAACTGTTTTTTTTTCTATGAAACATTTATTTTCTTGTTTCGCGACCATCATCTAGTAGTTGAATACATAGTTGAAATTGAATTTCAATTTGTCGCAATCAAAAAGTGTCTAAAACGTACAGTTCTTCCAGAACAACTGCCAGAACAAATTTCTTCCAGAACAAATTTTGTGAATCTATTGTTTCCAACAAATCACTGGGTGTTAAAATCAAGAAGTAGTTCTAAAACAGATCCTTGAGGAGAACCTTTGGTAAGGGTTTTAACAATTTCATCGTAGTCCGAAAAGAGCTTCGCTTGTCTATCCTGAAAATAATTGAGAATAGTGTATTTTTTGAACACCCACCTGATGTTGCATTCCCTCTGATCGGAAGGTCCTAGGTTCGAGCCCCGACGGCGGCACGATTTTCGCCACTAGCTTGTCAGCTAGTCAGCTAGGTCGCATTCAGTCCGGAGGATTTACCTACGTTTTCAGGGCCAGGCAATAAGAGTTATCTCTGCCAAAAATTATCTGTTTGCCGGCGTATGATAGTAATACCGTAAGGGTGAGAAAGTAAAAACGTGTGAAGAGTGTGAATGATAACCAATCACGAGTTTTGTTGTGAAACGTTACAGAAGAAAAATCTTCAAACAGCGCATGAATGTTCGCAACGATGAAGTCTGTCATGATGAAGCAATTTAGTTAAAGTCCGTTTTTTTCTCTACGACTTCTCCAGAATATATGCATTTTAGCACATTATCGGATACAGTAATGAAGATGATGATTCGACAAGCCGTGGGAGAATATTATTCTCGCACGGCTGACGGCCAATCACATTCGGCTTAGTTCATTACACACCACAAAGCTTCTGTCGCGGCAGGTCGCTACTGTCGTAAGACTGGTGAACCACGAAACAGGATGCGAGTTGGTTATTGTTAGGGTCACAAAACATAGTGTTTGTGGCCGTTCTGTATGATTATGGCACCCACTTAGTGTTGTCAAAACATCAGTTTTAAAGTCGTAGAGTAAGAATAGACTTCTCGCGCAAAATGCCTATTCTTCACTCGTAGAAATTACGACACTAGCTCACGTATCTTTCTCAACGTACCATACGATCCATTTATTCCCGACGTTAAAGTATGTGGTTAAGAGTATAGAGATTTTGTAGAATGAATATGTCTTCGGGCTAATCAATTTAGAGCGCAGAATGTGATACGACCAAAATACATTTGACAGAGCTATATCAAACTGTAGGTAACGTGGTCCACATTTATATTACTTAGCTTACTAAATAAGTTCTAAAATGAAGACACACAATCATCCAGCCGTATTTGACATAAAAGTACTCGATAAGTCTCTTGAATGGAAAATACACGGTAGGTTTAACTCTATAGTCCAAATTTTTTTTAACTTTTAGAAATCTGTAAATTCTTTATTACATTTCTTTCAATGAAAATCGTTTCGTACTCGCGTTATTATTGGGAGTAATGCTGATTTGTTTTCACAAGTATATGTGAAAAATGAAGAGGATTCACAAATTACAAGGTTCACAAATTTGTTTCTCCTTTGAACATTATTTCAGAGCCGAAAGATTGTGCAAAGCCACATGCAACATATATACCATAGCCGACCAATTGCCGCCCTGCGACCCTCAAGAAGAGGATATAAGCGTTGGACCATTGGTAAACACATTTGCGGGGCATGCCCCATTATCAGCGGATCTGGGCGAGGTTTGAGGTTGTTTGCCGAGCAGCCGGCCGCCGGCCGGGCGCGGGGGGGCAGCTGGGGGCGGAGAGCAAGGGGCGGGAGGGGGATTGGCGCTGGGCGTTGGCGCAACTGCGCCCGGGGCCTTGGGGAGCCACCTGTTAATTCCGGACATTTGTTCCGCGCACAAAGCCAGGGCTCCACGGGCCGATACGCACAGCGAACACGCCTCCAACCCCTTGAGACTCGCGGTGGGCTGGATTTTCGACGCGCGCAATTGGCACTTCTGCGTCCACGGAGGGCGTGATATTGAGGTTTTAAAAGGCTGTACTACTATTTGCGAGGCAAAGCAATTATTATTAGAATTCAATGAGCGTTGTTTTTACCTTCGATGTAAATTTAAACGTGTTAAGGAATATCAGGAAGTGTAACAAAAGTTCACAAAATATTGATTGAATAAAGAATCCCATTTATCTGTGAATTCTTACGAAAAGTTGAAAAAGTAAAAAGATTCCAGCATCAATAAAATATGACATTCAAACTAATTATACGAATGTATTTTTAAATTCCGTTGAAAGTTTTTAAGCTATCAAAATACACCCTGATATATTTCCATCAATTATGAACATTTGTAGATTACATCACTTTCAAATTTCTGCGTAGTGTATAATTAACTTCCAACACTTAGTCACTCCTGCACAGCGTTTATGTTCAAACGTTCGTTTACTTCAATCGTGTGTTTGTATTGTCTTTCTTGTATTTTATTGCAAAAGGATGTGCTAGAACAAAGGCTACGCTAGAGCGAAGAAGTCCACAAATGTATTAGTGTCAAGGGCATAATCCACAGATACATCTCCGAAATGTTGAAGCTCGTTAGCGTATACTAGATAAAACCAGTCGAGAGAAAACTCAACTAAAAATTTATTGATTTAACCTCTGGTCTTTCAGCTGTTTCGCATTTCGAATGCACAATTGTGTGTTACGCCCAATTATGGAACGAGAAAAACTCGCCTGGAAATGATAAGATTAACAGAGTTGCGTTTATATAATGTAGAACGTATCTCACGGTTAAAATGGCCTTATTATATCTGTGTTGAATCCGAAACCGTACCGCAGAGTAACTTTGACGCGCGTGTGGCGCAGGGCTGCATGCAGCGATGGGCGGCCGCCGGCCGTGGGCGCCGCCGTTGGCGCGGTCGTGGGCGCAGCGGGTGGCGCGGCCGATGGCGCCGCCGCCGCCGCTCTGGCTCGTGGGGCCGCCGCTCCTCCTGGCGCTGCTGCTGCTATTGGCGCCGCTGGCAGACGCCTCCCTCCGGCGTGTGCTCTCAGGTGGGATTCTTCACTCCGCCCCGGCCTCCGCCCCGGCCTCCGCCCCGGCCTCCGCCCCGGCCTCCGCCCCGGCCTCCGCCCCGGCCTCCGCCCCGGCCTCCGCCCCGGCCTCCGCCCCGGCCTCCGCCCCGGCCTCCGCCCCGGCCTCCGCCCCGGCCTCCGCCCCGGCCTCCGCCCCGGCCTCCGCCCCGGCCTCCGCCCCGGCCTCCGCCCCGGCCTCCGCCCCGGCCTCCGCCCCGGCCTCCGCCCCGGCCTCCGCCCCGGCCTCCGCCCCGGCCTCCGCCCCGGCCTCCGCCCCGGCCTCTGCCCCGGCCTCTGCCCAGGCCTCCGCCCCGGCCTCTGCCCCGGCCTCCGCCCCGGCCTCCGCCCGCCCCGCCCCGGCCTCCGCCCGCCCCGGCCTCTTCTTACACTTCCATACTCATTCATTTCTCTTATTTGTGGTAGATGTAGTTACAATAAATAGAAAACTTGTCTAGAAGGTTTCTAAGCTTAGATCTTCATGATGCTTCATGAAGTTATCGCTCATGATGCCTCCAACTCGCGCCTCAAGAAGTTAAGCGAAGCCAAGACGTTAGGGCTCTTCCTCTGACCAGGTAATCAGTGCAACGCGTGTAAGTGCAGGGAACTCCTATTTATAGAGCTCCAGGATGAAACCCTCATACAAGTACAAGCGAGGAAAGGGAACGTCTTATAACACCCTATTGTAGGTATCTAAAAGATTGGCAAGGTCGTTATTCCTTGAAGGCGTCAGAAAGCTGGCCGAAACGCTAGCAACAATTTCGAATTATTTTAATGTTTAATCACGCACGAAATTATCCCATTTTACACCACATACGAATCCATACATATCAAGCGTGTGTAGTAACCTCTTTGACGGAAAAACTACCCTACTCCAAAAAGTTTCGTGAGATAGATCCTAAACGGAAACTTATCTAGAAACTTAAAACCAGTCTCCCGTACGTCTCTCATAGTCAAGACACAGTGTTTGTCTTCAGCGCTCCCGTCATTATTACGTCAATTTCCCACGACTTTAGAGCAACGTGTTATCGACTATGTATTTGTTGCGTCCGCGACTATGTATTTGTCCGGTCCTATTAACTACGAGTATTTAGGTGGCAAATTCTGTCAGCGTACTGATTCTCGGGAAGCGGCAGTGTTCCTTCGCTGTGGACGAAGGCGACATCCGGTGCTGTCCTACACGTCGGTTTCCAAGTTATTACTCCAGCATTCCCCTGTTGTTGATAAGAGCGACCATTGATAACTAAGGATCAGAGTAACCGGCCCCTAGAAATATCCCCTAGGCTGTGGTTGAATTAGATCCACATATGTATCTAGTGTCGGAAATCCGCTATTGACGGGACTCAACCCTTAACACATCCCGGTCAATGACGCAGCAGAGAGGGTGATCTTGATTCTGAGCAATCGCAGCCAGTGCGAGTTATCGAACTTATAAATACTTTGAACAATCTTAAAGTAACTTGAATTTAATAGAATAAACCATCTAACTGAAAGTTCTTGGTTGATTTATTATAAACTTCCCGATCCTAGTTATAATACATTTCTGGAATTATTTCTCATTCTGCTTGTGCCCTATAACATGCATTGTTTCTGCATTGAGCTAATTAAACCCGGTTCAAGAGAGATTCATGCTCTTATTGGTATGTAACAATAGTAATCACTGCTACTACTAATTAATGATGTTTATCAAAAGATGAAGGATGAATGGACTCACGGATTTCACGCAGTTCTACAATCAATGAGAACTCGATTTCAGGATGTCGTACATCATACTGCTTCATGGGTAGAATAATAATTAATCTAATAGAATTATAACTGTAATTAGAAAATTATATTTAAGAAGTACGACAAAAATAGTACTCTATTTTAAAAGAACGTAACGATGAAATTAGGGCGCATGTCTAAACAAGAATTATGTAGGTTATTTATCATTTAAATAATTACAGTTTACATGACTATCAAAATTAAAATATTCGACAGAAACCTATCGCTTGTATTGAACATAAATATTTTAATTAATTTGTTTACATGCCTATAAAATGATTAATATGCTATATTTGGTGATGTCACAAATTAAAGACTCCTGCACACGAGCGTTGCGGTGATGCGCGTTAAATTACGTGCGTCGTAGAATAATACTGTTTCCTATACGAAACGTCACAAAAACGCTTTGGTCGCGTTCCCCATAAGATATAGTATTAATTTACGACGCGCGTTCGCGTCAAACGCTCGTCAATGCCAACACTTGTATGACACAGGCCTTAAATACATCTAAAATTCTTTAATTTCTACATTTCTAAAAGCTCATTTACGTCCTTTTCTCTCAGATTCCAAACACACTCCCATTACAACCCAATTATTTTATATATAAGTATTTTAGCGAGTGTAACATAAAAACATAAAAAAGGAGTTATTTTATTTCAAGGTGAACAGAAATGAACAGCAATTTAAGAATATACAACAAAATTATAGTGATTTTTCTGTTTCTGTTTTCTTCTGTCTGCCCTTAGTATCTTTTCTCAGAAGAAACATTACATTCTAAATGAACACTTAAATATTCAGAAAACGATGCGCTGATACAGTAACGTGAGAACAATCGAGCGAAATTACTCTAAACTGAACTTGTTAACATTTCAAAAAATAATATTATATATTTATATTCTCTGAGTAACAAAAAGGAACAAGTGTCTTAGCAAGTTTTGAGTATTGAAATTTCTCGATTTGTCTGTCATGTGTTTTTATGCGTACTTGGTAATGGCGGAACACCGTCAGACTCAGCCAAAGCTGAGCAATTAAGTCAAAACTAAATACTGTTATTGTTAGTTGGCAGGTCGTTTCCGAAGGTGTTGATTTATAGTTTATGAAAGTCTTGGATCGTTTTATGAATACTGCTTATTTTGGTCTCTTTCCATGTATACACGAAATACAAGTACAAGATAAATTTCATAAAAATTAGCTGTGCAATATCAAAAATAGGTAATGCTAGCTTCGTTACGAGTAATCTCACATGTTCATTGGTAAAAAAGGGACGATTGTCAACACTTCTAAATGACCTAGAAATTTGTATAATTTATTTTCAAGTTTCCTCGAATTACCATGTATGTTGCTGATATAATATATCACTTTCGATGCTATGAACGTGTTTTCCTACCATTACAACGTTTTACAATTCGGTGGAATGTGGAACTTGTATGTTTTTGTTCGTTCTTATCTAGCATAAAAAATACTTATCAGTTTGTTAAAAGACAAACGCAGAATTACTGCATTTGTCCCTGGAGTGTTCTAGCTAGAGCCAGACACGAACACACTAAGTGCTGATTGTTCTCAGCGACGAGACCAGCGCAGAGACCGCCGTTTCCGAGAAAGCCAGTTCAGGCATTACTGGAAAGGAACAAAACCGATACATGCATTTTTCAAATTGATTTTATTTAAAGTCGCATCAACGTCAAGGTTATTAGCGACTGCATCTATACATAATGTATTATAATTAATGCAGGATTTACATTACATAGAGAATAAACAATTTAAACAAGCATTAAAAATTACTTTACGGCTGACATTGAAACTTATAAACCATTATACACTTTAAATGTTTACACAATTTTCCCCTGAAAAACGCAAGAGAATAAAGTACTTTCAAGATTATGAGTCTGAAGGATAGATTGGCATTCATGCATGAATATACTTGGTTCATGACTGAAAGATATGGACAATTAACAGTTGTTCGTTGCATGATTCACACTTTAAGGAAGCTGTGTTATTTAAAATGTGAGTGGGTTAGTTGTGTTCAGATCTAATTCAAGAAAGTGCCACTTAATCTTGCGATTGGGTTTTTTGTTGGTTTTTAATTTATGAAAAAGTTGGATCATTTTGTAAATACTGGTTATTTTTCTCCCTTTCCAAGTCTTATTCCATTGTTTTTTCATTATCATTATGTGACTCCAAGTATCCTTGATAGAGGGGGGCATTATTGTGGACATTTTCCTGACTTGAGATCCACGAGAATGGTAGGAATTGGGCTTCCGTTCATCATTATTGGATCAACGAACTGGAGAGGAGACCAAAAATTACCAGCTTTTTCCTTGCCTATTTCAGAGATAGAACTGTTCCTTAATATTAATAAGCGTTTACAACTTCTGATTTGTGTTGCAGATTTTATGTACCAAAGCAGCATAATTCGTATGAATAATACTGTTTTCATGTGAGCACTGGTGAATTGTTTCAAGTGCATACGTGAGGGCACACTTCTCGGCTGTAATTGACCTACAGTATTTGTGTAGTTGGTATTTAATAAGCTTGTCGGGAGTTCGAACGATTGCGTCGTTTGACTGATCGTTTTTATCACAACTTAGATAAATGTGACAGTAATTTTGGTGATCGATTATACATTTTTTCGATTTCTATTATCTCATTCCTCGTTATTTAGGGGACTGATGCATTGCTCGTACCATGAAGATTCTACCGGGATTCAAGGTAAATTCGATAGTAAACTTGTTTCTCAGCTCTGATATTTTTGATGTTGGTGATGATTTGCAGCCAGATCTTAGGAACCAAAGTCTTTATTCAGAATATTTTGCATAATTGACTGGGTCGAAGAAAGAAGTTGGCCTTCGCATAAAATTGTGACATCGTTTGCATATTTTATGAATATGGCTGGGTGTAGAATATGCTTGTCTATATCAACGATTAGTAGTACAAACAAGGTAACACTTAATATAGATCCCTGGGGCACTCCATTTTTCAATAACTTCGTACTTAAAAGTTTACTGTTTGCTCTAAATTGAATTTTACGTCCGTGGGTACAGTTTTTGTTAAATTCAAATATATTACCTTTGACTTCTATCATTTGCTGAGTATTCAGCATTCATCTGATCCATACGATTTCTCAATATCCAGATTAACTACAGTTACCTGTTGTTTGTTCATGAGTGCCTCTTGGATGTAGGTGTCAACACTTAATAAATGTGACGTAGTAGATAGTCCTGGTCTAAAACCTAACCGATTGTTATTTATGATCTTATTATTGTCCAGGAACCATCTAAGTTTTTTATTAATAATTTTCTCTAATATTTTGCAGATATAGCATGTGAGTGAAATAGGTCTATAACTGTCATCTTTATGTGCTTCCTTCCCTGGTTTCAAGATGGGTTCAACAATAGTTAGTTTCCAGAACTTGGTAAAAACCTTTCTTTCTCATATGAAGTTGTGTAGCTTAGGTAATATTTTTGCCAAGGGGGGGAAGGTTTTTGATAAGAATGTTTGGGATATTGCCGGGAGATGAATTGGTAGTAGAGTTGAGAGTATCTTGGAGTTTATTCATGGCTGTAAGGCCATTGATATGGTTTGGTGTATATTTATTTTCGTGGTCATTCAGTAAATCCTTATCCTGACATGTTTGTGGGATGATGTGTACATTTCTATTGATGATTTGCTGCTAGTTTGTTGTAGCTATGGTATCCACATTCTCATTCATGGGGTGATTGAAGTCAAAATAATGAAGAGACTTATTAATTATATCACTACTTTTTTTCCAGTTACCTTGGCTAAATTTCTATTTTTGGATCCCATAAGTGTTACTATTCACATCATATGAAGAAACGACTTTACTGAATACTGGAAAATGGTCACTATCATGAGGAGTCTCTTCCATCCACCAGTTGCATTTGCGAGCCAGATTACTTGAGCTGAAAGTGAGATCGATAATACTAAAGTTACCACTGCTTGTATTTGTATGGGTAGGTTGACCATTATTTAACAAGATCATGTTAGTAACCTCAAAAACTGCTTCTAACTTTCTTCCTCTTGGGTCAATAAAACAAGATCCCTGTATTTTTATGAGAGTTAAAGACACGAAACAATAAGAACTGTTTAGACAATTTTTTATAATATTGCAAATCTCGATAACTTCAAATGCATAACTGTTAGGAATATAAGTATTACATATGAAAATGGGGATGCGATTTGAATGGCAGCACTTCTAATTCGGAGCTGATGTGTAATTCAGTGGCAGAGAAGGACTCTTTGACAAATGTGGCCACTCTACCAGATGCATTCTATTTTCATTGAAACATTTGAAGCCATTAATTTTTCCTTTTTTGTTGAGATTGAAAGTAGTTTCCTGTATACATATCTGGAAGATATTTCTGTCGTAGTAATTATATTCTATCATGTCTAGAATGAAATCCATTTACATTCCAATGAAGTACAACTTAATCACTTCTATATTTATCACTTGTCCCATTTTCTTGCCTCATTTTCTTATTTACTTGCTTCCAAGGGTTGTCTTCACTCTTTTTTGCGTAAATATATTCTTTAATTTGGGTGGATGATTAAGATGGTGGAGGCTTTTTGAGGTGTTATGCACATCAGTAGAGGGTGATATTACTTTTTCATTGATGGTATCTGCAGGTTGAGGATTTGGCACAAAAGAGAGTTTATGGTTATGTTGGCGAATAGGTTCAGTTTCCATTTCATCATTTCCACCGAGTGTATTGGGAAAACAGCTGAACTACATGTCTTTCTTCCTTACAAAATAAAACAATTCATGATATCACTTGTGAAGTATATACGGTATGAGGTGTTTTCAAAATAAAAAACAGTTGAATCAGATAAATTGTTTAGATCGTCTGCCTATGTACACTAGTCTTCTGAAGCTCTTGATATGTGACAAGTCCGGTTGTTATATTTCTGCTTTTATGAATGAGATCTTGGCGGATGTGGTGATTTTCTTTTTAGTGAACTCCCTTTCAATTATATCATGTGGTATGATTGGGTACCCGTTAGATATAATTACTCTTTTGTTTGCTAATGAGAATTCTAATACCGAGTTCATGATTCTTTACAACAATTGTTTTGTTTTTTATCAGTGAATTTATCCACAGTGGCTTGAGAAGATAGAAAGATGGATATTCGGTTGTTAGATAATAATAATAATAATAATAATAATAATAATAATAATAATAATAATAATAATAATAATAATAATAATAATATGCCTTTATTAATATGGCGAGGCTCGGGCCATCAGGCCCGCTCTTCCGCCTGACCACATGTCACAAGTATACAGAGTAATGTATTAAATAGTAAAATTACTAAAAAGTAATGTTATCTAAAAATTTAAATGTAATATAATCTACAAGTTGTAAGTAGTTAGGGGAAAGCAAACGTCATTTAAAGCAACTTATAAATAGACAACATCAGAGGTTAAATGGATAAAATGTTACAATAATAATTTTGAAATAATTTTAAAATCAAGTCTGAGATTGAAAATACAATTTGAATTAAATAAGATTACGTGCTTTAAATATCTGCGCGCTACGCGACAGCCTGGTATTCACCCCGAGCGACTGTGATCTATTAATACAGAAAGACACCATCACACGTCGCTCGATCCTGGAGGAAAACCCGCTAGTCGGGGAAAACCCACCAGGCAGACTGTGTCCTAATACAATGGAAACTAAGCTAACATGAAGTAACGGGTCTTTGGGATGGTATCCTCAGCTGCGGTCCATGCTGCAAAGGGTGGTTTTCTTGTTTAAAACCGCCTCTGCTCCTACGGATGAAAGTACAGTTCCGGCAGTATCAAACAGGTCGCAAGAAAGTAACATTTACAGAAGAAACATTAATGTTATTTCTAAAACATATTAATCTTAACACTTCTAAGAAATAGCTTTTATTTGACCCGTAATCTACAGTGATTTAAATAGCAAAATGGTGTATTTTACTTTGTAAAAAAGTCATGCAGGTGCTTCTTAAAAGATGTTAATGAAGAGGAGTTTTTAATATTGGGAGGCAATTTATTCCATTCGCGGGCTACAGTAATTGCGAACGATTTATTGTAGTAGCTGGTTTTGCTTTTTGGAATGCAGAGTAACTGGGATTTTTGAAATCTAGATGATTTAAGGTGTACAAAATAATTTCTTAAGTATGTCGGGGAACCCATTTTTAGCATCTTAAATAAAAGACAAAGGCTGTGATACAAGCGCCTATCCTTTAGTGTTAATATTTTGTGCTGCTTATAAACTCCAGAGATGTGATCGTATTTTTTTATGTTATAAATGAAACGAATACAGGAATTTTGAGTCCTCTGTAGAGTTTGAGCGAGTGAATCTTTTAAATTGTTATACACAATATCCCCGTAGTCGAAATGAGGACACAGCAGGGGTTTTACCAACATTTCCTTCGTATTAGTAGGGAGACATTTATCGATATATCTAAGGGATTGCAAAGAAGCATAAACTTTCCGACAGACATTTCGGATCTGATATTCCCAACTTAGATGATCATCAAGAATTAAGCCCAAGTTTTTGACTTGTGTATGACGAGGTACTACAACATTGTCTATAAGCACACAGGAACATATGAACCTTCAAGTTTCTTATGCATTTGAGAAGAGCCAATTATGATGGTTTGTGATTTTGTAGGATTTAAATTGAGTCCGTTTCTCATTGACCATTTGACTACAGATGAGAGTTCATTATTTAATTTATTTATTAGCATTTCTACCTGTGATGGTTTCCCGGAGATATAAATTTGCAGGTCATCCGCGTACATATGATGACTACATTCCGTAAGTTCGTTTGATAGGTCATTCATGTAAATTAAGAAGAACAGTGGACCTAACACGGATCCCTGAGGTACTCCTCGTTGGAGAGGTTTTGGATTGGAGTGCAGATCGTCAACTACTACAATTTGTTGCCTATTGTAGAGATAGCTTGCAATCCAAGAGATGGTGGAATCAGAAAAACTTAGATTTTTGCACTTCGCTATTAGGATGTCGTAATCTACAGAGTCGAATGCTTTACTAAAATCTAAAAGAGTTAATACAGTTACGAGGCCATCATCTAGCGCTTTTCGTATGTCTTCAGTTACTTTCAATAAAGCGGTTTGTGTGCTTCTACCTTCTCTAAAGCCGGATTGAAAGTTATCGAGCAGATCTGAGTCGGATACGTGTTTTACAATCTGTTTTCGAACAATTTTTTCCAGAACTTTAGACACTGTCGGCAATATGCTAATTGGGCGATAATTGCAAGACGCCGAGGTCAGTTCAGATTTTGGCAGGGGGCGAACATGTGCAAGCTTCCACGCTTGAGGAAAGGTTCCCGTTGTTAATGAGAAATTAATTAAATGCGTGAGTGCCGGAAGGGCAAATGGTAAAACAAATTTCAATTGTTTGGCTGTGATACCATCGGAGCCATTTGCATTTGATTTTAGTGAAAGAACAATTTTACTAACTTCTTGATGATCAACGTTATGGAAATAAAATTTATCCCTGATAGCAGGTGAGTTGCTTGAAAGTCTCTGTAATGTATTACGCTTGACAGAAGGTGTTATTGGTTTTGAAACATTTACAAAGTAGTCATTAATATCATTCAAGGGCATATCGATAGAAATTTCAGAAGAATTTGCTTTCGTGATTCCGAGGTCTCTCAGTTTGTTCCAAACCTCTTTTGTGTTTGTATTTACTTTAAAGACATCATGATAATATCGAATTTTTGCGTTTCTAATTTTTTGTTTTACGGAATTTCGTAAGTTTTTGTACTCTCTTTCATTTTCAGAGGTTTTATTACACTTGAAGCGATGGTAAGCTGAGTCGCGTTCCTGGATGAATTGCTTTAATGTATTTGTAAGCCATGGGGCCGCGGGACGTGTCACACGTCGCGTTTTCCATGGTGCATGTTTATCGAGAAGGTTAGAAATAATTTCGTTGAAGACTTCTACTTTACTATTAAGAGATGTTTGACTATAAACGTCATGCCAAGGAGCTTTGGCACTGTCGTCGAACATAGCCTCGGAATTAATATTTTTGTAGTCACGGTAGCGGATAATTTTTTGCTTATATTTAGGACATTTTATAGAGTACACCATAAATAGCAAATCATGCTTTGATACTCCCGAAATAGATATCTGACCGTACATTAATACTTTCGAAGTGTCTGACACAATCGCGTGATCTATCCATGTTTCAGCTCCTAATGCTAAGTGAGTCGGGCCAAATTCTAATATTTGTAAATTGTATGAATTAAAAGTATCAATAAACTTTTCGGCCGAGTTTGTGAGCGGTACCTTCAGATCGCAATTGAAATCACCCATGATTATGATATCCTGATATTTACTTGCGAACTGCGAAAGGGGAATCTCTAATTCGGATAAAACTCCCGTTTTCGGGGGCCAGTAAACAACAGCAACAAGTAAATGTTTCATTCCAATTTGGATTTCTGCAAACATGTATTCCATGCCAGGTAAAGAAGATGTGGAGTGAGCGACTACTTTAACCTTAATGTCATTGCGAACAAACAATGCGACCCCTCCACCCATCTTTTCTTTTAAATTGCTTTTAATTATCGACCTATCATTCCGAAGGAGTTTATAATTAGATACCGATACGAGTCCTGATTTTATTGTAGATTTTAGCCATGTTTCGCTTATTAATAACAGGTCTGGTTCAGTTATAATATTTGAAATTTCGGAGTAATGCTGCTTAAGAGATTGGGCATTTACGTGGAAAACAGACAAGCCACGAGGGAACTGAGACAAAGAAATTTGTAAATCCTGGAGGGTTGCGGGGCTACTTCGAGCAGGTATGGGACTTTCCACGGGGCTGGGGTGAGCCAGTATCCTCTCCACTTCCGGATTAGCACTAAACACAGGTACAGAATTCCTGGAACGCGTGTACTGAGGAAAAGACGGTGTTAAGCTTCGTTGCCACATTTATGAAGATATCCGCGGTGGAAAAAAATCAAAAGCAATAAGCAGAAAGGAATTGGAGTTAAATAAGTTGCTTACAATTACACGTGGGGCACTAACTACTTAGAATTAGTCTAATTATTATAAATTTCTTATAACTAATAAATATTCTAGGATAATAGTTAACTATAATTATAAGAATAAGCACACTAGTGAAACAAATAATATAATTAAAATGTTGTAATATAAAATAATATAAGTCTAATATTAGTAATAATAAATTGGAAGTAAAAGTGTTAATAGCAAATATTATGATAATATTAATAATAGTAATAGTAATTCAATAGCACTATAAAAATTAGCAAAAGACGCAAAAAAGTAAAAAATTATAATTAAAAATATTTTTGTTTTAAGAACGAAAAAATAGTACATAGTCTTTGCTCCTAGTTATGTATACTATCCAGTTCTGCTATAGTTCTGACGCGAACTTTGGAATTTCTCACCTTTACGATGACGATACCATCTGTTGTCCAAACATTCTGTTGGCCGAAACGTTCCACAGCCTTTTTTAACACTTCCAGCCGCATCCTCGTCAGGTCCTCCCGAATTGTGATACCCGTTTTCTTCAAATTTCTTTTGGATGAAAACATTTCCCGGCGCTTCCTATAACTGATGAATTTTACAATTATAGGTCGAGTACCACCATTCGTTTTCCGGCCAACTCGATGACTGCGATCAATATCGCTTAGGTCTAATTGGACACCTATCTTTTTGGCAACATTGATTGCAATGCAGTCGGTGTCCTCGCCATCACGCTCGGGTTCCCCAAAGATCCTTAGGGAGTTTCGCCGCTGGTACTGCTCAAGCTCGTCAGTCCGCTCCTCCAGTTGAAGTTTGAGATCATCGATCTCCTTAGTTTTCTCTAATAGTTTCTCTTCGTAACGAGAAACTAACACCTCCAATTTCTTTTCCACTGCTTCCGAAACAACCTGGGCAATTTTGCTTATGAAAACATCCGATGTCAGGATGCTTTCAATAAGCGAAGCAGAGACAGCGTCATTCGCTTTAGCGTTGCGTGTGGCCATGATGTTGAAAAATTAGAGGTAAAACGAACTTATTTTTATGAAAATTACTTTTAGGAAAAACTAAAAGTATTAACAATATATTATAAAATTAGCGAATATTGTGGTTATACTTAGCTTATATCAAGCAGACACTGGCGATGTGTGCGGCGCTCTTCACTTACGATCGTACTGCTGAACAAAACTACCTGCTGCGCCGCTCACTGACAACTACCTGCGGTGACCCTCGGAGCGCTTAAGAAATACGTCCTCACAGTTTGGAGACCATGACACGACTGAAGATGTTAGATATCCGTGAAACAAAACTAATATCACTAGCGTCAACAATAGAGGTCACCATACTAATATAATCTTTAACTGAAAGTCCTTCTCGGCCTTCTATTATAATTGCTTGTTCGTTACATGGAATCTGATGATGTAGCACCTCCATAAGACTTCTTCAATTATACACCTGTATGTGGGTGCATACCTTCTTGGGCTTCTATTATAATTGCTTGTTATTTAGATGGGAAGGAACCTGATGGTTTAGCACCTGCATAAGACTTCTTCAATGATATACCTTGTCGTGGGTCCATAACGTTGGGGATTATGTTTCTCCTGTAGTCAGAATAATCCACTTTTCTAGGAAATATAGCTGCAGCTCCAGCTATAAGTGAAATTCAATGTGATGATGTACTGCTTTTCGTATTTTTCCATACTTTTACAAACATACTTTTCGTATGTTTACAGTATTAGAAACTAAGTCAACAATAGTTCAACCAAATTAAATAAATCACTCGTGTTTTGTTAGAACACCACTGCTCACAGCACGACATACTCTTACGGTGTCTCGAAGGTGTTTGTAGATACAGGCTTGTTAGCGGAGAGAGCCGAAGATTTTTGCTATAGCATCAAAAAATTAAGGCATTTGCCAAAATAGTGGTTAATTATCACGCAATTTTATCTTTGATAATTTTAATCTGCGTGCCAAAATGAACAATACGGTATGCTATAATTACTTGAATACTATTTCACAACTTTACATTACAAAAGAAGTAAATATAGAAGCAAAAATTATTCATCAAATCATCTAATTATAAAAAATTATGTCATGAAAACAATGAAAATTTGTCTGTTGAGACGTGGAAGTGTGGAAAATCCAAGAATAATGTAGGAATTTGTTAGACATCCTGAATCGTTAATCGCACAGGATATCCCTTCCTGCCGAAGCTGCTAGGCCTAGATGCAGTAAATGGTAATGAGCAACGCATGTCGCTAAGCGACCGGGCGCGGGAGAGCGCGGGCCGGGCCGGGCCGGGCCGGGCCGGGCCGGGCCGGGCCGGTCGGGCGCGCGGGTGCATCAGTGCCTCAGCCTTTGATCCCGGCGCCGCCGGCTACCCAGGGCCTGTGCGCCGTTCCTCTGGCGCGCACTCCGCTCGTGGCCACACCCTCGCAACCCCGCCCCTTCACACGCCACTTCACTATCCTCCCGTACCCCTTTCCTTAAGCTCCCTATTTTTTCCACCTGCTGGTTAAAAAAAAAGCTTATTCTAATTCTCTTCAAGATAACGGGCTATTATTTATAAATAACCGTCGGTTATTATTTGTTTTTTGTTCGAGAACATTTGCGAGGAGGGAGCTATTGCCCTTGTTTTACTAACGTTTCTGTCTAAGCCTTTTTTTTTCAACCCCCGACGTGTTCATAGGGGAGAGAAGGCACGTTTTGTACCTAAGGTCTATCTGACACACTTTCTCTGTAAGACATCTTCTTCAACAACATGATCTTAATTAACATGTTCGAACTGTCTTGATTAGTTTAACGTGAGATCTTGATTGTAATGGGATATAACTTGAGGGATTTCATTCTTCTGGACACTTGCTCCCTGGATGCTACCACCCATTTCTCTTAATCTTAATGACAACACAGCGTGTTTTGTTTCGTTCTGAATTTATTAATTATGTTGTCTAATTTCCGGACTCCGGAAAATGTTCATTGGCTCACCTCTGATGTGACCTGCAGTTTTGTGGGCAAATTTTTAAATTGGGAACATCGTAGATACCTAACGGTCAACATACAGAAAGCAGAAAATCATTGGTTCACGCACATTCCGTCGAAAGGACTGTAAAGCGCTTTGATATATGACGAAAGTTCTGGATTTATTAGGTTCTATATTTATATTGGCGTTTATATCTTTATTTGGTGGTTCATTATTGTCGTGAGTAATATTAAGTAGTCCTAATTTTATTTGTTACCTTTTTATATGAAGGCGTTGGTGATTAGTTATCTTGGTGGTTGAATGGTCAATAATAATGAATTATGGGAGATTTTGTTTAGGAAATTATTATTTTGTAATATATTTAGGATCAATATGATTTTTACCTTATATATCTACTGACATAACTAGGTCATATCCGTTATATGGGGTTTAAATATTGCTCGTGTGATTGATTACGAATGAAGAGAGGAATTTAGAGTTCAAGGAGAATTTACATTTTTGTATAAGATGAGAGTAATAAATCAAGAATATCAATTTAACTATTTTATATATTATTTATTGATAGTTATATTTTGAATATTTATTTTTAGAATAATTTTAATTTATAGTGGAGGTTAACTTCAATAGCTTATAAAGAATATAATATTGAAGTTGTTAAGGAGATGTAATATTTTAGGTAAATTAATTGAAACCAAAGAAGGGGTATATTATTGTTAATATCATTGAATTTATTTTCCAATTGAGTAAATAAGTTGTACAAAAGTGAGCAGCTAACTTTTCTTTTTAGTGGTTAAATTCCGTTGTTATTTCTTATTTATATAGTTTATCGTAAAACGTTATATTTTCATTACACAAAAAATGTTTTAATATTTATAAATAATTAAGAATTAAATAAATTTTGTTTCAGGTCAAAACTGAATGCATAATTGATTTTTAATTGAGATTAATTGAATTAATCAATACTTTTTAATGTAACCCAAAAGTTATATTTAACTCTAATTTCTAATCAGCTCATTGTATACTGCGTGTAAAAGAACATACGTGCAAAAGACGTCTCAAAGCAAACTTTCATTAAGTTGTTTCTGGCCAAAATACTCCATGGTCCGAATGTCGAGGGAAAACTGCCTTGTCTGCGAGATCCGCAGAGTTGCTATTTTATTTACTTGTGTAACATATGGTCTTGTCAACCTTTAATTGTTATTAACGAACTCCGTGCAATTTATGGGACCAAAAACAATAATACAAGAAAATAAACATTTAGGTACAGTAATATATATATACAAAGTAGTGGTGCTACAACACAAACTTTCTCACATTCATTCTATGTACTGCATTTTTCAAAAATTTACAGAGTTCAACGAAATGAGACCTGCTCCATTTTTCAAAAGTGTTCTGAAGAATACATTAAAGAAAACTTTTGGAACCGTTATTGAGAATATTTTACTCGTACATTAGCTGCAAACAGAAATTACGCGAAAACTACTAGTTTTATCAAAAAAATGTACATAACCTCTTTTATATGTCTCATATTTTTAGAACATATTTCATTGGGGACAAAATCACAATATTCAGTATTGTACTACATTTGCAATGTTAATTTTACGCAATTTTTAAAATACAACTTGTTTAAAAGTGTGGTCAGAATAAATTTGTTTGCTGTCTTTAGGTACAAGGAAAACATTAAATAAAAAGCAATTTTTGAGCAAATATTTTTTTAACTGACTACATTTCATGCACAATGACGAGAAAACTACTCATATTTTCAAAAACTTTTACATGATCTTTCTTTAAGACATGTCTTTGAAAAACCTTTTTTATCAAGGAAAAAATCTCAATTTTCAATGTTGTATGTTGTTGTAGGAAAACGTCGAAATTTGTTAGCTTTTACAATTTTCATATCATTAGGAGATTTTAACGTAAATGAGGCCTGCATCATTTTTTAATAATTCTTTACGCTATCTGAGGACTAAGTACAATCAAAATATTATCCATGGAGTAATGTACGGTAATGATTAAACCGATATGTATTTGTAAAATGATTAATGGTGATCACCATAGGGTAATTATTCATAGTGATTTCGTTAATAAATGTTTTCTTTGTATTGTTTTTAATCTTTAAAGAAGTGTTTTCATTTCGTTTATTGCATGGTTAGTTACATGCAACCACAAAGATCCCTCCCCCTGCAACGGACTCCCTGTCCCATATTTAATATATTTAATCCAGTCAATGAAATAATATGTGGTCATTGGTTCACGTATGACATGAAGGGTGAGTGCGGTCATAAAATATATATTAGCACGACAATAATGGCCTCATCATTTCAATAAAGGTATATTTTTATTAATATTATCATTTAAAAAATTTAAATAAATAAACAAAAACTAATCATCAGAGAATCAATACAGATTTTAAAATTTAATCACTGGTTAATGTACTCACTATTGTCCGACGAATAAATATTTTTATGAAAATCTAATACACACTGGTTTGTTAAGATCTTCGTTTGAAGAAATGTTTTTTTGTAATTATCTTCATTTATACTCATCTATGTACTATAGATCATGAAACGTCCATGTTCTACTGTCATTGTTCCATTCAGCATTCAACTGTCATCATCATCATCATTGAACCCTAATGTCTGAAGGCTCATCTCAACTAATTGTAGTATCGTTGATTACTTTAAACAGTGGATTCCTATGTAGCTACAACCAAAATCGTGAGTCTACCAGACGTATAAATTGCCTACCTATTGAGTTGCATTGTTGTGTCCAGTATAAAGTAATAACTAATTAACTTAGGAAATATGTAATAGAAAGAAAATTCATAATAAGAACAGATCACAAGGCTCTCATTTATTTTGAAAAGGTGTCATACAAGTAATGATCGCCTTATGCGCTGGATACCATGGTTGCAGCAATTCTCCTTGGAGGTAGAATATTGTACAGGAAAGAATAATTTAATGCCTGACTTTCTAAGTAGAAAATATATTTTTTGTGTAAAATGTTTACTTATTGAATAATTGATGCTTAATAAACCATCAGTAACAAGCCAAGTGCGTCCAACAATGCTATGTGACGTTTTTGGGCTTTTCACAATCCATTTTTCTGTGTCACTTTACAAAGTGCCCACGATAGACTTGAAAGTGTCTATTACTATATTTTCAGCCTTCTTTAGTTTCTCATTTTATAAAATGAGAAGAATAATGTTCAACAATTTAACTTACTAATCTCATAAATGTCATATATGTAATAATTAATTTACCAATTGAATTTTCTATTGTTAAAGTAAACAATTATACTTTGTATAAAACATATTGGTTACCCTTAAAGTGCCCATCACTGTGTACTCTACCCTACTACAAATTGTGAACAGGCAAATTACTTTTCAATAATGCTTAAACGAAAACCGCTTTAATTAGAATCTCACATTCGCAGTATTAGCTTTGTCTGCGTATGACAATCAATGTCGTGCTTTAAATATGTATAGCAGTGCAGAATTCGTCAATAGAAAATAGTAATGTTTAATAGAATCACAGACACCAGTATATTAAATGCTTAGCATATAGTTCACATTCAGTTTCACATGACTGGTGGAGCGCTTTCATACATGTATAAAGTATTTCTAATCTTATCCCTTGTATTTCTAATCTTATTACACATGAATATAAAGGTAGGATATATACATTGATACTTGGTACATTATTTAGCACGTACATTCATGTCGGTTTGAGACTATCTTTTTGTAACTGATTGCCTACTGAATTTTACCCTATCTACGGACTGAAGATAGAACAAGGATACTAAAATAAGAATATAAAATGGATCATAAAATCTGTGTAGACAATATATTACAGAGTTTATAATCGACTGTTTATTAAATGTTGTTTATTCATTCTGATAAAACCGCAAAGTTACTGCAATTGATCGCTATCTCCCATACACAGTCCGTAAGCATCAGGTTTCCTCTTCGAGCATTGGCTGAATAGAATTTCAGTAGTATGGTGCAGCTAACGCAGGGGTAAATGAGATGCAGACTTGAGATGCAAGCTTTAGTTTCCGCATTAGTTCCTACCCGTGAGCATGAGGAGAATACATCATTAGAGGGTATCAATGACACGGAATGCATAACACAATTTCCAATTGCGGACAAATTATCTGCCATTAATCGCGTCTATACACTTACCCTGATCCATGCCTGTAGCCTGGGGATTTAACACTCGTTCAAAACAACGCGGTTCAAATTCCCCGGATAATTCAAATTGAGGCTTGTGGAGCATGTAACGCCTGCGCTAGGTCGAGGATCGTTGCATTGTAGTGTGGAATGTCACTTAGTTGCATCAAACCCAATTTGTTTTAATCTTTCATTTCAATTTCATAATGGATCGATCCCAGTGAAAATGACACGGAAATGTGTACAGTTATGCGTAAAAGAGATGACCAAAACTTCGAATTCCTGAGGTTCTCAAATTCAAGGTTCTCAAATTGCGATTGAAACGAGTAACGAACGGGAATAATCCAATGTATCTTTCCAATAACATACTAATACAATCTTTCAGTAGCATACAATTGCTCAGGAGTGGAGTAAAACTGGAAACTGTAAGGACGTCCGAAATACCTCATCAATTACTATGCTTATTCTGTTATGTAGTACTGGAATATTTGGACATTTTACGCCACATGCACTTTGATTTATACGATCATATTTTGTAGCATTTTATTTCAATCGAAGAGGTAGAAGAATATTTAGATAGTGGAACAAATATTAATTGCTAGACATTCTAACCTGACTCAAAAATATCTATTTTATTGCTAGTTCTACCTATAACATATAAAACATTATCTTCAGTTTAGTTCAACTTATAATGAACCTTTGAGAGAATTTTTTTAAAATTTATGATTCGAAAAATAATAATTACTTATGTAAGTGTTCTGTAAGTGTACAGTACAGAAACATTCCGAAACAGTACATTCTGTAAGTGAATGTAAGGTTATACAGAAAATACTTGATCTTAGAGCAGTTTCATTCATCAACGAATCGTAAAACTAAATATTGTAACAACTTTTCTGCCTTTTGAAAACTTGTTGGCTTAATTTTTCACCAACGTCATAATTTTCCCCTTAAAGTCCTTGAAGAATCGTGTGAAAATTGAAGTTTGTTCAGCGTTGTAAACTGTGTACGTATATATTAAATATATAAATATCACTTTAAGCTTACCTTTAAAGAAGAATATATGAGCGCCAATGTCTTAAAAGAAATGAAAAGCTGTGTCATGAAAAACTGAGTAGTTTATCTTAATCCGCCTCCACAAATCCAGTTGCATTCAACATTTGAATATGACAAACCGAAATATTTTCTGAATCTCGATTATTTTCATTAAATGCCTTAGTGTTTTAGTTTGAACCCACGTGTGGTATGCCGTATGCCTAGATCCCGATAAAAACAAACGCTGCACTGCGGGTTTCGTTCAAATTGTTATTTTACATTTTATCTCATGTTTTATTTTTCTCCAAATTTGCATCGAATTACCATAGTAGTTTAGTCCAAAATGCTATTAATTTAAATGCAAAATATATTATTCTATAATGAAGTGATCAATAAAATTAAATAATATTCGTAATTAAAAGATCATACAGTTGAAAGTCGTCATATCTGACCGGAATGGTCGAGGTGGCTAGAGCCTGTGCCCACTGTGCGCCTCGATTTGAAGGGTCGCGGGTTCGAGTATCGCCATGGTTATCCTCTTTCATGAATGTGTGTTGTCACGAAAGGCCTTGAGGGTCTGCTGACCACAGACAGCGTGTCCCGCACATGTGTGTCTAGTTTAAAGGTTAATACATGTCCCAATGAGGGATATAGTGAGTAACCGGCGCGGATAGCCGAAATCGGCATCGCTTGAAGCTGGAAGAAGAAAAAATTCCTCACTATTGAAAATACGTCCGAATTTTTTTACAGGAGGAAGGAAATATATACAGCACATTGTTAATATAGTGCTGCAATTATTAGGATATTCTTCTCTTTACAACAGATGAAAGAATTAAGGTGGTATTTGGAAGGGATATCTTTAATTATTCATTAGCCTGCACACTTCTATATCTCTCAATATAAACAAATTAAAAACACGTAACTTGATTAAACACACTTCCCATAGAGAGTAGTGTTGGAGGTATAGCCATTTTTATTTGAAGGTTCCTTGCGTATAATTTACCCTTTCAAGTGAGAAAATTATTTAAGATGGTATTTGGAATGTATATCTTCACCTATTCTTAACTTCCGCCTTATCCTGCATACTTCTGCATATCTATAAATAAACCGACTGTAAAATACGGAATTCAGTTAGCGGTAATCATCACAGAGTGTGATTTAGATTTAGATTTATTTAGACAAAAAAAAAAACAGTAAAAACTGTATGTGACGTACGGGGGAGAAGATTGTGATGTTGGAGGCGACTATTTCCCTTCGAAGCCTTCTCTTGTGGTTCTTATCCTTTCCAATGGAAAAGCGATTGAATGTGATTTTTGAAAGGAGGACCTTCAATTATATTGAAATTCCAGGACATCGTCTCACGGTATCTCTATAAATAAGACTGATATAAAAATAGAAAACTTAGGTAACTGTGTTTTTAAAAGAGTGGCATGTGGGAGCGTTGCCTGTTTCCTTTAAGGCTACATGTACGTGAACGCAATATAAATAATTGTCAAAATTAAATATTTTCAAACCATATTTTTTTTTAAACTTTGATACTGGTGTAAATAAAAATGATGTCACAATATAAATTAGTACTTTTTAATAATTCAATACAAGTTTCCCTTTCAAATCTTTTTTTCTTCTTTATATTTTTATTTATTATGACTTTTTTCTATTTTACTTTTTAATCAATTTATTTTGTTCTCTGATAGCAAGTAGATAAATCAGTTCTGACAGAGGTTTCCATGCCACATAATTATCTAAATATTATTCTGACTGTACTTGGCGCTGCAGACAGAACGGGCCATGGACTACCGGCAGGGGCCGGCCTCGCGGCCATGTATAAAGGAGTACGTGTGGTTATCAAAAAAAACACATCTCTACGCCGTATTCTGTTCTTCTCAAACTGAGAAGTGAGTTTTCTCGTCATTGCACAGCAGCATATACTGTGACTTTGCAAGGAAAAGCACACTACAATCTTTCCCAACTGGTAATCAAACCGGGGGTTGCATCATGGAAAGCGAGCACGCTGATCATTGAGCTAAACTACGAGGGCAAAACGCTGAAAACAATTTGCAGTAATAGGCTTTTGATTAATAGTTATTTAAAATATGTTCTTAAAACTAAAAATGCTAGTCATTACATTTTTGTTCGTGTTCAATGTAGGACATTTATTGCAATTTACATTATTGTCAATAGTGTCCTGAATTTAATCTACAAATATCGATATTCCATCTTTCATACTTTTTCTATAAAATATGTATATGATAAAATGTATCTTACGGGAATTTCATTTTAAAGTCTGGCACTGACTAGGCAAAAACTCTGATCAGTCATCTACATGTGAAAACTAAAATGTAAACACAGGTCAAACAAGAAAGATGCACATTGCTGGCGCCAGACTAGCAGAGCTACGAACGGTTGCAACAAAATTTATTTCATCGAAATATCTTCAGTAGAACAAAAAATTAAATGGAACAAAATGTGACATTTAAAAGCAACCCGCTTGACAGGACATTTTTATAATTCATTATTTAAAAACGTCCCGAAATATCACACGTATGAATAATACATGATTTTGTTCCGTAAAGATTCCATACTTTTTATATAAAAAATAATTTTTCAAACATATTCACTCGCATATGCCCTTAAAGCGTCGTGCACGCGAGCCGCGCCTTTCTGAAGCGCCCGCGCTGCCCGCCTACGTCGCCTGGTGGCGTGCGTAGGTCATGTTTGCCCCCGCAGCAAACGAACGGGCGGGCAACCAGGCGGGCGCGCGGGCGAGCGCGCAGGCGGGCGCCCTAGGACACGGACGGTGTGCAGCGGCGCCGCGTGCCCGCTCACCGTGTGCTGTCGGCACGGGCGGGCGAGCTGCTGCGCTGCTCCCGGGCGCACGCGTGCGGCGGCGGCGGCGGCGGCGGCGGCTGCCGGGGTTCCGCGATCGATCCCCGCCGCGGCCGGCCCCCGCACCGCCCCCGCCGCATCGTTCCTCCTCCCGCCGACCGCCACTGTCGCCTTCCTCTGCTCCCGCTTCTCTCTCATCTGCGGCTCTTCTCGCTTCTCAGCTGCGTCTCGCGGGTTGTTGCACATTTTCCATCCCTTTCTCTGTTGACGGACTTGCATGCATGCCCTTCCTTGCATGCTCCACTCTTCCGTGTTGCTTTCTTTTCTTCAAGTACTCTTTACATGTTCCTTGTGTGTTGTGTGTTTCTCGCTCGTTGATAATTTTTTCACTCTCTGCTTTGTTCTATCACAATTTAGTTTACTTTTTCCTATGTGAATTTCTTCCCGTTTTCCATATCTTTCTCTGTTTTTATTATTTTTCAAGTACTTATTCTTCTGTTTTATAGATACTAATTTTTACGCTTTGTTCTCGTACAATTTTTTCTCCTTCCATGCTCCGTTTTTTTAGTTTCTCTTAAGTTCAAGTATTCATAATCAATTTAAATCACTGCTCTTTTGCCCCTTTTGTTTATACTTTCTTCTCTCATGTCAATACTACTAATCAATGAATACATTTTCTACATTTGCTTATGAAGGATTATCACATTTGTCTTTCTACATAACTTTTATTTTTAGATGATTTTTTACATTTCTCCTCTCATTTTCTTCCTTTATTTCCTAACTAATATTTAATTTTTTCTTACAAAAACACTTTCTAAATTTTTCTTTTTTGTTTGTTTTTATTGTTTTATTGGTATATCCAGTTTTATGTTTGTAGTATTTGGATTCTTCCATTTTTATTTTTATAATCCTATTCTTCGAGCTTTATCTCTTGTATAATATCATTCTTCTCCCTGTGTTCAAATTCATGCGCGATTGTTTCGCTCTTCATTTCCGTGAATAAATTATTCTTATAACATTTGTTGGTACGTTCAGTTAATATCATTTCTAGTTCCATTTACTTACTTTTCGACATTTTTTCTCATTTAACTTTTTGTTTCTGCTTAAATAATTTCATCTTAGTTCTCTCTCTATCTCACTGTCTCTCTCTTCCTTCCTCTCTCTCTATCTCACTTTCTCTCCCTCTCTGTCTCTCGTAATATATTCTTTCTCGACGAGCTTACAGAGCCCAAAACACTTGCTCACCGTCATCCAATATTTTCATCTACACGTTCTTATTCTCTTCCTGCTACGCTCAGTCTCCCTCAATCTCTGGCAACCGAGAAACGTACTCTTTCCCAGCATTCCACTCCCCGCAAACATCTCTCTCCTCCTCCTCCTCCTTTCGTTCTGGGCCCTTTTCGATCCATTCCGTCCCAAATGGCCTCGTCTCGTCCCGTCCTGCCCATTCTCGAGTCCTCCAGCCCATCCCTTCTCGCCCCACCCCACCCTGTCTTGTTCGAAGCAGTAACCCCCAGGCCCCTCGGAAGGGTGCCAGGAGGTTCGCTGGCCGGGCGGAGATGGGATCCCCGGAGCCTCTTCCACTCCCGACACCTTTCCCAAATAATAACCGGCCTTTTGGCCCAACGCCGCGCTTTGGCCAACAAACAGCCTGCCAGTGAACAGCAGAGGGATACAATGCTGTGCACGTTCACAGCTGTCAATAAGATAGTTCAACGGGCAGTTAGTAGCTTGGCTGTAAGAGAAAAGTAGCATTCTGACATGTTTCCTACCAAAGCTGACTCATCCCAGTCAATACACCTTACGCTCCAAATTATCCACCTTACGATTAAAATTTGACGTCCAACAACTACTGTGTAAGTAATTTCGTTCCTTTGGCGTGTCCTACTTCCGTCTCGAGAGCACTGAGAAATCTGACAAATAAAAAATTTGAAGTACTAAAGTACTAATTGCAATTTTCCGGGGGGATAAATGAGTTTGATTGCTTTTCGTAAATATCTTCAATGAGTCAGCTTTTATTCCCCCTTCGAACAGTCTTAGACGTGAAACAGTTGGGCTTCTAACAGTTACTATTATTCGGGTAAGAAATGCTTCATTTCCAACAAAAATAACAGAAGACAACAAAATTAATAAGATTGTACTTCCAATGGTTGCAAACAGAGAGCATATTTGCATCACTCATAAAATAAATCTTCTGTGACTTCTGAACATTGGTAAAATTGTCATGTTCATAAAATCTATGTGGTATATACAAAATGTGAATTATAATGATAAAACTAAATGAACTAAGCAAAAACGAATGTTATTCTCTATGATAATTTTCTAATCATACAATTAAGTTTAAGTTTTAATTGTGTAATATTTACAGAATAAAAGTGAATTACTTGACCATAATATAACACGAACTATCGTAAATTTCAGGCTTTTTGTGGTTCTGTGCACGATATCACTTTTACGACGGGTATATTGCTAGTCTAATCCACTTCTTTATCCGGGCTCGGGACAGGCAAGAGCTACCGTTAGGCTACTCGATCCACCCAACGTTTGTTCCAGGCGGAGTGACGGGCGTAGTTAAATTCACATGAAGAAAAGGCTTGGATAAACACGTTTCCAGGGTAGATAATAGTAGGCTGATTAAAATAGCAAGAGATTCAAGACCCTTAGGTAAACGGGGTCCAGGAAGACCAAAAAAAGGATGGATCGAAAGCTGGGCATCGACATCTCCCGACTCATCATGAAGGAGAAGTGAGCAGAATAATAGGTTCCACCTACATAAAAGGAGAAGTACGAACATAAGAGGTTTTACATACTTCTTCATTTTCTAAGTACAATTTTGAAAGATTAAGAAAAGGGGAAAATGTATTTTTATAGAAACTATGCATAAAATATCTCTATGTGAATAAAATATCTCTGTAGTGAGAGGAGTCAACATACCTCTCGAAAATATTTGAATAAATGATAAAAATATGTCGACGGGATACGAATGGAAAGATAGATAAATACGAGGAAATGTAAACGTAATAGTGACATTTTTTAATTTAAGTTTGCAACAAAATCAGTTTCCTTCACGAGCGGATTGTAAACGTATTTTGTGGATTGTGGAAGGAAGAGTCCATGTCACGCACATTTGGTTGATAAAGGAAGCGGCAAAATATTACAGGTAAGATTATTTGTTTTATTTTTAAATCTTACCTTTTAAAACAGACAAGTGTAATTTTCTTGATTAAAATAGTGATGAGTGTAGTTCTTTATTATTTGAGTGTAGTTCTTAACTATTTATTATCATTAGTAATGTATTAACAGTAATAAATACAATTTTCTTTTTCAAATTATTGCATTTTTCAGGTGGTTGTGATATCTGTTGAAACAATTATCAACAAACAAAATACAAGCTCGGAACACACCCAAAATGAATTGCAACTGACAATATCCTCTGAATGGAGGTGACAGTGAAATAACTTTTATTCATTAGGGGCAAGTTTAATTCTTTTTCACGAATTTGAAGAGGGGCCAGGTTTACCATGGTACTATGAACAATGAGAATTTTGAAATGCAAGTGCATTATTAATTTTCATTATATTCATTGTAATAGAGTCATTCTTAATCAATATTTATATTGTTTTTGAAAATTTTCAAATGTGGGTCCAAGCACAGTTAATTCCTGCAATTAAAAAGTTTTAACTTTGCTTTCTCATAATTTACATTGCTTCATTTGTAGTAGGCTGGTGGAAGAAAGTCTTTATCAAGGTGGAAAAAATGAGATAGTGATAAGTACCCATGAAAGATTAAAGTTTGAATTTGAAATATAAATTATTTTAACAATAAATATTTTATAGAGGTGGTTACAACATGGTATGATGCCACCAAATAATGCCATTGTTGTTCACTTGGTGCAAGCTTCAAGTAAGCTACCAAAAGGATTGCTCTCATAATTTGCATTTTCAAAATATTTAATGCAGAAAATATGTTTGAGATGGATTGTTTTATTTTTCTGGTAGTATTGTTGACCAACTTTTAAAAGATAAGGGGCATCAAGTATTATGCCTTCCTCCATACTGCTGTTTTTACAATGCCATAGATAGAACACGTATGATATGAGACAAAACATAGTTTCAAGGTCAGGCAGTGAGTTTCAACCGCACGAGGAGTGTGGATGACAACAAACAAAACAAAAACAAGAGATTTGATCAGAATAAGTTTCATAAGTTGGCTATTCTGGCAGGAAATTGTTTAAGCAGCCATACTGAGAATCTGGGGTGGCCTAATACACGGCCTGGACTACAATAATTGCATTGATTATCTTGCATTAGCTATTTTTATAGTAACCTTACACTAGATGTTAAATTCTAGACAAAATGATAAATCTTTAAAGATCATTGCTAATTTTAAATAAAACAGTTATAATCAATAAATATAGATCAAAGTAAATTGGCTTTGAGCAGCTACTGTGGCAATTGTACTCACTAATGTTAGCGTTATACAAAATTGCTGAATAATCAATACGACCTTATTATACAGGCACTTTACCACTGTAGAGTACCGTACTACATTTTCCAGTATATGATCTTATTAAACATGTTTAAATCCTATATTTGTTATCTTTGTATGTTTAAAGCTTGTGGCTAGTTATCTATTTTGTGCATCAAATTTTAGAATCTAACAATTCGAACCCTCTAGAAATCCTTTTATATCAGTGTAACACCTGATTTTCAAAATAGGATAACTGGCGCTTCCCTTGAAAAGTATACAGTAATAACGGCTCAACAATAATCTCGCAAGCACTAATTTTTAGGAAGTGAGTAATCGGGTTAGGTAAGTCCCAAATGGAGTAAAAACGTTCTGTAAATAGACGGGATGGAAAATGTTAAGCGCTGTCGTTTGATTTTTTAACCTTTTAAGAGAGAAACCCAAGCGAAGTGCTACACTCACACAATCGCGTGGCAATTGGGAAAAGTACCGCCAATGCCACATAAATAGAAAGTTCACGGGAAACATTTATTTTTATTTTCATCGCTGGTGGGCATCAACCATCTCTCATCTCCCTCCATTCAAGTACATCTAAATTCACCCAAATCGAGCCGCGATTTGGGATAATACGCTGTCGCACGCATGTATTGGCGAAGTTCAAAATTGAAACAGAACCGAAGCAACAAAAAAACAACTAAGAACGCCAGGAATGTTTTTTCAACATTCTTTTGTTAACAAGTTCTGGAAAACAGCTGCGAATATGCGGGGTTTCACTGGATATGTCTTCAAAATTAAAAGAATACAGTTTGAGTGAGTTCAACTCAAATCAAATCATTATGATTTTGAGTTGATCATTCTTCATTGTTTGAACGTGAATGTCACAATTCAAACTAGTGGTGGTACACTAGCATCCCTACATGCTTTTTGGCATTAATTCGAAATTTACAATTTTCGAAAATTCAGAGAGTTCAACAAAACTGAGACCTGCACAATTCTTTTAAACGTCCCTTCTATCCGTAGAATAACTGAAATAAATTAGAGACGTTTTTGAGAAAAAATATTTTTTTAAATTAAAATTGCCCTTTTTTCGCGGAAATTTGACGAAAACTAGTCATATTTTCACTAAATTGAACATGACCTTGTTCAATGTCTTCCTTGATCATGTCTTTAAAGAACAGATACAGATTTCACGTATAAAAAATATGTATCTTCAATAATATAGTTGTAGCGTTTCTAAAGACTGCACTTTTGCACTTTTGCAGTTATCGAAAAATCATGGGTTTCAACGAACATGAGGCCAGCACCATTCTCTGAAACGTCCTTTACACTATCCGAGGGCACAGTTTAATCAAGAAATTTGGAGCGATTGTTGAGAAAATGTTTAAACGTTTTTGAGATTCCATGTCAGAAATAAAAATATCCGGCTGAAACTCTCAAAGTTTCGGGATCATTCAGGTAGATCAGGTGATATAAATTTTATGGATGGACACTGGGGCAGAAAGTGGCAAAATCTGGCCATAACCCCAAAAACGAAATAACTTGTGCAACCTTTACAAGTCGCTCTCTTTAATGAGCAATGTTCACCCCTTAAGAAAATGTTAACATAAACAATTTAACCCTCCTGGTTCTTGTGTGACGTGTCTATAAAATTGAGCTCAGTCTGACGTACGTTTCCTAGAGTATCATGACTTTTGGACAGTGAAATTTGAACGGTCAGAACATCAACAAACGAAAAGTTAGGGGCTAGGATTTTTGATCAATGTACTCATGTAAGTAATTACTTTTATGTGTTAATTTGTAATTTTGCTAAAAAATGTCCCTTAATGTTAAATACCATTATATCTTAACGTATTCCTTTGTATTCGGGTAAGTTCAGTTTTGGACAGGGGTGAAAGTATACTGTTCTAAACTGTTCCAAAACTGTTCCAAAACGAAATTTTTTCCAAAATATTCCTCATAATGTGTAAGATATGGGGCAATAAACAAATACCAGCTTAAAAGAGAACTAATCATATATTTTTCGTTTTAATTTACCACGCTACATTCAAGTGGAGATGTGCAAATAAACTAGTATATGTGTCCCCAACCCATTCTTGTCCATAGTCAATTATGTTTACTAATACTGTTAGTATGAAGGGAATTTAATGGTTATTCGAATTTTCTTTCCTTTTTACTTCGTCGCTACCGCTTACGCAGTAGAGAGAAAGTTACGTAAAAATTGATTGACGACAAAACGTCTGGCCGTCTGTGAACATCGCTAGCAGCTTAACCGAATGAACCTTTAAAACCGATATTTTAATTTAGAGGGCACTTTTCATGAAGCCCCTGGGACATTTTCCAATTATTTTTAAAAATGACTCCAACGTTTTTTAATTAATTTTGTTGTGGAATGAAGGTCGTTTAAGAGAAAATTGTGTTGGTCTCATATTTCGTTGAAATACCTGATTTTTCGAAAATTGCCAAAGTTTAATGTTTTTGGCACCTTCCTATAACTAAATTATTGAAGATGTAGGTTTTTGTCTGAAAGAAATGTGTTTAAGAGGTGGACAGTTATTCAGCCGGTGTTTTCATGTGACCATGCAATCAATGTTCAAGCCTTCGATACATACTCGATAGAAAGACTCGACCTTAGATAAAAATGTATCCGTAGTATAACATGCCAGAGATTGTACATACAATTTTGATTCACAATCACAATTTATGAAAATTCCCTTGTTCCTATTGGACATCTTTTTGAAGAAGCTGAGCAGTCGCTACACAAAAAACATGAAAATATGTCGTCATCACTCCAGAAGTGTAGCCGGAAATCTTCAGTAAGGGACCTAATAAATAACCTATTATTTGCTTCTGATCCCCCTTCTGATCCTAAGTTAATTTTGGAAAACTTAGCAAAAAATGACATTTATTGTGTAGGCGGAGTGTATTAATATACTTTTTACAAAAAATCGGGAATTTCTTACACATTCGTTTAATGATGACGGTGATTCAGATTGAAGTATATTATTGTAAAAAATAAATAAATATTTGCTGATGAAACAATTATATATTATATTCCATATGCCCAATCACATACTCCTAGCCTTTCAATGATGATTCCCGTCCCTGACTTCGTGTAAATAGGCTTCAAGGAGTTTTGGTCAGGTTTCATCCCTTTCTGGTCAGCCGGACTGACAGACTTTTGCCGTCCATCGATTTTTCGGTATCAAGACCCCATAAAATATTAACTCTGGCTACACCACGTGTTAGAGAAAGTAATTTACCATATATATATATATATATATATATATATATATATATATATATATATATATGAACGGGATATATCCTTGTTTTCGCTAGCAGGGCAAGGCAATATGAGTTTGTCTGTCCAAACGTCAGTTTTCCGGCGCACGATTACATAATTTTCTCTCCTTAAAAAGTGAGTGCAAACAAGTAAAAAGTAATGCTCTCCAAAAATTCTCAATTGCTTCCACGTTTTCACAGAGTAATGATTTACGTCCTCTCAACAACGCTGCTCATTTTCTTTAGCATCATGAAATCTTTGCAAAATGTCAACTCGTCGATTCATAAGAACCGCATCCTATTTTCCTCTCTCTAAATGAACGCGTTAATTTTATCCGAGGAACATCATTTCTTTGTCACAGTTCCTTTTTGGAACTCTGTAGAAAAGATGTAAATTTTAGAAACGTTCAATTACTTTTCCCTTGCAGTGTCATACCTTCCCTTTCTCAGTTATACCTCCCCAAAGGAAGGATTCTTCCGTGTAGAATATTACAGTTGTGAGAGTGTTATGAGACTAACAACGGGTTTATTCTCTCTGAAGATATATAACGGAATTGAGAGTGTTATCTCTACATCGCCCTTATAAATCTTTCGCGACGTGAAATAAAAGTTGAAACTTAAGAAAAGTACGAATGGATTCTTTATTGCAGTAACGGAATCAGTACCCCCGCAAATGAACAATACTGTGTGCTTCTCTTTAGAGAGTTTTGAGATTGACACCTGAGATCCCAGCGGCGTACAACCTACTCTCCCCATAGAAAAACACGATCGTTGCCTGCACGCGGCAGAGTGTGACGCTGTCGACGACAGGAATACAAACGCTGCGTCGGTTGAACCAGTCACCGTAACAGTCCGAGCCAGAGCCAATATTTAAATTTGCTCCATACACACACTGATTTCGCATTGATGTATGCTGCCAGGTCAACTGTCTATGAACTGCCAAAATGCAAACTAGTATGGTGATTCAAGCGTGCAGTGACGTTGGCTACTGGGTCGCTTGTTTTCACAAGCGACTTGATCGCTGCGGTTGAGATGACTGCCGAAAAACTGCGGATTGTGAATGCAAAGCAGAAAGATTGCATAGGGGGAAGTTCTATCTGTATGTGACTTTACCAATATAATTCCTTCTAAGTACATATATTTCATAAATATTTAAGTTTTCTGTCGCGTCTTGCCATTTTCTTTGCATTGAAATAAAATTAAATATAATAAAAATAAAAATAAAATAAGATTTTAATATTCTATTTGTAATATAATAAATTCCAATGGAGAAAATAAGCACGTAGGTCCAATATTTAAATTTGCAATACACATTTGTAGGATTGACATATTATGTTTTCCTTCCTTTGTTGCCCAAACTAATTGATTAGTTAAGAATTGCCCTTTTGCATACGTCCAAAAAATGGCTAAAATTAAATTTTGACAAAGGTGTGTGTAAAAAAAGTTGAATTAAAAGTAGCTACAGAAATCTAAGCCCAATGACAATTTTCACTAAGTTATTCTTTAGGGAATAGACGATAAAACATACATGTTGCAGTGTAAAAAGGATTTATTCCTATAAAGCAATTAAGCTCAATTAATCATGTGATACTCCAACAGCACGTAATTTCTCGTGATATTATTAGTAATTATGCAATACTGTAATATGAAAATTTCTGTCACTTCGACTACCATTTAAAAGATTCTTAAGAATTTTAAAAGAAGAACGAAAAATACAAATTTTAAAAATATTCAAACGTTTAAACGAAAACAGCTCTCTGCTATCAAATTCAATATATTCAGGCCGTGCGATGTGTATTTTAGCCGTAACTGAAATTATTAGTTTATATTAATGTGAACTAGCGGCTGCCATCATAATAGCCTTCGATTATCAGTGCAATTTAAAATAAAGTTAATGGTTACATAATATTAAAAGTAATATTTATTTTCAAACTTCGAATGACAGCCTCCAAGCTCTTTTTACATTTAATTACATACACCAGCAATACAAAAGTTCAATTCACTATGTCAGGGACAAATCCAGAGACGAATTTTGGGAGGGGAAATTCAAAATGTTTTGGTTCAATGTGTCAAATTACAGAAGTTTTAAAATGGCGCAGGCTACAGGCAGATCATGCAGCGATACTATTTTATTCGTTTTAACGATTGTCCGAAAATATTTTTGCTAAAATGTTTCGTGACAAGTCAAAATTAATAGTTACTGAAAAATATCAGGGGGAACTTTCCTCCACGTGGATCCGCGCCTATGTTCTGGTTGTCGATACCACCTTGTTTCACAAGAAAAACTCTTTTAGAAACACCGTCTGACAATGAGAGATTATTCTGTAAACTTCACGCCGTATCAAGACGTTCCTGTTGTTAGATAGCAACGTCATAACCATAGTGACCAGATAGCTGAAAATTGAACTCAAATTATCGTACCTTAAATAAAAGTTTGTACAAAATTATTTTAAATAATAAATTATAATTAAAACGATAATTACTATAATTATTTTTTAAGTAAATTATATTAAAAGTTAAACAAACGTCCACAACACCGCGCGCCCATCCATCAACCCACACATTATCCATCAACATAAATCTTAGAAATTGGAATGGTCTCTAGGCCCTGAAAGAAACGCTCAAATTAATAAGCATTCCAAGTAAATCACCTGAACGTTATTTTGCTCTTCGAGCAAATGATTGCGAGAAATCATGTTCTTCAACACAATATTCGTAATGCCTACATAATACGCATTTACGTTGCAACTATGTTCTACGATTTGTAATATTAAGTTAATTAATATTGTTAAAGAGTGAGAAGGGATTTTAAGAATATCCAACTGCCTCTGCCTCTCAAAATACTTTTACAGACTAACATCGCTTCAAACGAAGTACTGAAAATTCCAATTTACGATTTCAAATGCTTTTCCAATTTACGCACAAAATATTCATAATTTCGAAAACTTGAATATGATCTTATTTGATGCACTCATTTCACTAAGAAACTAGTGGCGCTACAGAATGGCACTGATCTTAGAAATCAGAAATTAGAATGGCATCAAGGCCCTGAATGAAACGCTGAAATTAATAAAAAATTTCAAGTAAATCACCTAGATATTATTTCCCGTATTCGTTTTCTATTTCCTTGGTTTCGGCTAGCTATTCGGACTTGTCACATACTCTTGCGAGCTGCCATCTACAGGCGCCCAAAGTACTTTTTTTTTTTACATTTTCACAGGTTTTCCGTTTCACGATAATAGAACTGAAATATTATTTTAAATATATATTACAGAATGGTAAAACATCGTCCAAAATCGCAATTTTCTTTGAAAAGTTTGCAGCCTTTTTAAGGGTTAAGCACTACTGTAAATTCGAAATTTTAAGCTTTTTTTCACAGACAATTTTTGTGTTATCTTCATTGAGAAATTCTATATTGAGATTCTATATCTATATTGAGAAAACTACGTTGGAAAGCATTTCAAGCACTGTATCTTACAAATAAAACAGTATTCACAAATTCTGGTAATGTACATATTAATGACGTGAGAAATCTTTCAAAAAACTTATATTTGTTCAATTTTCGATCAAATAAAAAATACCCTAAAATGCTATTCGCATCCTATTAAAGAATGCAATTAGCACTCTCCATACAAAAAGTTTGAAGAAAAAAATTGGAAGCGTTTTTGAGAATTGCATTTGATCGTTTCTGAAAATGCGAAATTTTGAGTTAGTTTTCACAAAACGGTTAAATTTCCGAGACATTATTTAAAGCACATGTACTCATGAATATAACAATAAGAACAATTCGCTGATAAAGTGAGTATTAACATCGTGAAAAACAAGCCAAAAATTTTTTTGTAATTTTTGAAAATAAAAGATTAGAACAAACTGATGTGTATGTCAATTCTTAAAGTACACTTAGCACTATCCCTACCAATAGTTTAATGAAACAATTTGGAGCTGTTTTTGAAAAAATATTATTATTTTTAAAATTGCACATATTGCAGACAATATTGCGCGAAAACTAATACAGTTTTTTAAAATGTACGTGACCGTAATGAAATAACTCACTACGGGGAACAAATTTTATACGAAGGAAAAATCTATATCTTCAATTTTGTAGAGGTAGAATGACGTCCGAAAAAATTCAAAATTTTGAATTTTTTTGAAAATCCAGAGTTAACTCTGAAAATCAGATCTACGCCACCTGTAACCCTTATCCGCGCAACCGGGGTCTATTGGACCCCGCTGCCACATTTTCAATATTTTACGTGGCAAGTATGGAAAGGGTTGGGATAGTTTTTTGTGACTTTGTTTGTCATAGTGTTTTTTAATTGTACCTGAAACCATTTTACGAAAGCGCTACGAAATAAGAAATATAAAAAAATATTTTTCAGCCTTAAACGGGCAAGCGGGATCCGTTGGTTCCAGGTCTCTTAATCTACTTGTAATATTGTATTTTCTGCTTTTGTTTCGTCGATTTCTTGACGACTGCTTCGCGCTCAAGGGACGGACGGATGTTGCGTTGCGAAATGTCATTCCAACGTGGTGTTATGTGAGACAAAGTGTGGGCGTTTTTAAGAACGACTCTTTCGTAGGCAGCGTTGTCGCGGGTTAATATACAGCGGATTATTAAGGGTTACGACAGTGAGGCTTTGAAGTCGTGTAAGATCCAGATTTTGCAGGCAAATGCACAGCGGCAGGTACGTTGCTGACCTTCACTGAATGTTAGAAAATATGAGATCGTACGAATATTTGTTGTTGATATTGCAAAGGATTTGGTTTGTACACAAAATGTAAGAAGACAGTCAAACAGAATTGAATAACATGTTTCATTTGTTAATCACACACGTTATCTGGGAAAAAGCAGCCCCCTACAACTCAGAATCTTTATAACAATGCCCAAAAATGTAATTAGTGCCTTTGAAAATGAAGTAAGAAACAAAGAGTTGTAGCATCTGTTCAAAGCCAGTCTGTAATGAATCTACCAAGATAAGCAGAGTGCGCGATCTGTAATAAAAAAATACAGTGGTGCTTCAGAATGCCACAGAGTTTTCTGTATTAGTTTTCTATTTTCTTTGGTCTCGGCTAGTTATTAGAACTTGCCACATACTCTTGCCTGCTGCCATTTTCCGCCGCCCAAAATATACATTTTTTAAGCTGAGATGTAAACCAAACGCGAATAATATTTTTCTGGAAAAATATTGAACTGAAAGGATGTTCTATGGTTACATTACAAGAAAAGTACTCCTGGATTAATAGGTTTCAAAATTTCACTCGATGCTTACCAGCCTTTCTAGTGTCTCTTTTTAAAAAGAGGATCGCAGAAAAAAGTTGGCACATAAAATCCAAGATGATTTCTGTTAATAAACTACTGATGACACAACAACACGCACTTTCTAGCAATATTTGTAATGGCTAAGCAATATTATAATATTACGTGAATCGTCAAATGTTTCCAACCACAAAAAAATTCTCCGTGAGGAATTCAAACTAGATCCTTAGTTATCATGCCATTCACAGTACCCCAAAACTCGCAGCCAAACTCAACCTTCCCGTTTCATTAAGGAAAAATCTCTCATCAGTATTATAGTTTTGTCATGTTAATGTATGATTGGCAAAATTCAAAAATACTGAAAGGACTTGTCTTATTTCGAAAAAGTGATAAGACATTATCTTAAAAAACTATTAATTTAGAATTCATATCTGACTTCATTTAAGAAAATTTCTATCAATATGGTACACCGGACGACACAAAAAATGATCAACAGAATAATTCTCACCAGGGGTGTCAGGGTCGAATGGAAAGATAATTCTAGCTACTGAATGCTAGGAAGTTTATAAATTTGGGATTACTTAAGTTTAAAGACATATTTTAAATTGGAAAATTGTGTTTGAAATTCATTTAACTATATTCGTATGTTCTCATTTCTTCAATTAGAAATTTCCGTAAATAAATAACGTCAATACTGTACTATAACGGTATTATTACTTTTTCGCATACTACATACGAAGTATTTTTTTTCAGAATTGCACTTTTGTTGAAATTAAAAATCTACACTTAATTAGAATCACGTTCTCTAGTTTCCGTCATGTAAAATTCAAAATATATTTTTCTTACCATTCAATTGCAACATTTCCGAAGGTAGCACAAATAATGAAGTACAATATTCACAGCGTTGCAAATACACTTGCTGAAAAAAGGTTTAAATTTACTGATCAGAATGAAATCGTGAGTGTTATAAAAATAACCTTTTTAAATTTTTGAAAGGTGTAAATACTGGGGAGCTGGATTCCTCAACATCCATACAAAACTATTGTTTGCTTCTACACTGAATTTAAATTAGTTATCACAATTCCATACACCATTCTATTAAACAATAATTTGCCTCCTAAAATGGGCGGAGGAAGGCATTCTTGCCAAGGAAGAAGAGGTATGATCCATCACGCCCCTCGCATTTCGCCTTAAGGGGGCGGAGACGGGGCAGGTTCGGAAGGGAGGTTCATCTGTGTTGACGCTGCGAAATACTCGTAAGATAAATTGGCAAAGCAATTAGCAGAAGCTGCAACGAAACATCGCCTCTTCTATCGATAATTTTTTTATCAGACAAAAGTGTTCTGGAAAAGAAACGACTCACAGTTGACAAAGATTATTACTTGGAGAAAGAATCAACGAGTATTGAGGAAATTGTCATGGCTACCTCTGTCCAGACGAAATCAAACGTTTCTTTACGAATTTCGTCGTTTTACTTCACGTTATGACTGCATCCAGTGCCTCCGAGCTGGTGATTTCCCCAGTGATTTGCACGGCATACGCCGCGACACGTCACCAGCTAGCACTGTCATCAGAGGCACTGGATGCAATCGTGAAGTAAAACGAAATTCGTGGCATGAATGCAAACAGAATTTCAAGGCGGATTCTTAGTCATCAACTCCTGCGAGGGAAAAACGAAGTGGATGAAAGAAATAGAGGCGTCCCTCAGACAAGCACACATAACAATAAATGATACAGAAGATTGAAAATAATTTAAGAACAATATCAAAAAACATAAATTACTAATACATTTGAATATCTCTAATATGTGTGAAAAGGGTGTCACGTTCGTAATAAACAGCATAAACGAAAACGATCACTTATTTTCTGGCTCTATTTGTAATTTTCGTACACTTCGAAAATTCAGACATCAATGAAAATCGTTATGAACCATTTTTATAAGCAATTGGCAAATGGCTTGAGACAATTGAGAAAAATCTTCTCTTTAAATTTGCCTTCTTTTCACAAAAAATTACTTGTAAACGACTCATATTTTGAATTTTTTAGATGAACTTATTTACGTTTATAGTTATGTAGAACAGACTTCATTAAGAAATATATCGTTGTTGTAAGATGACGCCGGAAAAACTTTACTGTCCAAATTTTCGAAAATTTAAAAAGTTCAACTAAGAATGGTTCTGCGTCACGTTTATAACTGTTCTTTTAGAACTGATAAAAAATGGAAAGAAAAATATCTGAGCCATTTTTGAGAAAAAATTAAAAATTGAAACTTCATCTAAAGTACCACCAAACTCAAAACACATCTTTAATATGTTTCATACAATGTGCCACGACATTGACCAAATAGATAGAACGTTAATTTTGATAACATCCTGCTTTAATTTAGCCGTTTGCGTTTTGGGCAGATGGGTAGACGTTTTGCCGTTAACCAAGTGTTTGGCATCAAAGACACAACTATTCTGAGTATGCAACATGTTAAAGAGAAAATTTTACTACGTTTGAGAATTATTAACTTTTGGGGAATCAGTCTCACAAATCGATTTTTTGTCGATATATTACCACTTTTGGCGAAGCATTAGAATACTTTCTCTTTACTTGAAAAGTAGTTCGCATAATTGTTTTTAATTTAAAACGGCAAATCGTCAAGATGTTTTTACACAAAATAAAACCCATATCGGAATGATTTTATTATAAATTAAATATATAAAATATATTTTGCTGATGTTGAGTTAATAATCAAATATCATTACGCTAAATTCTTCAAACTCGTATTCACAATTCTACTATTAAGGACATAAGAACCTTTAAAATTGAATTACTTTTTCACAATCTGAGCAATTTATTCATGGTGGATACGGTTTTGGGGAGGTATAGGTAACGGATCTTGGGGGTCTCTTTCACTGTCCTTGACAAGCTATTACCGATACTACCCTGCGCACTCACGAGTACCGGATCAAACTGACGTGCTATTGAGGGATGGTCGTATAAATAAGGTTACCAAAGAAAGCTACTATCACACAATATGCAAAGAGTATACATGTAGTCAGAGACAATATATGTAGTCATAAGCATGTTATTATTCGAACTACCAATTATAAGTGCCCTACCAGTGTAGCACATTGGTCAAAGTGCTCGCTTTTCATTACGCGATTATAGTGTTATATATATTGTGGCGTTATGGGATTGTGCAACCCATAACCCCCACCGTCTCGTATGTGTGATCACCCACAGGCAGCGAGGATAGCAGGCGCGTCGCTGCCCCACGAATTGGGCGCCAAAAATCTAGATAACCCACCTACACCCAAACTTACCACCGTCAACAGCAGCACGCATGAACCGTAAGCGGGTTATCAAGATTTTGCTCGTGAAGCGAGCTTAAAAATCTAGGAAGCAGGATCTTCAGGGTGCGAGAAAGGTTTGAACCCTTGACACAATAAAATCACACAAATTGCACACAAACGAGCGTATAATTTACCCATAAACTTTTAGTGGCATCAGTTCATGACAAAAACTAAGAATATAGAATCACACTTTTACAAAGAATGATCAAAACACAAATAGAAACCTTTACAACACACACTCATATGAATGAACACATCATTTACTCCAAAATTGATACTCTGAAATAATTACCCTAATCTACACTGGGAATTCCCTTGGAAAATTAATTATATCTAAATTTATGTTATTCTAATTACATTGCACATGAAACCAAAATTTCAGTTTACAATCTCCTTCTTCAAAATATTATATGCGAAGAACAAAATGTGTGCAAGTGCACTACTCTCATTTACAATTTAACTGTGTCTGAAAATAGCAGAATAATAAATGTCCTAAGTAGAATATTTTATGCAGGCAATAGCGCATCAAAACGTCTCCTATTATAATACTGCAATTTGTTGCCACCCGTGTCCTCAAATTCTTAACACTTTCCTATACTAGTTTTTCCCTGCCGACGTGAACTTGACCTATTTTCCGCGCCCTAACCGTTACCTCGTGGACTTCCCACTTTTGGCCTTGATGGTCGTGCGCTGGTCTCTGCGACGACGTCGCTCGGTCCCAGCTTCTGCGTCTTAAGAGACGGAATTCGCCTCTGCCGTCTGCGTTGTCTTCTTGCGTCCTCTTCCGTTCTTCTTCCTAGTCGATCCGTCTTCTTCCTCGTGCGTCTGGGTCCTCGGCCACTGCTTCCTCCTCGTCTGCTACCGGCGCCTCTGACTACGCCCACGTTGCGAAAATGTCCCTTGCACTTCTCCGAATAGTCGTGCAAGTTCCTCGCTCGTTGCTACTTCTACTTTGCTAAACCAGAACTTTTAATGCTTCTCTCACAACGGGTAACTTACTTCCCCTGTCGTTAATTGAAGGAATACTTTACTTAATCTGCACTATCTCGCAGACGACTGACTAGAACGTCTGTTCGACGCCGAATACTCCTACCTAGTAGTCGTTGCAGCGGCAAACAATATCTAAACTAATGTTAAAGAAAGTGTTGACTCGGCGAGCGGTGATCAAAATGCTACTGGCTCGGCGATCGGTGATCAAAATGCTGCTTACTCGACGAGTGGTGGCAAGAAAAGAGAGCTTCCGCTTGCGGGTTCGCGTATTTATCGTCCGACGCCTGGGAAATTCTCCGTGGTGGGGCTGCTTCCCCTCTCTCAACCCTTCACAAGGAAAACGTTGCTCGCTAGTTCGCCTTCGTTTAGTACGGGCAACGGATACCAGGCCGCGCGTTTAAGAACCTCTGCTTTCCGCGCCTGCTATCCTCGCTGCCTGTGGGTGTTCACACATACGAGACGGTGGTGTTATGGGGTTGCACAATCCCATAACACCACTATATATATATATATATATATATATATATATATATATATATATATATATATTGTGACGTACTTGATTGTCGGTACTTTCCACTGCAAATAAGTTATAAAAGGACGGGTGTCTTGCTCGTGAATGGGTCCCTTGAAGGAATCGATATTGCATTGGTAAATTAAAGTAATAAGTTAGTACAAACACAAATACAATTTATTCATGAACCATTATGTTGTATACATGATTGAATAAATTAATGCTTTCCGTCTTGGTACCAAGGTGCGGTTTGTTATGTGATTTCATCATACCTGGGGCCCCAATAAATACCTCTCTTGTTCTGGATTATCGCCGACGGCGGCGGCGGCCGCTGACCTCCACTGCAGCCCGGCGCGTCCGGCGGTTGGTGGTGTGGGTTCGCCTCGGGCCGGCGGCAACGCGAACTCTTCGGCTTCAGCCCTGGGTGTTTTGATGTGCAGTCCCACTTGCGCATTCACAGCCTCTCGACGATGTCCATCTCGTTCCCGCGATGTGCTCAAATTATGTCGCCACACTTTCCCTCTAGTTATTGTTCACTTCCCTAATGTAGCCGCGGAGCACGTGGTCACTACTCGCGCCGGCGTCGATTACACTACGTACAGTTTTAGTGTTATTTCCACTGTGTTTGACGGCACATACATGATCTACAGTCTTCAGCGTACTAACCTCTCCCAAGTTCCAATTTACCGGCTTCTGATCGACTTCACTATAAATCTTGCACTGTTTAATTTCCTTCGTCGCTGGCTACGTATTACCCTGCCCGCAGTCAACGGTCAACCTTCTCCAACTGCCCTCGGCTCGTAACGGCCAAATTCTCCTTCCTCCTCGCTGCTCGCGGCGGCGGGCGGCGGCGGACCCCGGTCACCGTCCCCTCCCATCGCCGGTCGCGCACCTGCCGCTTATGCCGCGCAGTTCAAAATGAGCTGTAGTTATTATTGTGCTCAATGTTTCTATTTGCATATAGAAACGCTCCGCGTTTCATCATTATATATATATATATATATATATATATATATATATATATATATATATATATATATATATATATTGCTGTGTGACGATGAGAAAATTCACTTCTCAGATTAAGAAGACCAGAACACGGCGTAGGGATGTCTTCGTGCAAACATGTTCTTCCTTAAACCCATCGCCGAGAGGTTGGGTCACTGCTTGTAGGCCATGGCCCCCTGCCTGTTTGACCTGCCACAAGACACAAAGTTTGGGATAAAATTGTGAAGATACTAACCAACGTATACTAACCAAATAAACGGCTTAGATCTTACTGAGAGGTTACGGATCTTGGTTCACTCAAGCACATTTTTTTCGAAAAAATTGTAAGTTTTATTTAAAATAAAGGTGGTAACTCCTTATCCAGAAGTAGTACAGTAGGAGTATTAAGTCAAAGACATCTTATAAATTGTGTAAAACTGTCAACTTTCCTTAATGTATCATATAAAGGGTTTTTCATTTCACTACTATATCAAATATATACTGCAAACGTTATTATATGAAGAGGCAGATTTTTGTTTAGAATTGTTAACCACTAATTGAGTAAAAAACAAAATATTACGTTTTCTCTTTTGTGTTCAAAAGTTCTTTGTTTTTCATTTGCGTATATGGCAGCGGTTTGTGTTACCCATTGTTGCTGACCCGTACTAATGATTTTATTTTCTAAACAGATTTCATTAAACTTATGTTGCGATGGAAGTCAGGCATTCATAACGCGAACTGACTGTAAAAGTGTGGGCTAAAATATTCGACTCGACGATCTTGCAATTGAAGTGGATGTTTCCTTCCATCAGAGATTAATTTTTCTCAAGGGAAATGAAAAATGACAAAGGAGTAAACACCATGTGGTTCGTATTTTTTCTCTGTAGATTAACCTCAAATGCGTTTAGAGTTGTCATTTCATGAAACGTAATATTCATGTCATTTACACTAAGCCTTTTTCACGAACATTTGGTATTGTATATTTCACTAAGTAGAAAATAACTAAATCAATTTTTGAAATGCTTCTTGTGTTAAAAAAGAATCTTCCTGAAAAATATTTATCCACCTCATAATTGCACAGCAATCGAATAATCGAAAATATTTTATAGGAACCTAGAAAATAAAAATATATGTATTTAAATAAAGTAAAATGTAAATAATTTCACCACATTCATACTTTTCTAATATATTAATCTACACCATGAATTCTTACTCATATCACTTCTTTTTCAGAAGATGTGTGAAATACTTTGTAGTAGAATTGTCAAAGTCGCTCCAAAAAGGCGATTTTCACTGGATGTCTGTTGGCAAGACGCAACTTCGCTTCGACTAAAAATGCTGTCAGGTCCGCCGAAATTATTATTATTATAGCTTTCTTTTAATTGTTCCTCAATTCTCTCTTTGTTTTTAGTTAACGTCCTCCCATTCTCTAAAAAAATATAAAACCATAGAAGCAACTGTGATATTGAACATTAGTGGCAGGGTTTTATTTCCATTATTCCAGAATTTACACTTTCATTTATGGTAAGAGTCATTTATGATCTTTGATATACGCGGCTGCTGGGTTCAACTTTATTTCAAGTCGTATCTGATAGTAAGGATTTACAATATTTCACTAAATTTACTCAAATGCAATTATTTCCTATCATACTGATTAGTGGTTTAATAAGTTACATTGCGCCAGGAAATTGTCTCGCCATATTAATTCAAAATCTGCTAGAGAAACGCAGTCTTTCAAAGAAAACATTTAAAATAACTGTGAAGTCTCGATGACAATAACGGTTCACTATTACGAGTTTGGTACAGTCTCAATCAACGGAGGCATATCACGTGATAATCAAAATCACCTTTGAATCTTGGTTCCTAGTAATTCCAGAAGCTCTTGTAAAATTTGTTATATGAAAAAATCAATATGAGATAACCTTTAATAGATATCCCGCAAATGCGTTTTGCCCTCATTTCACTTGCTATTAAAATGGAGTTACTTCATATATTTCGAAGTGAAATGAATGCAATGAAAATTAATACATAAATACATATACTTTCAAATTTGTGGTGCATTTTACATTGCCTGTAATTAAAAATCAGTAATTCAATGGTCCTGTATGTTGACTTTACAATGTTTTCTATTTTTTCAGAAACGTGTTTAGAGGAGAATTATCGGACCTCGTAATTTTCATCTTAATAAATAAGTTCAAAATGTTAGGCATTTGCTAAATTGACTTAAGTAGCTCTTTGGCTATGAGTAACATATGAGTAACTGTGTTACTCAGCCACTCACTTCATTCTGACCTTCCTGGCAAGAAATGTTCACCTGCAAATTTCATGGTTCTTGCATATCTATTGCTGTGCCTGCTATTTTTGTTAAATAACTTTGCAAACTTTTCCACATTTGGTCATCGATTTATGGGGTTTTGCATGTTTTGTTCTGTTTGTTTCCATTACTACAATTGCTTTGTTATTTACAAACATTTTGTAAGTAAAGACGCAAAGAAATGCCATGGCTCATTTGGTTTGAACCCTGACATTTCAATATTTTACAAAAGGATCACGTTGTTCTGAAAGTATTTACTTATCGAACGAAAACTTTCATAGACGGATTTATTCTAGAAAATAGAAATGTATAGTAAAGGTTCAAATTATACGCATACATGTAGGCAACATTCGGAGTAATGGTAACGGTATTTCACAAAGAATCAGTCTCATAAAAGTGACCTGTGACTTTTTGAGCTAGAAAAAAGTTCAACTTTCATGATATTAAATGTATTTCGTTTTATTTATCTAGATTTAAGTTATAGGAGTAGCTTAACTTCAAATAATGAAAAAGATTATATATATATATATATAATATTTTTCATTATATATACAAAGTATATATGTATACTTTGTATATATATACAAAGGTGGCCGAATTATTAGACTATTTTTTCCTCTGACTTAACGGATTATAATGAGTCCTGGGAAGCACCTGACAAAAGTAACTGTTTGAAGTGTAATATTTATTGTTATTGGAAATGTATACACAGTTAATAGTACAATGAGGCATGACCAATGCTTAAAGGCCGTAAATAACCCATGGTTTCCTTCATAAATGAGTTGTTTGAAAAAAATGACTACGCTCCCTATCACAACAGGAAAGAAAGTTGGAAATCATTTTGAAGACATTGATCAGTTTGGATTCCGATATCCAATGCAAATAGTCCTGATATGAATCCCATCAAAAATGTTCGTTCGATAGTTAAAAGAAACTTAATAAATGCAGGCCATAAAACCAGCTCATAAAGCAACTTATTCGCGTCGCGCAAAATGACACTCAAATTGAAACAGTGGATTAAAAATTAATTTTCAATATACCTCAGAACAAGTATGTAAATTATGAAATGTTCATGAAACATTAGAACCCTGTACATAGAGTACGGTAATATCTACTGTCGCAAATACATTTATCTTATTCATTAACTCTAGTCTAATAATTTGTCCATCACTGTATACATGGTGTTGAGGGAGGAAACGTCGAAACTTCGAAAATAAGCTTTTAAGACAATTTCAGGATATTTTGTCTAATAAACTACTTATATATTCTGAATTACTGAGCCGCAATAGTCATTCAAGAGTTCGTTGGAAAAAATGCTTCTTCTTCTTCTTCGGTAATGTCCCTTTGGGGGCGTGCCGTTTTCATCCTCCATAACTCGCGGTCCTCCCAATCTTCTGGTTTGAGGCCTCTATCCTCCATAGCTTCCTGGATGTATTTTTCCCACTCTACGACTCCCACTTTAAGATCTTGTGTGACCATCTGTTTTCAGGCATTCTCTGAACATGTCCATACCATAGTAATGTTCTATTTTCCAAGAACTTTGTAATAGAACAAATTACATTCGTCCTTCTCCATATTTCTTCATTTCTCACCCTGTCCCTGCGAGTAAGTTGTAGGCATCGTCTCATGTCCATTTCTACTGTACTAATCTTATCTCTTATTTTTGTGTTTTTAGCCACATTTCAGCTCCGTATTGTATCGTCTTTGTCCCAGGGATGTCTGGGATACCTATTTGGCAATTTGATGGGGTTGCGTTGTTGATTTACAAGAAATAAATCATTACTCTTAAAACACAAAATTTAATGTTACAAATGGGAGAAAAGAAAAAAATTGTTAGTTAAAGAAGAATTTACTTGAGCTCATTGAATATTTTTTTAATCGTACATAAACTTACAATCTAAGACAGCAAAAACAAGCCTGAGCGCGGCTTCGCATTTAGCAAGAAAAATTCCAAAAGTTCTTTCATATTTTTCAGTATGGAGCTTTAAGAGCCTGAAAACGAGCGGCAGCTCGTTGTTGTACACGTGACCACCTCCTGCTCCCTTCTCAGATATGTCCTCTTCCAAAGGGCGTTGCCGCGTTCCCAGAGGCCAACTGTTCGTAGGTCGGCCGCACAGAGGGGCGCGTCAGACGTTCCCAGATTCTTGATGGCAGCGGGGCGACCACTTGCAGAGCCCCAAACTCGTAATGCCAGATAATTTCGCTCTTGTTATTTCGCAATTGAGTGAGACAGGTTTCGACTGCTCTCATATTGTTCGATAATAATTTCGATTCTCCGTCTAAACGAACATGTCACGTATGAGCGTTGGTTGCTTTCGGCGGCGACGGTCGGCCCCGAGACTACTCACGGCGGATCCTGGTAGAAATCAACAAGCTTTCGTTGAGATGGAAACTAGATTCAAATCATCTTCATATTTGTTTAATAATACCGTATTATAATTAATTACACTGGGTTTATTGAATGTTCAAAATGTAAAAATAATTGCTTTAATCCTGGCCCTCTCTGTTTTCAATCCTCAATGTCATTTCCTCTTCCAATCGCAATTCCAGACTAAACTGATCCCTTGGAGTTTTACCGGTCTCTTGCTTTCTCATTTCCGAAGTCCTCCCTAGCTGTCAGCGCCCGAGAGTAGATTATTGAAATTCGGCCAGAGGAGCTCGCGAGGTCAGAAAGATTCCTTTCGTCTCCATCTAAACCATTTCGAGGCCGCTAAATGGAGAACTCTGACAAGTGCATCCATGCGGATGGATGGATTAAAAAATTCCTAGACACGTTAACTTTCAGGTGTTATAATGATATTTTATTATTTCTTGATCATTCTATCGCTAATATTCTTCCTTAGAATAGGCTTTTCTTTTAGGGAAGAATAAAATTCGTTGCATTTTTTATAAATAAATTATAATTAAATCTTTATAAGTATTTATATTACTGTACATCAAATACTAGTTTAGTGTATGATTTCTGGATGCTCTGCTATTCTAAACAAAGGAGGTATTTTTCAATATTTTTAAATATTCTTTGCATCTTGAGTAGACAAGAATACGGCAAAGAGTTAAAATTACAAAGTAGTTGCAGCATTCGTTTTTACTCGCATGCTTCTTCCTCCTTTGATCTTTGTCCATTAAAGGGCCTGAGGTAGGAACAAGATAAGCCACAGCAGCTATAGCAGGCCTCCTGTTGTCCTTAAATGTTAATACCTCAATTTTGTTAAAAAATTTTCTAAACGTGTTACTGTGTATGATTTGTACATATTTAAGAATGGCCTGAGGAAGTAACAAGGCGAGACAAAACTTCCACCAATATCGAGATAATGACATTTCCAAATTGTGGGTGATTTACTGAGGTTGGTGTGGCTTATCTCGCTACAATGCCAAGCCTATGCTATATGAATGTGCATTACTGCATACTTGTCTATTTCAGAATTATTGGTGTTAGAACATTTAATAGCTTGTCTAGAAGTTTTGGGAGAGCATTGATGAAAACGTAATGATACGAAAAGCCAACACGCGGCTGTGGGGCAACAACTTAGTCAAGTTCGATGATAAAGTACGCAGAATTAGGCCTCCAAATACAAAGAAAATGTATGCCAACATATGAAAACAAGTCTTAAGCTTTAAAAACCTTAATAATAAACTTATATATCTCCTATATGCTGTTAATTTGCTACGCAAGCATTGATTTCTTTTGGAGCTCCTAAAACCTGTCCATATCGCCTTCCTAGAAAGACTGAAGATAGCAAAGAGCATTCTTCCGCCGGCTCTCTGACCATCAACAACACATTAGTGCTATAAGCGCCAACGGGTGACAAATTTGATTGCCACTGAGAGAATCTTGGACGCTAACGAATCAAAACTGCACTAGTTGAGTTTCAATTAATCCCAAGATTAATTGAGGGAGAGGGTTTCTAATTGTGAACCAAGGGCATGGCGCCAAATTGTAAAATGCAAATGCATAAATATGGTAAGAATTGGCTCAAACACTTCTCCCTCATTGTGCATCTGCTTTTAATGAACGAAGTTCCCGTATATCCTTGCCTGACAGAGATACTAAAAGAATTTGGCTTCAATCATTATTAAATTTTATAATGTATTTTACTCGCTAGTACATAATTTAATTGTTCATCACAATGAATTCATAGATGATAAGCTTTATTAAACAAAGCGTCTGAAATTGTGAGAGAAAATTAAGACAGGAGAAGCTGAAATCATCCCTTAGGGGGTTAAATTCTTATACAAAGAACATATTTCTTTGTTTCATACTCCTCTTAGCCCACACTGAACAGTACACATTTCATTATTCATGCAAACAATTTAAAAAACTACACTTTCTTCTCGATATTTTCGTGGTATATTACTTCATAGCGATATTTTCGTACATTTCTAAAATAAGTAAAATACTAGTTTTACTCTAACCATTATTTACCCCCAAACACATATATAACAAAGTTTTGTGTGTCATACAAAAACAGTCTTCATTTCATGTGTGACATAATAGATATGGCGATTTTATACTCAACGTGCTTAGGTACATCATTGTATTAATTTATTCCTTTCATCACAACATCATGAAGCCAGACATCTAGTAGTTGATAGCGTAGTTTCGGGCGGAGTATGCTCTCCTCCAGTCATCAATACATCATGCAGTAATTACTAGGCAGCACCACGCCCTTCCCGATCTCCTCCTCATTACCTAATTAGGTCTACCACACATCACATCGCAATTCGCCTGCTTCCACTCGCACTTCCGTCCCCTTCCTGCAACAGCCTGACCTCGTTAGCGGCCCCACGTAATTGCCCTATACAGCGCTCCTTTGTAATTATTCTGTCAAAAAACGAATTTTCTCATTTCTTTTCTGTACTACACACTGCCTTTAAATAGTGGAAATTATTGGAAAGAATTGATTTTATTACTTCAATCGACACGCTCGTTTGAAGTGGCCGCTCATTTTGCCGTGGTATAAGCTAAAAAAGAATTGAAAGAACAGCCATTTTACGGTAATTTCGTACCGTTATTCGAGGCGACAATGAATATTTGTTTCGTAATTATGTTTGGCGTTGCTTACATTAAATAATGAAACCTGTTCATTAAAAACGACTGTAACAATTGCAATACGAGCATAAATATTTGACATAGTATTTCTATTAAAAATCGAGATATTCAAAACGTAACAGAAATCAACGGCTAAACTTTAGGAATGAATTCTTCGTCCCAAAACAGAAAGTCCATTACAATATGGGCTTGTAAAAAGCCATAATTTGAAGATCGGTACCCCTTAAATGAAAGTGATTAACTCGAATTTCATCAATGCGAGGTTCTCAACTTTTGTTAATGTAAAGTACTTGAATTTTGTTAATGGTTGTTACTCGAATTTTGTAAATGCGAGGTTCTCCTCTTTTGTTAATGCAAAATACTCGACTTTTGTTAATGCGAAGTTTTCGACTTTTGCTAATTCGAGTTTCTCAACTTTTATTTATTTATTTAATAGGTAATTATTACAAACAAATTAGCTTACTTGATCCTATGTGGCTAGGCCGAAGGCCTTTAAGCCATTACAATACCTACATCCTTTCGCGTTCTAATCTTTCGAATTCTGGTATTCACCCCAAATGGTCTCTCCATCGCATCAAAGCCGCGGAAAAGAGACCATAAGGTACAGCTCAGGAAAAAAACCCTGAAGGGGGAAAAACCTGCCGTCAGAAGCCGAGTACATACTAATCTATCCGACGTTTATTTTAACTATTTATTTTCTGGCGCGGGCGTCCCGCCGTCTCCTTCCAGTGCTTGGCCTCCTCAGCACCTGAAATGAAACAGCGCCACAGAAGATCATCCGCACCAACGCCTCTGCCCTTATATTTTCGATCCCCCCCTTACCTCCCCCCTAATGTGCTTATTACTATGCCAGTTTTATTTTATTTATTATATTGACCTGTTACTTACCAATTGACTACGACTTATGACTTATTTCTTAACTGTTTACTAACTTAACATAAAATTACAGATTAACTTACATATGGTTAGCTTATTGACTTATTTATATCTCTCCAGTCTAGGCTCCGCTCAAGCTAACCGGTGCTGTTTTCCCACTCCCTAATTTCAGTTTCCCTGATGGTCCGAACCTTTCCTAAAAATGTTCCTAATTCTTTCATAAATTTAGACCTTTTATCACCTAAAACGTTTTGGCCGAGCGTTACGTTCCTGTTTAGGAAGTGGTAATTTCCCATTCCCATCCATTTTTTTCTCCATGTTTCGGTTGCACAGCAAATTAAGACGATGTGGATCCAGTCTTCCCTATCACCGCAAAGCACACAGATGCCATTACCACTTGCGTCCTTTAGTCTAAGCTGCATCCATCCCCCAACCCTGAACCAAGCGTATCCCCCTCTTGCGTCCTTTCCGAGAGTATGAACGTAACTTTCGCAACCCCATAACGGACTCGCCTGGATTTGAGCTACTAGCGAACGTTTTTCAGCCGTTGCTGCTCTGATCTCTTGCCTTTTAATATCCGCAAGTCTATTAGAAATCAGCCGTTCTATCTCACAGGTTCCCCTATCTCCCACCATTTCCGGAGAGATGTCTCCCAACCCTACGCGGTCAAGTAGCCGTTTAATTTTGTACGCCTAGTAGCGATGGTCGCTTCCCTGCCATTGCACTCTAAAGCACCTATGTATAAGTGTGTCAGCCTGTTCATCTGCTAATTTAATCCAAAGTTTAATAGGTTTCATTTTAAAATCTCTCCAAATTCCTATACTACCGACCTCTCTTAAGACTCCGGCATTTGCTGCGCATCTAGAAACTCCTAGAATTAATTTGAAATAATCTGTTTCGATGCTTTCTAGTCGGTCTATCCTATCCACTCCCCAGATTTCTGCCCCATAGTTCATAGCTGGGAGAACTAACGATTTGAATATTGTATCGCACACTTTTACCGGCAATTCCGGAACCCTGCGCACTGCACAAACGATTTCTTTGAGCGCAATTCTTCCTTTGCTGTAAGCCGTCAATATGTGATTATTCCATCCCCCATTCATGGAAAATTTTGCACCAAGATATGTAAATGTTTTGACGCGGTCAATTTCTTCCCTAGCGTAGTACCATTTCTCTTTACTACCCCAGATAAACCCATTCTTGAAGACCACTACTTTCGTTTTTTGAATATTTACTTTTAGTCCCCATGTCTCACTATACCGTTCTAGAATATTTAAACTCTTCTGTAAGTCCTCAATCGTCTCCGAACATAAGACTAAATCATCAGCATATAGTAGTCCGGGAATTTTCAAGCCATCAATTACCGGAGCCCTGTACCCACGTCAATAAATCATTTATAAACAAGATAAACAGCAGCGGTGAAAGAGGACACCCCTGTCTTACTCCTACGATCGATTTTATTTTTTGCGTTGTACTTCCGTCACCGCACCTGACGCAGAAATTTACTTCCTTATACATGCTCTGCAACACGTTTAAAACTTTACGTGAGGCGCCTAGCTCATTTAGTTTTCGCCATAAAGCATCCCTATTAATAGAGTCAAAAGCCTTTTCAAAATCCACAAAACTGCAATATAAGTGGCCCCGTTTACGCGCCAGCGCCTGTTTTACTAGGGTATCTAACACAAATATATTGTCGGTTGTCGCGAAGCCTCTCCTAAAGCCTGCTTGCAATTCTGATATTTTACCGTACTTTTCCGCCCATTCACTCAGTCGCCCGTTGAGTATTTTACAGAACAGTGTGCTCAGCGCTGGCAAAAGACTACTTCCGCGATAATTTTGTGGGCAATTCGCAACCCCTTTATTTTTTAAAATCGGTTGGAGGATAGCTGTACTCCACTTTTCTGGATACGAGCCGGAATCAGCAATTGCATTAAATAACCTCATAATACTCTCTGGGTCTATGTCCCACAATTCCGAAATAAATTTTGTCGGAATGCCGTCCGCGCCGCCTGCCGTCTTATTATTCATTGTTAGAATTGCCCTATTTACTTCATTCCAGGTTGGAGGTTCGTCTAATTCAGGGACACTCCGGTCACTGAAAATACCTTGCCCTGTCTCAATGGTCTCTACTGCGAACGTCCGTGAAAAATATTGCACCCACGCGTCTGCTGAAATTGCATTACTTGAATTTATTTTATTACGCAAAGATCTGATAACGTCCCAAATTGATTTACTATAATCGTTTCTTAGAATTGCCTGTATTTTTGCTGCCTCACTATCCTGCCAAGATTTCTTTGATTTCTTAATTGTGGCCTCGTACTGCCTACGTAATAACAAATAACTGTTTCTAGCTACCTCAGTTCCCCTGTTTCTGAAATTCCTTCAGGCTATTATAGTTTCGCGCCTGGTCTCCCGACACTCCTCGCTAAACCACCCTTGGGTCAGTTCCCTTCCTCCTCTCCCCCACCTTCGCATACCTTTCCCTGCGCGGTAGAGCCGCCTTTCTAAATTCATTGTTTGCGTTTCCGGAGAGCAATCCTCTCGCCCCCCCCCCCTGGCGAGTTAAGAATGCCCTGTACAAATTCCTGTCGCTTTTCCTCTTTCCATACAAACCGTTGTCTTCCTATTGTCAAGTTCGTTGCTCCTGCCCGCTCCCCTGCCGATGGCAGTGCAGAAGTATTTACTGCTAAATGCATTCACACAGGCAAATGATCAGATTCTGCCCGTAATTCGATCCCAACATCTAATAAATTGTGTATTCTTTCCTGCGACAACAGAGCGTAATCTATTACACTACCTCCATTCCCACTAATAAAAGTTAGTTCCCCTTCCGTATCCTGTCCATAGTTGCCATTTAAGATTTCGAGATTAAATCTTTCGCATATTTCTAGCAATTCCTGCCCATCATTATTGATGACCGAGTCTTTGCTTTTTCTGGAATTCGCTCTCGCTTCTTGCCGGTCGAAGTCCGAAAAAACTTCCTGCTCATTGCCAATTCGTGCATTCATGTTCCCTAACACTAGTAAATTAGTACTCGGGTACCTCATCTTTAACGTGTCTAGCAAATCATTGATTTCGCCGAAGGATTCCGGAGTGTAATAACGCGAACCCTGTGGGTGACGGTATATAAACACAATGGCAATATCTATATTTTGCATTACTAGTCTAATACAAAGGAAATTGTCTGAGTTGGTCTTAATTTCATTAATAAACTGCATTAAGCTAGTCCGAAAAACGCACGCAACACCACTCGGGTACCGACCCCTTCTCCTCTGCGTTTTTTTTATTTTTGCATATGGCTGTAAAACCAGACACAGTTAACGTTTCACCCTCCTTCCACCAAGTTTCAACAAGACCAATTACATCACACGTATTAATGTAGCCATGGAAGTCTTGATTACCGAGCTTAGAGCCTAGACCTTTGATGTTCCAACACCCTATTCTTAAAACCTATTCTTGCCTATTTGGTGAAATGTTGGGCACCGACTCACCGCGAGCTTCCTGCTGCTGCATGTTGGCTGCCATCGCCCTCCTACGCGGACCTCGCTCCATGCTTTCGGCCGCGACCCGCCCGGCACTCGACGAGTGCCGTGAGCTCCGCCGGGATCACGAGCGCGACCGCTGACGCGAACGTGACCGCGATTGCCTCCGCCTCGATACTGCGGGGTCAGAGGTCGTCCGCGCCGCCCCCGAATGAGGCGCAGCTGCAGGTGCGGCCGCGGTCCCGGCCACGGGCGCGCGCGGGGGCGGCCGTAAGAAGGCGCCCGATTGCTCGGAAGGGGTGTCCGCCCTCCTGGGGTTCTGCCCCCTCGCAGAGTTCACGGGGCCCAGCCGCCCAGCCTCCTCCCAAGCCCGCGGACGAGCCGCCAGCTCGTCCAGGCCGAAGCTGCGCCCTGCCACGACAAGCTTGTCGAAACGAATCGACGCCTTCCTCCCGCTCGCTTTCGCCTCCTGCGAATTCGGAATTAACGCCTTACGCGTTTGTCGCACTGCCCAGCTCAAGTCCTCTCGGACGCGCATCATGCTATTCTGGGAGAGATGCTCCCGGGATGCACGCAGCAGCTCTTCCCGCTTCCTGAATGAGGCCAGCTTGGCCACAATCATGCGCGACTGTCCCTCACGCCGCCGCCCGGTCCGGTGCGCGCGCTCGATGTCGTGAAGCTCCAGCTTGACACCTAGCTGCTCGGCTAAACCCAGAATACATCTTTCCGGATCCGTCCATGACTCGTTCCGCTGCTCTGGGATGCCAGTAACAATGATATTGTTACGACGCGACTGGTTTTCAAGGTAATCCACCTTGCGCACCAGCCGCTCGTTGGCTGTCTGCAGCGACTGCACTGTCGCCTCTGCCGACGTCACCCTAGCCTGTAATATATCGATCCTATCAATTATCTCCTTATGGTTCCTGTTCAAAATGTCGATGATCTCGGCGTTAGTGGGGGGGTCGGGATTCAGCTCCACCCCACCGATCGCCAATAGCACCGCCATCACAGCCGCGCCCAGCACGCTCGCACGCCGCCCCAGCCCCTGCGCTGTCCCCCGGGCACCGCCACCGCGCGGCAGGTAGCACCTCACCCAGCGGCCGATAGCCGCCCGCCATTGTTCTGTCGAGACCATCCCGCAGCAGGTAGCAAACACGTCCGCTTGGCTCGGCGTCTGGAGTGAGACTTTTGTTAATGCGAGGTTATCGACTGTTTTTGATAGTCGCTTACTAGCACCATTATATTTTCCAGAGTACACCAATGACCAACGGCGGACCCCAGAAAAATTGCAATATAAATTTGAATGGAATTTTTTATATTTAACACCTATTGATAAATATTATTAGCAATATATTACAATCATTTTCTGCAGATTTGTGTAAAATATTTTTAGTTTTTGAGGTAGGGCACTGACATATATATTTTGAACATCGTCTCCTATATTTTTTATGTAATATACATACCTATTGCGGCACTCAAACGCAACCGATCTTCATAAATGAGATCTCTAAAAAATAATTTAACGGAAATTAGCCAACTTGCAATTTGACTATAAAATGAGAAGAATTTTTTTTTTAAAAGCATCTAAATATTCATGTCAAATGCAACCCGCAAGGTAAATCGTTAAATAACCCCTAAACAAGCGTTCTAAGGCCTTAAAAGATACATTTTTGAAGTCAAAAGCCTCAAAGAAACGTTAATAAACTAACCCTATAGTCTACAGGATGAGATATTCGTGGACATTCTATTGAATATTTTCTGGTTCGATTCTTATTGATAATGCCACCTTTTGATGAAATAAAGGTAATATGAAATTTTCAACCATTTGTGAAGTCACGTTTAGAAGGCTATGATACCTCTATGGTATAATATTTACGCTCTCTATGTACATCGTGGTTTGCGCAGACTGTCGAGATATATTTGTAAAATTATTAATTGAAGATTCCCTCTCGCAGCAACAACTAGAAGTACTATTAATAGTTGCTTGCTACTGCAGTAGAAGCCCGCGCACACTTGAAAGAGCCGCCCTTGAAAGATTTCTAACGCCACACAAGAGAGGGCGACAGCAGCAGCCACCGCGGCGCCGTCTCGCGCGACTAAGCACTGCAAAGCGCGCCACCACCCTTACCCGGGGCTAGCCAGCGAACCCCTAGCCCCAGCGAGCAGAGATGCAGTCAGCGCCTGCCGGCAGTATAGTGAATGCGTGCGATGTGGTGATTAGTGGCAACGAAGCGGCGAAGTTGGACGGACTCTCTCTCCTGGACGGAAAAATCGGGACTACTGTAGCTAACTTCGGACATCTTCCTGGTTAACGCCGATTTTGGCTTTCCCTGGTACATCTTCTGGAGCATTGTAAAACTCGCTAATGAATGGTTACGCTGTACTTATGTAAAACTGGAATAAATCTGTTTTTATGAAAAGTACGTTTGCGTTGGACATAACAGATACCGATGAAGATTGTTTCTTATCCGTGAAGTGAAAACATTCACTTAACGTTTTGCCGAGGTCTACAAGTGCTGTTTACCTAATTGTGGAGAGATGTGTCTATACAGTGAAGAGTGAAGACGTGACTTGTTAGGTTTCCTTTGTGTTGTACCTGCACCAGTATTTTCGTTATATATATATATATATATATATATATATATATATATATATATATATATATATATATATATATATAACGAAAATATTGGTTAATTTTTCGGTTTCATAATAATAGAACGGAACTATTATTTTATTAATATTAAAGAACAGTAAAATATTGTTCTAAATAGCAAATTTCTTTTAAAAAATTGGAACCACTTTTAAGAAACTGGCGTTAAAGCGCTACTGTAAGTTCGAAATTTGAGGCTCTTTTTCACAGAAAATTTTTGAGTTTCCGAAAAACTTAGTCATTTCAAGCAAAAAATTCACAAATACTACAGTGTATACAAATTACTGGAAATTTACATCATATTAAAATATGCGAAATATGCACCATCCGCTCCAAAAGTTTGAAGAACAAATTTGGAGCCGTTTTTGAGAAAATGGCGTTTAAGAATATCTGAAAATGCGAACGTTTCAGCTAGTTTTCACAGAAAATTTTTGAGTTTTTGAGAAACTTTATTTGTCATTATTTAAAGTACGTGTGCTCTTACATATAATAATATGAACAAATTGCCGTTATATAAATATTAACGACGTGAGAGACAATTCAAAAAAAATTCTTATAATTTTTCAAAAAACAAAAGAATTGAGCAATATGGCGTCTATATCATCTTGTAGAGTACGTTTAGTAATATGTCTACCAAAAGTTTAAGAAAAAATTTGGAGCCGTTCATGAGTATTTATTGTTTTTGTGGTTTTTAAAATTGCATATATTGCTTGCAATATTGTGCAAAAACTACTAAAAATTTTCAAAAAATGTCCATAACTTTAATGAAAGAACTTACCAAGGAATTATTTGGAGAACAATTATTTATCTTCAATTTTTATATCTGTAAGAAGACGCCAGAAAAATTTTGATTTTCACATTTTCGAAAATTAGAGTTAATTCTGAAAATAGGACTCATGGCACCTTTATAAATGTATTTTACTCCATTCTTACGAGAAATTGAAAGAAATTTTTGGAACCGTTTTTGAGAAGATTTTGAAAATATCCGCATTTTTTCTTGTAAAGTACCCCGAATTTTTAAACAATTTTCTTACAAATGTCAAAGATTCTACTCGAGCCAGATGAACACGGGTTTCTTCAAATGGAAAAAATTCTACATATGGTTTAGGTGCTAGTAGTATTCACAGATGGACGAACAAACGGAAATGTTGAAAAAAATACTTTTTCGACATCAGGAGACGCCAAAACGTGTATATTCGTTGAAATATCGAAATCGACTTTCCGTAGCATTACGTAACTTTCCCTATACTACGTACAATACTCCGTATATACGTACAAATACGGGAAAGTAAGAAAATGTTTGAAATTCACCCATATACAATTTCCATATTAAAATTTTAATAACACGTTCGAGCACAAATCATGTAATGCAATAATAATTATTTAATATTTTCAATCAAAATTATATTAAAGACCGAAAAGTCAACATAACACCGAACAGATATGACGTTAATTCATGAAACTGACACGGTCGTAATACTGAATTCCATTTAGGGAATGGAATGTTGGTCAGGTAAACTAAAATATTTTCATTTGCCATCGTTTCCAAATGTATTATCCGTTCATTAAAGCTATTAAGGCAGAACAATACATACAGAAACCAACATAAACACAAAGTTTGAAAAATAAACACATTTAAAATAAAAATAGGCAATTACATATTTATATTTAAAATTACATTGAAATGAATGTATAAATCGATAATCTAATCATACCTTACACACATTACAACTTGTCTCACAAACTATTTGAGGGAGTTTTTTGGAACACTCTGGCATATTGACGTATAGATAATGTGACTGCATTTAACTAGGAAACTTTCCGGAAGCCATTACTTTTGATAAGATAATTCATGTAGACCGACACTAGTCACAATGAACATGGATTACAAAAAAAAAGTGTTAAAATCTTCTCATTTACAGTTCTCACACTAAAATTTTAATAACACATTCGAACACAATTCATCACATAATGCGATAATCATTATTTTGTATTTATCAATCAAAATTATTTTACGGACCGCAAAATTCAACATACGCTTTGTGGTCAAACGTATCCGGACACGTGGCTGAAAATGACTTACCAGTTCCTGGCGCCCTCTACTGGCAATGCTGGAATAGGGTATTGGCCCCCCTTAGCCATGATAACACTTTCCATTCTCGCAGGCATACTTTCAATCAGGTGTTGGAAGGTTTCTTGGGAAATGGAAGGCCATTCTTCACGGAGTGCTGCTCTGAGGAGACGTATCGATGTAGGTCGGTGAGGCCTGTCACGAAGTCGGCATTCCAAAACATCCCAAAGGTTTTCGATAAGATTCAAGTCAGGACTCCGTGCAGGCTAGTCCATTACAGAGATGATATTGTCGTGTAACCACTCCGCCATATGTCATGCTGTATGAACAGTGCTCGATTGTGTTTAAAGATGCAATCGACATCCCCGAATTGCTCTTCAACAGTGGGAAGCAAGAAGGTGTTTAAAGCATCAACGTAGTCGTCCTATGCCGTGATTGTGCCACACAAAATAACAAGGGGTGCAAGCCCCCTCCATGAAAAACACGACACCCGTCACACTATAACACCATTTTGGACGTGTCCAAATACTTTTGATCACACAGTGTAACTCAAACAGACACTTCATCAAACGGATACGTTCGTAATACTGAATGTTTATTATTACATGTTTAATGTTTACTCACATTCTAGTCGTGCCAATCGGGGCTAGGGGTCAACGAGGACCTCAACACGATTTCTTCCCTATCTTTGTTTGCGTAAGGTGTTAGAAATTGGAGTATTATTAAAACCTTTCTTAACCCTAAAAGTGATAGATTCGTATTCCATCACTTATCGAATGTTTACAAAACAATTTGAATTCGTCGCCGTACGTATGGGGGAAACTCCGGCCTTCGCTTACAGCCAAGCGTGCCCATAAACACGTTAAGACCTTATTTTAGTATCAGTCGATGTAGAAAAGTTGTGCGTTTGAAGCAGTGTAATGAATGTTAAACTAGTTCTCCGCAAAATAACGCGGCCATCAATGACCCCACCGAAAGAAGCGCAGGAGAGGAAATGTTCAAAATCGTTATGTCCTTGTCATACATTCAAAACGAAGTATATTTTAACAGAAACTTGCAGAAAAATTATTTTAATGTTTTGTAACGTATCTCGGTGGTGAATTCAAACCCACACACACAAGTATTTAAACAAAACCGTTTATTCATAAACAATGCTACACTAAAACTACTTGATCTATTTACAAATATATCACACAGCCTTTGTGTTCTCCATTTGATTATTTTTCTTACACACGACTCCGTTCTCTTATTTATTTACACAGTTTACTTCTTCTGGTTATTTATTTACACAGTTCACTTCTTCTAATTATTTATTTGCACTGTTTACTTCTTCTACACTATCGCAGTCCGAAGCACTGACCACGGTCCACTGCGCTGACCACTATTCACTGCGCTGACCACAATTCACTGCGCAGACCACTATTCACGGCCCAGCCCACAATTCACTGCGCAGACCACTATTCACTGCTCAGACCAGTGTCCATTGCGCTGCTGTTTACCGCGATGCACACTTCACAGCTCAGCTTCCCCTGCAGACTTCAGACTGCTGACTGCTGTTCACCCACTGCACCACTGTTCACCGCAATGCACACTTTACAGCACAGCTTCCCCTTCAGACACACTGATGGACTCACTGATTACATACACTAACTGGTTCGCGGCTGCTTACTTCCGACTACTACACTGACTAGCAGCAGCCGTCAGCGGCGAATTTATACCAGGCCGGCGCTCGACTCGACACAACCAGCACTTGCTCCACCTTTCCATGCGACTTGCGAATAGTCCAGTTCGGAGGGAAGGGGAGGGGGCGTCGGCAGATGACGCAATTCGCGCGCAACGAATTCCGGCAGGTGATGCAATATTTGTTACAGTATTTTTGGTATTCGTTACATTATTACAGTATATTTGAAGATCGCCGTGAAGATGAAACAATGGTAATGAAATGCTTACTGTACACATGTCATCTGTATCAAAATGTTGCTGTTACATAACTCAACCAGTAAAAAGAAAATATTTAATGGCGAACGTCCTTTTCCTTGGTGCCTTTGAGTTCAGCTGTGTCGTATGCAGTGGCCAACGGAGTAAGAGAATTCAGACGGTAGGCTCAGCATGAGAGTAGGTGGAATAACCTCATGAAATCTGCATTTTTATTGAAAATCAAACTTGTTGCTTTATTTTTGGATTTTTGTTCGTGTTTTTGGGTATCTAACGAAACCATAGATTCCTCCCACATGGGCGGTAGCTGCATAGTTTCTTCCAATTTCTGCGAGAATTGAAAATTCTTAATATAGATATTGTAAACTCATTGATTTATTAATTTGTCAATAACTCTTATTTTTCTATTATTCGTGTTTAATCAGTTAGGAAGACTTTACCACAATAACAATATAAAAAAGTTATTTTTCAAACATTTGGAACGTGCTCGGTTTTTAGTGATTCTTGGAATGCATTTTCAATTAATATTTTTGGCAGTTATAAATTCTTCCTCGGATAAGGTGCCACGAAGCGCGTTTCGCAAAAGATTCGAAACTTTGAGATTCAGTACTTTGAAGCAAAATTGTTCCTTTAATCAGTATTCTTGCAGCAAAGAAGGCAATTCGAAAAATATTAAAAGAACTTTCTTGCACTCATAAATTATAAAATTGTCAAGTATTTATTTTGATGAATCGTTATAAGTATTTTAAACATTTTCTGTCTAGGATAAAATTGGATAATCATGTAATACAAGAAGTGGAAGAGTAGTCTTATAACACCAATATTTAAAAATGAAAATCGTTTAAATATCAGAAACTATAGACCTATATCTAAATTACAAACAATTCCTAAGTTATTCGAGTCTATTGTTACTGATAAATTTTATTTTTTAATTAATCATCTACTTATTGACCAACAACATGGTTTCAGGAAAATGAGATCCACTACTACTTATTATCATTCCATCAATTTTTGGTTGAAAATCTTGAGCAAAAAAATCAGGTAGATGTCATCTATACCGATTTTGCTAAGGCATTTGATACTGTAAACCATCACATTTTATTAGATTGTTTACATAGATTGGGAATTGGTGGTTCTCTTTTGAAATGGATTAAACAGTATTTAAATGGTAGGACTCAGAGGGTTAGATTTGGGTCTTATGTTTCTGATGTTCTTGAGGTTACATCTGGTGTTCCCCAGGGGTCTCATCTGGGACCATTATTGTTTCTACTTTTTATAAATGATATAGCCTCTATGATCTCATATAGAAAATTTTATTTGTTTGCGGATGATCTCAAACTTAGTTGTATTATAAAGTCTAATGATGATTGTTTCAAATTACAAAAAGACCTAGATTCTTTAGCAATATGGTGTAATGTGAAAAAACTTAATTTAAATGTCTTGAAATGTAAAACTGAGGTACACAAGATCCAAAAACTCCATCATCTTCCCTTATGAAATTGGAAATTTTGTGCTGGATTCTGTTTCTCACATTAAAGACCTTGGTGTTATATTTGATGATAATTTGAAATTTGATTTACATATCGATTTTATTTTGAAAAAGTCAAATAAAATGTTAGGGTTTGTGAAGCGCAATACTACAGATTTTAAAGAGCTTAAAACCTTGCAAATGTTATATTTAACTTTAGTAAGATCGAATTTATTGTATGCTTCTCAACTATGGTCCCCTCATTACATTAAATATATTAAAAAATAGAAACTATTCAGCACAAATTTTTCAGTTATGTAGCGTTTAAACTTAGACTTCCATCTCCCTCAAGAGACCATAATTATGAACAAATAGCTAAAATTCTAAATCTAAGTTCTTTACGCTCTTATAGAGATTTTTTGATATCTTATTTCTATATAATCTTTTAAATTTTCATATAAATTCACCGGAAATTTTATCACATATCTGGGGTTACTATAAACAGAATTGCTCGCTCCAATAATAAAATTAGATTTTATATACCTGTCGGAAAAACCAATTTATACCATTTTTCGCCTATCCGGAACATGTGTAGAAAAGCAAATAATACTCAACTTGACATGACTAAATCTTCATATAGTTTTTATAATTTGGCACACCAAAAACTACTTAATGATTATAGTTGATGAAATTGTACAATTTGAAATTCAAATGTACACTCTACTGTGTAGTGATTATAAATATTGTATTATTATGTAAATTGGGCGATTGCCTGTTTTGAAATTGATTAAATAAATAAATAAAATAAATACAAAATGACGTTGAAGCAACTGGGAGTATAATGTATGTTCCCCAGTCGTCCAACTGGCACAATTCAAGCCCCACTCAATATCTCCCCTCCCACACGGTTGACTCCATCACCCGCGCGTCAAACGCCGCCGCCCTCCGTCACAAGAACATTAATCGCGCGCTCGCAGCGGCGGCCGCCACAACATCCAGCGCGCCTTCTCCATCCATATTCTTTCGTCGTGACTGGGTGGCGCGGCGCGCGGCTGACAGGCCCTCGCGCTGCCCGTGCCCTCTCGGCAGAGGCCGACACCATCCATCAACCCTTTGCCGCTTTCGGCCCCGCCTCTGAAGAAGCTGCCCTCGTGGGTGGCGCCTGGCAATTATCTTTACTCCGCCACAAAACAAGCCGAGAACGAACGATGAGGTACTCTGTCTTCCAATGCTCGACTTCGTACGGAGCGCGTGGAGGGAAATTAATCTCTTCATGGTTGTGACTTCCGCGCCCAGGAAGAAAATATCTCCATTTATTACGGTTTCTCGAGGGAAAAATTATTTTTTTAATATTCAATCTTTCATTAACAAGACGGATCATATCTGTTGGGATTAACGATGTTTTAAACATGCTACTGTTCTTGTAAACTGCCCCTCGTGGATCGAAATAGAGTTAGTAAACTCCAATACTCGCACTATTCAAAAAATACAACTTTTAAGTTGTCAGTCATTTTATAATTATATTTTTAAAACGCTAAGCGCCTTTGTGCTTTTAATTCTGCCAAACTTGGAGATTTTTGCTTTCAATGATAGATAGTAGGCTCCCGATGTGTTATCGCTTGCTATTATTGATAGTTTTATATTGTAAATACTAAATTGTAAGTATATAACAAAATTAATAGAATTAAAACTTATCTACAGTCGTTTCGACATGTTCTTAATTTAAAACTTCATTGCTTCTCGCCTTCTACGAGTATTTACATAGTAAAGAGAAATTATAGTAATGCTGCATAGTGATGATGAAAATGGTGATTCTTTAAATCTCAAAATTATATTAAGACGGTAAATTTTTGTACACAAATCAAGACAGTCCACATTTATTTCACGCGAACACATTTTTCGTTTTATTTTACGTTTCGCCATTTCAATGCAATGTATTCCTCAGGTTATGAAAGTACATTTAATATTTAAAAAGGTTAATATTAGACTTACAATTAAACAATTCCTATAATAACCATACCATTAACAACTACCTAGATTCCAAATTGAGATAACATACTTTTAGATGTGTTATTTACACACTGGTGCTTAATTTCACAAAAAATCGCAAAAATTTCTATTCTAATTACTAGTCGTCATTTTAGGCAAATTTTGCGTCAGAAAATTGTCTTATGTATAACATTTCATCAAATTGTCATTTTTATAGCTCACCTGTAATGATCATATTGAGCTCTGTATGGGGAACTGTGTTCGGTGGACGTCTGTTAAAAGGCTTGGGAAGTCAGTGGCGAACTGAAGGTGGAGAATGGCGGGTTGTAATTGAGGACGTCGAAGGGTGAATCCGGACAGGCGGGAGCAGGGCGGGGTGGGGTATTTAAGAAAGAGGTGTTATTTATTTTCTTTTAATTATGCGACATAGTATTAACTTGATTCATTCCCTGGATTTTAAAATTCCAAACAATTTACGCCTTGAGAGTAATTATTTAGAAAGATTAAATATGAAAACATTAAATTACACCCGAACCTTAATACACTGATAGTATTCATCAAATTGACAAGTACTTACTAGTTATGTTGAATTTCATGATAGAATTCGCTACCAGGGCGCTGGCCCTAATTGCCGTCTACTCGCGCGGCCATCCGCCTTCAGACATTTCGCCGCCACTCCTAGGGCTCACTCGCACGGCACTCCAGCGTGCACCTGCGTACTGAAAGGAACAAATGGGCAATAAAGTCATTTACGCAGAGTGTCTTCGCGCGGGCCTCTTTATCATGGCTCCGTCACCTTTATAAACTTTCATTGGTCCTCTGGCTTACTACAAACTCACTAAAATAAACTATTTACTTGTACACAGTAAAGATTAAATTTCAATTCATGTAAAACTGTTTACTGAATTTTGTTCACCCTAAAAAGAAAACAATCCCCTCAAACCCGTTCTGATCCTGTATTTAGTCACACTATAGCACATTCCACTATGATGCATCTGCTACAACGTAATTCTTTCAAAATTTAGGCAGCAACATTAACAAATTAAAATTAATAGAAAATAAATAATCTTCTCTTACTGAAATATCTCTTTTCTCCGCTTGAATGTGATATCCGGCTCTAATCTACACACCGTTAAGTGGCAAGGTATCTTCACTCTCTGGGTATCACCATTCTTCCCCATAAGTGAGTACTTGTAAGGAGAGAAGGGACAATTATGGAGTAAAGATCACTCGTCACCTCTTGTTAATATACCTCTCTCCGGCATTCGCCAGTTATTGATCGAAGAAACTTCGCAAAACTATTGACCAGAGCGACAAGTCGCTAGAATTCACCTCCAGACAGACTAAATCTAGTTAATGTCGAAAATCCGTCAGAAAATACTAAAAAATCAGTAATTTTAGGAATGTTTGTATTGAAGAAAGAAAGGAAGTTTACCAATTAAAACCTTGAATTGGCCTTTAGTTTTTATTTCTAACATTACAAGAAGCATTTGTCAGAGTTCCTTCTCTCTGGCTGCTGCTGAGTAAAATTACGCTGCTGATTGTGAAAATAGCATCACTCAAAAATAATGTTCAGAATGAATCAAAACTCGGGATATATGCAGAATGTGTAGTAGCAATAAGCTACTCCAAAAGTTATAGTTAATATTGATTATAATATATTCCTCTATAATAATTATAGAGAGATGGCGTGCAGCAACATAGTACTCGTATCTTGTGTGAATGGAAATGTCAGTAATTACTCCTAGGTCAGTTGGTGGAGGGCTGACAGAACAAAGTGGATCGTGAAATAAAGTGACATTATGTTTCAAAGAGCGCCGTATCTAGAGGTGAGCGCGTTTGAAAAGGGTAGAATGGTCGGTCTCCGAGAAAAAATTTTGTCATTCTGTGACATTTCGGGTCGCCAGGACAAGCTGCAATTACAGCATTTGGAACCAGTGAACGGAAGAGAGTCGCAGCGCATGTACTATACAACGTGTCTACAGAACGGGATGCTCACCATTGGTAATGTCCTCATAACCGTAACAGAACGTACAAGTTCATCCACAGTGTTGGCTCGACGCTGGAACACTGCCACGGATGTACACCTGCCTTGCGTTAACCGTTCAAAATCGACAGTTGGAGGCTGGATTGATAGCACTCATTCCATTACAATGACATCCGTTGTCCGGAAACCATTAAGACTCACTGACGCAAACTGTGTTTTGAGACGAATCCCGCTTCAACAGAAATGCTCTGATTGACGATACCGCACTAAATGCTTCTGTGATTAACGCATGCTGGCAGCCATTATCGTTGAGTGGTAGAATAGACAAACACCAAGAGTGCTATCCTGGTGTGAGGGGAACCGTTCATTTCAACACAAAATCTTGCCTCCTGTGAATTGAGGACAGCGCCTGAAAGCAAGTAGCGAGGATTATGCAAACCTTCAAAGAAAGACGATTACTACTGCTTCCCTGGCCTGCGTGTTCATCTGACGTGTCGCCTTCTAATTTTACGTGACGTGCATATAGTTTTTTGGCAACTCGTTGCCACATTTCTCCAACTACCACTTTTGGTACTTCGTGTACTTGCATAAAAATGACGTGGGAGGGAAATATCACGGCCATCTTTGTTTCCATGTTTTGAGTTACTGACTTTAGTATGTGAAAACTTGATACAATTCCAAGGTCCTAGATGATGAACCATCCTGCCATCTCAATCAATTGTGTATTGTCACGTAGTGTGTGTCATTTGTGTATTGCTACTGCGGATAGGCGAAAATTCCGTAAATGGGGCGCAATGTATGAAGATTCCAAACAAACGACAAATTAATAAATAAATTATCTTGGTTATTTCACAATCGCACATGTAGTTCTAACAAAATTCATATAGCATATTCTACAACATGTAGTGTTGACACATTGCCGGCCAAATTACTTCGAATTTGGCGCCTTGTCTTCTTTAACAGGGCGTTTGATGTTCTTTGAAGGCGTTTCAAAGGCAAAGATTATACATTTTAAACTTGGCGCCTCCGAGACAATTCATTTCTTCATGCAAAGTCCTTGGAGTCGATTATCAACTTCTTTCTATTAGTTCGGAGCGTCACCGAAAGATCGCACCAGCTCCTGGATAACTCCCGCTAAAAATTGGCATTGCCGAAAAACCAGGAGTTTTCTATCGCAGACGCCTGCTCGCCTTGTTACGACAAGCTAATGCGGAAAGCTGAGTAAAAGCGTTTTGAACGTCTTCAAGGTTCGACCCAGAGTGTGCCAGGCACTGTATGTAGTAGAAACACGTAGCTACAGGCCACGGAATTCGTAAGGAAAGGGTCAGTTTTCGTTTGGACAGAGGTAACTGTGACAACTTCTTCAATACTCGTTAATTCTTTCTCCAAGTAACAATCCTAGTCAATTGTGTGTCATCTCTTTTCCAGAACACTCTTGTCTGACAAAAACTACTGTGATAGAAGAGGCGATGTTCCATTGCCATTTCCATCAAAAATGCTCTCCCAACTTTTCTTCGACTATTTCGCCGCCTGAACATGTAGCAACAATAGACACTATTATTATTTGGACTCACGAAGAATAAACAAAATGTAAAAACTGCATTTTTTAGATAAAATAAATTACAAAATATGCATATCCTTGAGAAATTGGTGTGTGTAGCAACTTTGAAATCAAATGTCATTAAAAAGTTGTTACGATTCCATTATAATTTCCACTTTCCTATTGTGTTTAATGACTTTTTTCTCTAATGAAGTTTTTCTCTTCCTGAAGAGTTTTAGGGACTGCTGAATTTAATGCGCATGCCCCAAGGGCTCACCTACAGTCGGAGCGTAGGCTTCCGCGGCCGGAGTCAGTATTTACTTGGCTGTCCGGGTGACGCCGCGTCCATGGCGAAGGTGCCCACGTTTCGGTCGCCATTCTGCAATCTTTCTTGGCATTACAAAATGGTGACCGAAACGTCGGCACCTTCGCCATGGACACGGCGTCACCAGGACAGCCAAGTAAATAATCACCCACAGTCATTCGTACTTCGTTTTTACTTCTCGCACTTATTTCGTAAGAAGAGGAAATTATGCAATTGTGCGCCGGAATACGGTGAACATTCGATAAAAAAATCTTATTGCTGGACACTGTTTAACGAAAAAACGGATTAATTCGAGTTTCTGGCACATGGGCGGGCAAATTAATTCAAATTTGGCGCCACGTTTCGAACACCGTTTTTGCTACTCCTTTGAAGGTGTTTAAAAAGAAAAAAATCATACATTTC